>OX638131.1:73345522-73810522 GCA_951804985.1 Dryomyza anilis
AATCTTGTGCATTCTTTCTACTTGACCATTTCCTCGTAGTACTCCAGTAGTTATTAGTAAATGTTGTATATTGGCTTCATCACAATATTCCTTGAATGCGTTCGATGTGAATGCTGTACCACGATCAGATATTATTCTTTCAGGATTCTCAAAGATCGTTGCCTGTTTTTTTAATTTATCAATAACTTCATTAGTTCCTGTACTTTTCGTCTGATAGAGCTATACAAATTTAGAGAATGCATCAACTACTACTAGTATATGACTATACGAGTTTGTTCCATTGGACCAACGTAATCTATGTGAAAAGTTGCGAGTGGCTTATCAAATTTGGCAATTAGATTCAGAAATCCTTCCTTCTTTCCGGTTTTGCCCTCTGAAACTATGCATTCGATGCAACTTTTGACAACTGCAACCGCCTTTGACTTTAAATTTGGTAAATAAAATGTCTTTTCTACTAAATCCTGTGTTTTTTTAACTGTGAAGTGTCCCTGACGATGAGCAAGCTGAATTATTTCTTTTTCTAGCGCTGATGGTTTGACCACTAGTTCCTTGATGGGATCCTTGTAGAGTACATCGTGTTTAAAGAAATAATCGTCATAACTATTTTTCGTATTGCTTTAATCCAATCATCTAGTAGTTGTGCCTCTTTAATTCGAAGGTTTAATGAATCTTCTAACATCAAACATGCAAGCCGACTTAATGCATCCACATGTATCATTTTTGTTCCTTATCGTTGTACTACCACGTAATCGAATTTCTGTAAGTACATTGCCCATCTTGAGACTCTAATGGTACATCTTCTTTTTTAAACGTCATTGTAAAAGCATTGCACGATTTTTATTTTCTTTCCTAACACATATACTCGCCATTTTTTTAGCGCTTCTATTATTGCTAACACTTCTAGCTCATAGGAATGATATTTTTGTTCGGTTGCTGATGTTTTGCGACTCATGTATTGAACAGGATGAAGTTGTTGATCTTCTGAATCCTTTTGCAGTAGAACGCCTCCGTATCCGTACATACAAGCGTCAGTATGAATTAGAGATGGGCACGTGAGTGAGTTTTGACTCACACTCACTCACGCTCACGAAAGAATATTTCTAATCACGCACACTCACTCACGGCCTTTTTTGCTCTACTCACACTCACTCACAATCACGTGAGTAAAACTAAGATTCAATCACAATCACGCGTGATTCACGTGAATCACTCTGAATAACGTGTTTTTTTTTTGCTATTCTTTGTTGGTGAGATTGGTCGACCGATCGTGGCACCTCCAATACAACCTACATCTTTAAAACGCAATAATAATGTTATGATGTTAGGGATTTTGATAAAATATATCTTAATTTTTAACGGAGATGGAAATGTGAAAGACCTTTGATGTGCTGTTCATATAAAAAAGTAAAAATTGCCTCAAAGACTAATTCTCCGTTAAAGAATTCGTGTAAAATCTTTGAGAATTGTCTCTGGAAAAGAATCTACTATATATTTGTGAATGTAAGTATGTATGTCTGTCTGTATGTTCCGAATAGACGGCTGCTGAACCGAATTGAATCAAATTTTGATACAATATGTATGTTGGGTCTGGGCAGAGTATAGGCTATATATCGGTGGGATTGGTGGACTGGGCGTGGCACCTACCATATATCCGAAAAATTAAAAACACATTATATCAGCAATTAGGATAGCAAATTTATGAAATTTTGGTCAACGTTATATATAACCATTCTAAACGGTCTCGCGTAATGTGGGCAGGATTATACCACTGGGCGTGGCACCCCAAATAGAAGGTATATTTTCCACATGGTGTATTTCGCACCAGAGTAACAACCCCCACAATTTTGTTAAACTTACCACACCGAAATTCACCACACCAAAATTCACCACAACGAAACTCACCAAACTTACGACACCAAAATTCACCAAACTAAAATTCACCACACCAAAATTCACCACACTAAAACTACCCTTCCTAAAACTCACCACACTAAAACTTCTACTGGAAAAACTCTACGAGTCGTGCACGGGTCCAGCTAGTTATCAATAAAAGAATAGTTCGGGGTAGAATTAACCAGGGATAAATTGAATTTGGGAAAAACTATTTTTGAAGCGATTTTTTTGGTTACTACATTTATAACTCGAATAAAATCGGGACCCCACACAAACCTCTGGAACTAAAGTTAATAAACAAAAGGAAGTCAATACAGAGTTATCATGTATAGTTGAAATTGAAAATTCAACTTTTTACAAAAATGGGTATATCGCAAAAAAATGCGTTCCTTGAGCGGTCGTATGAAACCATGCAAAAACTTTTGACATGATCCCACATACTAAGTACGGACGGTTTGCAGAGGTTAGATAAATTGTTGACTGAAACATTGCAACTTATTCTGAGTTGAAGAAGGGGTGGGTATATGACGGTCTTTAGAAAGAGTTTGATTTATTATAGTTCTGAAATGTGGGCAGTCGCCTTCCCGAAGCCTTCTGAGTTCTGAGCCTTGTTTTGTAGTTCAACAAAATATATAAAATCGCAAAAAATTAAAACTGAGATTTTTTTATTTTATGAAATATTCGACTCACGCACACTCACGGTATTTTTTGGTCTACTCACACTCACTCACAATCACGTGAGCAAAATTAGGATTCAATCACAATCACGCATGATTCACGTGAATCACGCTGAATCACGCTCACATGGCCATCTCTAGTATGAATCTCGGTTAGAGCCAATTGATTGTATAGTTGAAGTACTGGTGCACTTACCACAGCTGATTTCAGCTGTTGAAACGATATAATTTCTAGATCCTTGAATTTGAAAATAGTTTGCTTTGAAAGTAAATCGGTAAGTGGTTTCGCTATTAATGAATAATTTGGTTCATAAAATTGACTCCATTTGAATCAATTTATATATCTACCTGAGTAAGAATGTCATTACCAATTACAGCAGCTTATAGTATATCATTTTCTTTGGCAACATGAAAATGAATTATCATTTCTACATCATTAACTTCAATTGGTGCTTTAAAATTTCCCACTGTAGTAATTTCCATTTGTCCCATACAAGTCAAGTATTTGGTTTTTGAATTTAGCTTAACATCATTAAATCTCCAAAATGTGTCATATCTTAAGATTGATATGTCACTTCCTGTATCTATTAAAGCGGACACTGTTATATTTTTTTATCAAAAATATAACAAAAAAATTCTATTATTTGTATGAATAAGCTGGTCGCTATCTTCTACTCCTAGATTAAGATGAACATTCCTATTTTCCTCCTTGAAAGGGTTTTTTGTTTGTGCTTTGCACTCGAAGGAACGATGTCCTGTTTCACGACATTTAAAATATTTGTATTCATTCTTGGGGCATTCTCTGGCCATGTGATTTCGATCTCCACACTTGAAACATCGTCTATCGTCATTTTCTGGACGATGTGTGTTTTGAAACGTATGATATTGGTTTCTTGAGTTTGAAGACTCAGGATTTTTAACCTCTTTTTTAGGTGCATGAAACTTGTTTGGTGACTTGTTACCGTACCGAACTTTTTCATTAGTTTTAATTTTATCTTTTAAATCGTCAATTGTTCGAGCCTGGTATAAAATACTCTTGTTAAACTCAGAGTCCGGTATACCATCTGTGAAATATTCTATCAAACTTTCCTCATCTAATTTTATAGAATTGCCGATCTCCATTAAACTATATAAATATTCCCTATAATTTTCCTGTGTCATTTTTCTGCGATTACGTAACAGACGATGAACTTCAAGAGTTGAAATTTGTGTGCCAAATTCCTTTGTCAATGAAGCTTTCAAACTAGGCCAGTTTTTAATGTTTGTCTGACTTCTGATAACTTTGCAGCTCCTATTAACAGCTGCTTAGCATATATGAACATTTGCAACTCATTCCATTCCACAATGTTAGCATTGTCCTCAAACTCTTGAAGCCAGTTACCCACATCTAGATTATATTTATATGTATGTTGTTAGCCCCAGTCCAGACTTCAGCCGAATAACTTTCGACTCGCAGTCCAACACACTATATATATATATATATATATATATATATATATATATATATATATATAAATATATATATATATATATATATATATATGTAGATATATATGTAGATATATATATATATATATATATATATATATATATATACTAGCTGGACCCGTTCACAGCGTTGCCCTTGATAAGTTTTTGTAAATGCAAAACTATGTTGTTTTGCAAGTGTGGATACATTCACGCCCATTTTGTAAAAATTACGAAATATGAAATAGTTTGTTATTTATAGTTTTTGTGATGTTGTGATACATTTTTGTATGTGTTGATTTGAAACATACGAAATTAGTTGTTTTCATTTTTTGTGCTGAGTTATTTTAGATTCGATTATGAATCTTTTTTTATATATATTTTTTTGTTTTTATTATTTTTTTTTGTCTTTTTTTTAATTAACGGTAAAATTTTGTGGTTACAGCTTATAGGAAAACTACGTTCGTAGTTTTCCCTTCTGGTGCTAGGAACACCAAACTGCTGGAAGAACTCACTCTGGAGCACGCCACATAAAATTGTCCATGTGAGAAGCAGTCATCGATTAAATCAATACCTGCCAGTTTAAGTGACTGGCCTTGTGATTTATTGATTGTCATAGCAAAGCAGACTTTTAGGGGAAATTGAAGCCTTTTAAATTCAAAAGGATACTCTGATGGAATCAGTGGGATTTGGGGTATGAACATCGACTCACCCCGAGCACATCCGGTGAACACTGTGGCTTCGATAACATTATTGTGCAAAGTTTTGACTCGAAGTCTAGTGCCGTTGCACTAGATTTAGATTTAGATTTCACAGTAACGGATTTAGATTTTACAGTAACAATACTGGAGCTCCGACTTTGAGGAAAAGCTTATGCGCTGGAAGACCAGGAGGGTTGAGAGTATTTAAAAATTCTACTGGATAATGAACAGCATTATCCGTTTGTACCACTGAGTCCACTGAGCTACATATTTTTCTGCTCCGTCGAATGATTTTAATTGTGTCTCATTTATGACAGGAGCTCTACTATTTTTCGGGGTCGCATAGCCAATCCATGGATTTTTCGCTAATTATGGCAATATCAGGGTATATGTTGTCTGTGAGTTCTGCTAAAGTCTGCACTACTAACCCTAATTCAAGTGGGATAGTTAGCTTTCCCTCCTGTTCTGTATATTTTCCGTTCCCAATTTTGAGTAAGAGTTCTGAAAACTTTCCAGCTGTGCTTTCCTCTCTTAAGTGAACCCTCATATTTTTTTAAACACATTTTTAATGTATTTGGCCATAAATATGATGCCTTGATACACGCCTTAACCTCATCGGCTCTTGTGCCCCTTGGCACTACAGTCTGTCTAAAATCTCTAGACAGCTATGGTACTCTCATCCCAGACAATAAGTTTACATTTTCGTAACACTTCGGCCTTGTTGCTTTGTTTTGATATGTTACACATGGGGGTTTCCGAACATATGAGATTTAGGTGCAGTTTGAAGGCAGCATGGGCAGTTCTACCTCCTTGCAACAACGTAGCTGCGATGCCAGAGGATGCGACAGCTAATGCAATGTCACCATCGCTTCTTATCTTAGCTAGAATCAAATTTATGAGGTAAGTTTTCCCCGTTCCACCGTAAGCATCCAGGAAAAAAATTGACCGGTACCTGATTCAATGCTACCAAGGACTTGCCGATACACTGCTCTCTGTTCATCAGTTAAGGAACCCTCATTATTTTTAACCATTTGCGCTAAAGTATTTCTATCGTAGCTGGTTTCCATTTGATAGTCCATATTATTTACGATCACATTCGATCTTATTGGGTTTGGCAGGCCATAATGTACCAAGCCTTGTCCTCCCAAAACCATTACAGCGTCCTCAATTAATACCAGACATATGTTATACACATCTTCCATTACCACCTCCACAATTCCCTGCAGCTCACTCTCCATTTGCCGTAAGATGTCTTCCGAGAGACTGTCTTTAAATTTCACCCACAGACTCAGAGGATCAGAAAGTTGACAGAAGGTCAGCATTACTTTGAACAGCTCCCGGAGTTTAAATGGAGAATCACAGAGTGCAGCTTCCTCTAAGGTGTGTTCCCAGTGTCTGTCATCCTCCAGCAAACCGAGTGCCTTACATGCGGATTGGAATGTGGGATGTAGGCATTCACATGTAGCCATTCTCAGTTTTTAGATCTGAGAAGCAGGTGGGACCTCGATCTCATGTACTAGTAAGCGGAGATGATAACATTCAGTGTTGTTTGGGTGAATGGTGTACACCCTTCCCAGCGCATTATCTTTTTTAACATTTGGCCAGTCACTGATGTCTTTTCCACGCTTTCTTCGAACGAACTTGCTATTTTGCCAAACAAAGTACGCAGGGAATTCACAGCAAAGAAGGGCCTTAGCAAACTGGTACATTTTATGGATAGGGAACGACAATATCCTCCAAACAGCTTCCGAGCTATTGATGCATCGCCCACTCTCATATAATTGTACTTCATCGTTTTTATTCTCTAGTGAAATGGATGCCTGGTCAATAACCTTATTCACGTACTTGCATATGTATTTTATAAATTTGACAAAATTGCAGTATTCTACATTGATGTGTGCACCAAAAGTACGTGGACAAAACTGGGTTGTAAGGCACAACCCAGCGAATATCTAAGTCTAACCCTTTGATATTAACGCTGAAGCCGCCGTCATCTGTCGACCTTCGTCGATATTTCGGGTATCCATCGTCTCCTGTTTGTGTGACCTTGAGAATTGGTCGGGGAAATCTTTTACTACAAACGCCTCTTTTCATGCAGTGTTAATTATGGTTTAAACTCCCACATGGTCCATGTATCATATTTGATTTGATGATTTCGTAGAGAAGTGGATCATTCTTAGGGTCAGGTATTTCAGCGCAAATTATATTGTCGATAATGTCAGGTAATATGCGCTGCTCTACCCATAGCAAAATATGGATATGAGATAGACCCCGCTTTTGCCACTCCACAGAAAACATGAAGCAGCGTACATCACCAAACAGACTACCCTTGTTCAAAAGAGCCATCATCTTTTTTACTTTAAGATGGAATACTCTGGCTATGATGTCATGGCGCATCTGTTATATCGTTCCATCTGGGGTTACATGTGAAAGTAATAAAAAGATCAGGGCGTCCATAGTGGCGTACATATGTCATAGCGTCTTGAGTACGCTCATGCATATAGCGAGGTCCACCTGTAAATGAAGACGGAAGCAGTACCATCTGACCTAGCTCCGCTGCCTTTCCACAGCGGCCTTCAGAAGAATGTAGTTTTCAGATGAATGTAGTTTTCTGCCACGCCACATAAAATTGTCCATGTGAGAAGCAGTCATCGATTAAATCAATACCTGCCAGTTTAAGTGACTGGCCTTGTGATTTATTGATTGTCATAGCAAAGCAGACTTTTAGGGGAAATTGAAGCCTTTTAAATTCAAAAGGATACTCTGATGGAATCAGTGGGATTTGGGGTAAAAACATCGACTCACCCCGAGCACATCCGGTGAACACTGTGGCTTCGATAACATTATTGTGCAAAGTTTTGACTCGAAGTCTAGTGCCGTTGCACTAGATTTAGATTTCACAGTAACGGATTTAGATTTCACAGTAACAATACTGGAGCTCCGACTTTGAGGAAAAGCTTATGCACTGGAAGACCAGGAGGGTTGGAGAGTATTTAAAAATTCTACTGGATAATGAACAGCATTATCCGTTTGTACCACTGAGTCCACTGAGCTATATTTTTTTCTGCTCCGTCGAATGATTTTAATTGTGTCTCATTTATGACAGAAGCTCTACTATTTTTCGGGGTCGCATAGCCAATCCATGGATTTTTCGCTAATTATGGCAATATCAGGGTATATGTTGGCTGTGAGTTCTGCTAAAGTCTGCACTACTAACCCTAATTCAAGTGGGATAGTTAGCTTTCCCTCCTGTTCTGGATATTTTCCGTTCCCAATTTTGAGTAAGAGTTCTGAAAACTTTCCAGCTGTGCTTTCCTCTCTTAAGTAAACCCTCATATTTTTTTAAACACATTTTTAATGTATTTGGCCATAAATATGATGCCTTGATACACGCCTTAACCTCATCGGCTCTTGTGCCCCTTGGCACTACAGTCTGTCTAAAATCTCTAGACAGCAAAACAGTCACTCTTCCCATAATTTCACCCTAACATCTTTAAGGGTCCTACAAAGCGCCTCGAAACCCCCCTTATGGGCTATGGTACTCTCATCCCAGACAATAAGTTTACATTTTCGTAACACTTCGGCCTTGTTGCTTTGTTTTGATATGTTACACATGGGGGTTTCCGAACATATGAGATTTAGGTGCAGTTTGAAGGCAGCATGGGCAGTTCTACTTCCTTGCAACAACGTAGCAGCGATGCCAGAGGATGCGACAGCTAATGCAATGTCACCATCGCTTCTTATCTTAGTTAGAATCAAATTTATGAGGTAAGTTTTCCCCGTTCCACCGTAAGCATCCAGGAAAAAAATTGACCGGTACCTGATTCAATGCTACCAAGGACTTGCCGATACACTGCTCTCTGTTCATCAGTTAAGGAACCCTCATTATTTTTAACCACTTGCGCTAAAGTATTTCTATCGTAGCTGGTTTCCATTTGATAGTCCATATTATTTACGATCACATTCGATCTTATTGGGTTTGGCAGGCCATAATGTACCAAGCCTTGTCCTCCCAAAACCATTACAGCGTCCTCAATTAATACCAGACATATGTTATACACATCTTCCATTACCACCTCCACAATTCCCTGCAGCTCACTCTCCATTTGCCGTAAGATGTCTTCCGAGAGACTGTCTTTAAATTTCTCCCACAGACTCAGAGTATCAGAAAGTTGACAGAAGGTCAGCATTACTTTGAACAGCTCCCGGAGTTTAAATGGAGAATCACAGAGTGCAGCTTCCTCTAAGGTGTGTTCCCAGTGTCTATCATCCTCCAGCAAACCGAGTGCCTTACATGCGGATTGGAATGTGGGATGTAGGCATTCACATGTAGCCATTCTCAGTTTTTAGATCTGAGAAGCAGGTGGGACCTCGAATCTCATGTACTAGTAAGCGGAGATGATAACATTCAGTGTTGTTTGGGTGAATGGTGTACACCCTTCCCAGCGCATTATCTTTTTTAACATTTGGCCAGTCTTTTCCACGCTTTCTTCGAACGAACTTGCTATTTTGCCAAACAAAGTACGCAGGGAATTCACAGCAAAGAAGGGCCTTAGCAAACTGGTACATTTTATGGATAGGGAACGACAATATCCTCCAAACAGCTTCCGAGCTATTGATGCATCGCCCACTCTCATATAATTGTACTTCATCGTTTTTATTCTCTAGTGAAATGGATGCCTGGTCAATAACCTTATTCACGTACTTGCATATGTATTTTATAAATTTGACAAAATTGCAGTATTCTACATTGATGTGTGCACCAAAAGTACGTGGACAAAACTGGGTTGTAAGGCACAACCCAGCGAATATCTAAGTCTAACCCTTTGATATTAACGCTGAAGCCGCCGTCATCTGTGGACCTCCGTCGATATTTCGGGTATCCATCGTCTCCTGTTTGTGTGACCTTGAGAATTGGTCGGGGAAATCTTTTACTACAAACGCCTCTTTTCATGCAGTGTTAATTATGGTTTAAACTCCCACATGGTCCATGTATCATATTTGATTTGATGATTTCGTAGAGAAGTGGATCATTCTTAGGGTCAGGTATTTCAGCGCAAATTATATTGTCGATAATGTCAGGTAATATGCGCTGCTCTAGCCATAGCAAAATATGGATATGAGGTAGACCCCGCTTTTGCCACTCCACAGAAAACATGAAGCAGCGTACATCACCAAACAGACTACCCTTGTTCAAAAGAGCCATCATCTTTTTTACTTTAAGATGGAATACTCTGGCTATGATGTCATGGCGCATCTGTTATATCGTTCCATCTGGGGTTACATGTGAAAGTAATAAAAAGATCAGGGCGTCCATAGTGGCGTACATATGTCATAGCGTCTTGAATACGCTCATGCATATAGCGAGGTCCACCTGTAAATGAAGACGGAAGCAGTACCATCTGACCTAGCTCCGCTGCCTTTCCACAGCGGCCTTCAGATGAATGTAGTTTTCTGCCCTAAGCTGTGCCTGATTGTTTTTAATATAATTTAATCTTTTAGTTTCTGTTTTCACGTACATATCAAATAAAAATTGGCTGAAAAGAGAGCGAAAATATATCAAGTGATTTATCTCACCTTCCCGGACCATAATGCGGTATGAATAGAAACTTGCTGCAGAGATTGTCTTTTTGAGGTGCACTTTAGATACAGGATCACACTGAGGCAGCGATATTGAGTACCCATCCTCACCACGACAGAACAGTAGAGGCAAGGCATCATACGACCTATGTATTTCACTAATACGCTGCAGTGTATTATTGTGACTATGTAGAACTATGTCCCGTTTTTCGAACTGTTGACCAACTATAACCAAAGCCACCTCATTGGCTGTACGGGCGTTAAAACAACCAATTTGAAATTTGTACATGTTGTTGAAACATTGTCCAATGTAGTTTTAAGATCTTTTACATAGCTGTTCACTTCATGTAGCATTTTCTATAGATGTTTGAGCAAACCTGGTTTTATATTAGGAACATTACTGGACTTTAAGCGTACTTCTCTGTCGTCCTTACCCACAACATAAATTTGCAAGAATTTTGTTTCATGTTCAGGTACTGGTAACAGGCTTCCCACCAAGTGATACACTTGTCCCTGAATTCTAAATGTTGGCATGAAACCGTCTTCTCCAATCTGGTTGGCTCCGAACGACGTCATCTGAAAACAGCTATTATACTTTCGTACATGGTTCATGAAATGGACGTGATCAAGGTGACTGTTCATTATTAAACTGTAAAAAGGCTCAGGCAGAGTTTGAAAGGGTAGTAATTGCACTTTTCCATCGTTGCAACACATGCCAGGGGATTCATCCTTCCATTTCAGAGCCTTATAATTATGACACTTATGAATCATATTGCCCAAGGTAACAGCATTATTGGATGCATAATCCACTGTGGGATCATAAGCCATGCCAGATTTGGCCTTAACTTTCCATATAAGGATTCTTCTATCGACTCGTTTTGTTGGATTTTTAAGTTCGTTCCGATAATTTGCTGCTTGGTGCACCTCGGGATTCTCTTTTCGGTATTTATTGACAGCTAAACTGTGCACCTCCGGATTATTCTTTTGATACCTAGTGACTGCCGTACGATGTACCTCCTGGTTTGTTTTTTGAAACCTTGTGACGTACGGTGTACCTCAGGTTTCTCCTTTTGGTATTTAGATACCGATTCACGGTGCACCTCAGGATTCCCCTTTTGATATTTTGTAACCGCTGCACGGTGCACCTCAGGGTTCCCCTTTTGATATTTAGTAACCGCTGCACGGTGCACCTCAGGGTTCCCCTTTTAATATTTAGTAACCGCTGCACGGTGTATTTCAGGATTTGTTTGTTAATTAAATGCCTAAACAGAATGCAGGCGGTGAACAAAATATGAGAGAACGAACTTTAAAATCAACAAATGTAACGATCTGCGTCTCAACGCCAGAATAAAAGCTATTTTTTCTCTCAGCGTTTATATTTTTAAAAAGTTGAAATAAATTTTTTAAGCATGGCCAACTATGTGAAATATTTTTTATGAATTTGAATTTTTGTTTACGATTTTAAATTTCGTTCGCTGCGTCTCGCAGTAAGAAAAAAAATCTATTATATGTTTCTCTCAGCTGTGCTCTCAATAAAAGCGAAGCGGTTGTTACATTTTTGAAAAATTCGAAGGAATTTTATTTAGCATTTTATGTTTCTCTCATTGCTAACTATGTAAAATATTTCTGATAGATTTGAATGTTTGTTGACAATTTTGAATTTCAGTAGGAGTTATAGAATTTTAAAAATGTTAATTATAAGACAGTTTCCAGGCCCCTTTTTTAAATCCCTTTCAAATTCTACGTGAAGATTACAATGTTCAATATGATCCTTTGTTTAGATTTTTACAACTCTACTCTTAGTATGTCAGGAGTTACAGCAATTTTAATGTTTTGTTTATATGAAAGGTGTCACGCCGGTTGTCCAATCCCTCCCATATTCTACGTGGCTATTGGAGTTTTAAATATGAACATTTGATTCGATTTTTATAACTCTACTCTTAGTATGTCAGGAGTTATAGCAATTTAAATGTTTTGGTTATATGGGAGGTGTCCCGCCCGTCGTCCAAACCCGCCCACATTCTACGTGGCCATTGGAGTTTTAAATATGAACATTTGATTCGATTTTTATAACTCTACTCTTAGTGTGTCAGGAGTTATAGGATTTTTAATGTTTTGGTTATATGGGAGGTGCCACACCCCGTGGTCCAATCCCACCCACATTCTACGTGGCTATTGGAGTTTTAAATATGAACATTTGATTCGATTTTTAGGAGTTATAGCAATTTTAAAGTTTTGGTTATATGGTAGGTACCACGCCTCATGGTCCAATCCCGCGCACATTTAGAAAAATGATAAACAACCACAATATACATCATTGTGCTAAATTTCATGACTGTGGCTATCTTAAGTACACAGATATTTGCATTTAAAATTTTCCACGCCCATTTTTGTACCTTAGGGGGCGAATTTTAAAAAATCATGTTCCTAGGTCTAAGGGTTTGGTCTGGGTGTTGATCGATCAGTCAGTCAGACAGTCACTCAATCAGGACCTGTTCTTTTATATATATAGATATCAAGGATTGAAACCGTAACCGAAACCGTTACACAAAAATCATAAATAATCCGATATCCAAAACCGAAATAAACGGTTTCGGTTTTATACCGGTTTTTAAAAAGTATAAAAAGAAACAGAAAAAAATATTTTATATAGAAGGTATTAAATACAATGCATGTCATTAAATATAATTTGGAGTTACCGAAATAAAAATTACTTGTTGTACAAAAATATTCACATTTTTTTTTTGTTTGAGAGACAATATTTCCAAAAATGTACAAAAATTTGTTTTTTTTTCATTAATTTGTATAGCGGCAAATCGAATTAACAACAAAACACCAGCAACGCCAAGCAATTTTTTTTGTTATAAAATGATTCAAATTTTAATGATATTGGTTTTTTATTTATTGTAGTGATGATCAAAAATTTCTTTTTTCTTTTTCTTTTTTTATTTTTTTTTCAAGTCTAATGAGTATAAGCATCTTAAAAATACGGTCTGTGAAGCAATTTTGAAGCGGTAAATAGCTTCAAAAGTGCTTCAAAAGTCGCTACGCTAGTTCGTACATGCACTGTACTATTCACATTATTTTTGTTTTACTTTTATACATAATTTTTTTATTAATTGTAGAATCATGAAGTTTTTCTTAAGTTAAGTTTTAGGTTTATTTTAGGTGCATTATTTCATTTAACTTATAAAACAATAACAAAAATAATCTATGAACATTTTCATAGTGAACCTTATTTAGCTGATATTGATTTTTGTGTTTTTGTTTTTTTTTTCACAAATTTGCTGATTCGTTTGAAAGTGCAACAACAGCAAAAATGCGAATAAAGCAGCAACCAAGCTTCTGATAGAATTTTTGGCGGGACTTTTTTTTACCACAAAGAAAACTCGTTGTTGTTGCCAACTAGATAGCTGTACTAGATACATACATGTAGTGTGGTGCCATGCGACTGTCAGTTGTCATGCGTTTTTCCGTTGTGATGCGTCTGTCCGTTGCCATGCAATGATACAGGATAGCAACAAAGAGTTGTCGGTGTGAAAGTGTTTGTACCACAAAGAAAACTCGTTGTTGTTGCCAACTAGATAGCTGTACTAGATACATACATGTAGTGTGGTGCCATGCGACTGTCAGTTGTCATGCGTTTTTCCGTTGTGATGCGTCTGTCTGTTGCCATGCAATGATACAGGATAGCAACGAAGAGTTGTCGGTGTGAAAGTGTTTGTACCACAAAGAAAACTCGTTGTTGTTGCCAACTAGATAGCTGTACTAGATACATACATGTAGTGTGGTGCCATGCGACTGTCAGTTGTCATGCGTTTTTCCGTTGTCATGCGTCTGTCTGTTGCCATGCGATGATACAGGATAGCAACGAAGAGTTGTCGGTGTGAAAGTGTTTGTATGCGCATCGTAATTCGTTATTTTTGACGAAAACAGAAATATGCATATACGAAATATTCCTTATATTTATTGTGAATATATGTTCATTTTATTATGGCCTAGAGATTTTGAATTGTCTTTGAATTGTAAACATCTTAGTAACTACTTAAGAAAATACGAAAAATAAAGTGCATTTACTCCTAGTCAGAAATTATTAAGTGACAATAGACACAGGTGTAGTTGCTGGTCGTCAAGTTCGTACATTTTAAGTATACAGATTGCAGATATTGCAGTTCACTGAATTGTGGAAATTTACTTCCTTTGATGGATATTGTACAAAATTCTTCTTATTCTTATACAGTTGAAGAATATTTACCGATGTATTCTTGTTGCTCTAGTTTAATGTTCGTTTCTCGGCTCTCTTCTGCAATTCAGATCATATCTCAGGTTAAGTCAATATGTTGCTTTTTATTGGTTTGTGGTCACGATTGAAGTTTTTTATTGGCGAAATCAATTAAATAATTCATATAACACAATAGTTGCACTAACATTACGTTTGTTGCTTAAATTACGTTTTCCACTTTTCCCCAGAAAATGATTCTTACTTTACCCCAATATCACAATTTGAACATAACTTAGCACCATATAAACAATGTTAGATTATTTCAAACCAGTTTGTATTTCAAAAGATATACAATATTCGATCATTTTAAACACATAACTACGGATGAAAAAGTTGATGCCATATTGAGAAGCACTTGCCAATTGTTTTTATTTTTTAAATGCAAAAACATGGTCAATAATTGCAATTGCCGACATTACCCCATGTTCCACTTTACTTCAGGTTTTTTGTTGAAGACATTGAAAAATATGAAATATTTTATACAAAAACCGAAATCAAAACCGAGACCGTAACATGGAACCGAAACCGTTTCCTTATAAAAACTTAAAACCGTAACCGAAACCGCGAAAAAAACGAAACCGAAATCGAAACCGTTATTCGTTTAGGTTTCAATCCTATATATATATATATATATATATATATATATATATATATATATATATATATATCTATATATATAAAACTCTTGGTCCGTCTGTCAGTCTGTCGGTCTGTCTGTCTGTATGTTCCAGCATCACGTCTAAACCGCTAAACCGATTCAACTGAAATTTTGCACCAGGATACTATGGAGTCCGGAGGGTGTCATAGGCTATATATGGGCGGGATTGGACAAAGGGGCGTGGTACCTCCCATACAACCTTATCTTTCAAAACGACATAACTCAGCACATACACAATCTAAAAAGATGAAACAAAAAACTTAAATTCACCACACTAAAACTCACCACACTAAAACTCACCACACTAAAACTCACCGCAATAAAACTCACCACGCTAAAACTCACCACACTTAAAATTCACCATACTAAAACTCACCACACCAAAATTCACCACACTAAAACTCATCACACTAAAACTCAACACAATAAAGCTCACCACACTAAAACTCTCCACACTAAAAATTCACCACACTAAAACTCACGACACTAAAACTCACCATACTAAAAACTCACCACACCGAAACTCACCACATTAAATCTCACCACACTAAAACTCACCGTACTGAAACTCACCACAATAAAACTCACCACAATAAAACTCACTACACTAAAACTCACTACACTAAAAATGCACCACACTAAAACTCACCACACTAAAACTCACCACACCATAACTCACCACTCTAAAACACACCACACTAAAACTCACCACACTAAAAATTCACTAAACTAAAAATTCAACACACTAAAACTCACCACATTAAAACTAACTACACTAAAACTTCTACTGGGAAAAACTCTACGGGGAAGAATTCTACCGGGAAGAGTTCTACCGGGAAGAATTCTACGGTAAAGCGTTCTATGGGGAAGAATTTTACGGCGAAGATTTCTACTGGGAAGAATTCTGTGGCGAAATATTCTACTGTCTGAATTGTCTTTGAGAAAAGTTGTTTTGGCGGAGAATTATTATTTTGTTACTACATTTATAAAACCAATAAAAACTTCCACAGCGAATCACGGGCCCTGATATAAAAAATAATAATAATGTTTTTTTATATTAATAAAATCGCTTTATATCTATGAATTCACAAAATCTTGGCACGAGTCGTGCACGGGTCCAGCTAGTATATACATATATAAAACTCTTGGTCCGTCTGTCAGTCTGTCGGTCTGTCTGTATGTCTGTTTGTTCCAGCATCACGTCTAAACCGCTGAACCGATTTAACTGAAATTTTGCCACAGGATACTATAGAGTCCGTAAGGTGTCATAGGCTATATATGGGCAGGATTGGACAAAGGGGCGTGTTACCTCCCATACAACCTAAACTTTCAAAACGACATAACTCAGCACATACACAATATAAAAAGATGAAACAAAAAACTAAAATTCATCACACTAAAACTCCCTACACTAAATCTCACCACAATAAAACTCACCACGCTAAAACTCACCACACTAAAAATTCACCATACTAAAACTCACAACACCAAAACTCACTACACTAAAACTCACCACACCAAAATTCACCACACTAAAACTCACCACACTAAAACTCAACACAATAAAGCTCACCACACTAAAACTCACCACACTAAAAATTCACCACACTAAAACTCACCACACTAAAACTCAGCATACTAAAAACTCACCACATCGAAACTCACCACACTAAAACTCACCACACTAAAACTCTCCGCACTAAAACTCACCACAATAAAACTCACCACACTAAAACTCACTGCACTAAAAATTCACCACACTAAAACTCACCACACTAAAACTCACCACACCAAAACTCACCACACTAAAACACACCACACAAAAACTCACCACACTAAAAATTCACTAAACTAAAAATTCAACACACTAAAACTCACCACATTAAAACTAACTACACTAAAATTTCTACTGGGAAAAACTCTACTGGGAAGAATTCTACGGCGAAATATTCTACTGTCTGAATTGTCTTTGAGAAAAGTTGTTTTGACGGAGAATTATTATTTGGTTACTACATTTATAAAACCAATAAAAACTTCCACAGCGAAGCACGGGCCCCTGATATAAAAAATAATATTAATGTTTTTTTATATTAATAAAATCGCTTTATATCTATGAATTCACAAATCTTGGCACGTGTCGTGCACTGGTCCAGCTAGTATATATATATATATATATAGTATAGATATATATATATATATAGTATAGATATATATATATATATATATATATATATAGAAATAAATATATATATAGAAATGTATATATATATATATATATATATATATATATATATATATATATATATATATATATATATATATATATATATATATATATCTATCAAGGATTAAAACCTAAACGAATAACGTTTATATAGTCAAATATTTTAAAGATAAAAAGAATGGCAATGTTGGCAAAATTTAACTTTAAAATCATTTCAGTTATAAAATACGTTCAGTTAGAAAATACTTAACATCATTTAACCAATGTTAAATGTTTTGCAAACCCCTTTGTATTTCAAAAGATATAGAATATGCTATCATTAAAATTATCATCTTAATTAAAAACGAGTTGGGAAAGTTTGGTCACATGGGGTGGACTTTTATAGTTGGTCGGCCCGACTATGGAATACCCTACAAATTGGTGGGGATATTATTGTGGGATATTTAATTGTATACCTTAATTTTAAAGTTTTTAATAATGCTGAACCTCAACTCTCTCAGAATATTATTCACATATCAGAAATTTAATTTTAAAAAATTATATAAAAGTATAAAAAAATTAGAAAAATATAATTGGGCGGACCACGCCTATATTTAAAATTTTGTAAGGTTAATATTTCATAGCTTAAATTTTAATAATTTACGGTTCAAATTTCCACTATGAAAACCCGGAAATGAAAAAAAAGGTGGGCGAATCACGCCCATTTTTGGACCACATATTTTTGTATGATATATAACAATATTTTAAATTTTATAACTATTCGAGTTATTAGTTCCTAAAGAGTTATATAAAACTGATTTGTATTGGCGGTAAGCGTGTCCGTTGAAATACTTACACTTTACAACAAATATTTTTGTTCGTTGACATCAAAATCATATGTTTCTTCTGTCACCTAGGTTACAGTCGCGTAAGTACATTCTTTTGCACTACTTATAGAAAATAAATGCTATAATAAATTAATGCTTAAAATTTTCCGTTTTAAACTCCTGAATTTGAAACATAAGGCATTTATTTATTAGTTCATGGGCTCGATTCTCGATCTGTGTGAAGTGAAGAGCTTTATCACAGCTTCATAAAAAATCTGATTCTCGTTTGATGAAAAAATATAAAATGAAGAACAGTGTTACCATATGAAAATAGACTTTTATCACAGAACCTTTTCATATTCACCTTTTAAGATTTATCATATTTTGCTATTCTCGTTTTGTGATAAAATAAAATATGCTATCAAAATTTTTTCATATGAAAATAAATTTATCACTAAATTTGGTTTCGTGAAATTTAATTTAGAGTTTGATATTTGATTTCAAATGTGCAAAATAATGATGGTATAAAATCAAAATAGAGGAAAACTGATGCGCAGAAAGAGTTTAAAATATCACTTCTTAACAAGAAGAGAATAAATGTTTCTATGAGCATTTTATACACTAATTCTATATTGTTCGCGGGTAGTAAATATTTTAACGGCTTACTCAGTGTTTTTTTTTTGTTTAATTTTGATATGTTTTTAAGAAAATTGCAGTCAGAGTCGTAGACTCTTTTCAAGTGATTGAAGATTATTAAAAAAATAGAAGAGATAGAAAAAATAGTAATTTTGATTATTAGTTTGGACTAAATAAATCCTGACTACTAAAAATATATTCAAAAATAGTCTAAAATAATAAAAACATTTGGAGTTTATTTGCAAATACCTTGAAATGATATTCAAATAATGGCATTAGTTTGTATATTAAACTTAATATTGAAAATTAAAATAAAAAGCCATTCAATATAGCACATATGTGTGATTCATATAGGAGAAATAGAAATGATAACTGATATGTATTAACAAATTATTGATGATATCCAAAGGAATGCAGAAAGCTGCTAATACATAATGCGGCTTATGATTCGATTGAATCCGATGTATTCATTGAAAATAGTTTTCTAACATATATTAAATAAATATGCATCTAAATTGTGAATTTGTAAAGGTATTTAATCGGTTTTTATCATATAAGAAGAACAAAGGACATTAACGATATAATTGTCTAAAATGTCCGCAAAACATTTGTACATATATGCTGTAGTTTATCAACCAGGCTATTTTGAAAACAGCCAAAATATCTATCTATTTTTTATTTTTCTATGTTATCAACCAGTATAAAATTTGAATTTTAGCCCGAGCTAATAATTTCAAACTGCTCGGTTGTCGTCTAAAATTTTTAGCCTGAAAAAATATCCAACTTGCTGTCAAAATTAAAAATTATTTCAAAATTTATGATTTTTTTTATTGTTTTTCACCGAAAAAATTTATTTTTTTTTTACAAAATACAGTTTATAAGTTAGAGTTTATGTCTGAAATAAATAGCAAAAACAGTCTGGTTGATAAAGCAAAAAAACTGAGGCTATTTTGCGGCTGTTTTGAAATAGCTGCTGTTTTCAAAAATAGCCTGGTTGATACACTACAGCAATAGTGATGATTATAAGAAGGTGCAAGAACAAGATGTGGTCCTGCCTAGAACATTTAGGTCCGAGACACATTGTAGCAAGTTTTTTTTATTGAGTTTCTCCTTTATTTTTTAAAAGAAAAAAACATGTTTCGCCGCATAATGCATGCAATTGCACTCATCATCGCTCATATTTGAGTCTTAATTTGAGTAACAAATACATTAAAACTGGCATAAAAACAATTATTATATTATTTAACTTCTTTTTCAAGGCACACACTTGCACTTTTAAAATTTTTCGTTCACTTTTTTAATGATTTTTAAATATATGCAATAGCACAAAATTATTTTAATCATCACTATTTATACCTATATTTTTTATTAATTTTGTCTTAAATCTAAATAAATTGCGGACGATATTCTATTGTTGTTTATATTTATTTAATTTTGAAAGATTTATTGGACATAAAATATCATTTACAAAACACACCACAAAGTTCTCCTCAATGTTTGCACATTTAGAATAAGAATCGCAGTATTTACATTTGTGAGTGATAAAATGTAAACTTGAAATGAAAATGAATATGATAAAATTTTTATCACTTCACCGCTTCACAGATCGAGAATCGACCCCCTGTAGATGTAAATTTTATATGAGGTATTTGAAAATAAGTGGTCAGATCACAGGTCACAATGAACTGGGGGTCGGTTCTCGTTTTGTGAAGCGATGAATTGATAAATATTTTATCATATTCGTTTTCATTTGAAATTTTCATTTTATCACTTCACAAGCCCGAAAAAGGCGATTCTAATTCCAAATGTGAAAACATTGAGGTGAAGTTTGTGGTGAATTTTGATAAATGATATTTAATGTCAAATAAATGATATTTAATGTCAAATAAATTTTTTAATGTTAATAAAAAATATAACTAAAGTAAGAATGGCTTCTGCAATTGTCTTTTGTAATTTAAGAAGACGTAGAGAAGAACAAAGGTATGAGTAATATTATGTTAAATTTTGATTAATACTTAAATGCTTTTCATAGAAAACAACCAAGAATTTTGAGAAGATGTCTCCGTGATGATGAAAATCCGTTTGAAAAGATAACTGATGGGCATTTTATGGTCCTCTATAGGCTTCCAAAAACAATGTGTATTCACTTAATTGATGAGATTAAACCATTCATGAAAGAATCAAAAAGATCACATGCAATTCCATCTCATGTCAAAGTGTTATGTGCACTTCGGTTTTTTGCGGCCGGAAGTTTTCAACGCGCATCGGACAAGATTGTTATTCTGCTCTATCACAAACTTCCGTAAGTCGCTGTGTGACGGAAGTTGCTATTGCCCTAAATAGAATTGCACATCGCTATGTAAAGTTTCCTAGCCGTAGAGAATTTGGAGAAATAAAACTTAAATTTTATGAAAAATATAATTTCCCGGGAATTGTTGGATTAGTGGACGGGACGCATATAAAAATCTCTGCACCAACCATAGAAATCGAGCATGTTTACTATTGCCGAAAAGGTGGTCATTCTAAAAATGTCCAAATTGTTCGTGATGTAGATTATCTGATTCTTAGTGCCAACGCTCAATTTGGCGGAACTGCGCACGACTCCTACATTTGGCGACGCTCACGTGTTAATCAAACTCTTGAAGACTTATATAGTGGGGGAGAACGTGATTTCTGGCTTTTGGGGGATAGTGGCTATCCATTACGAGTTAGTATATTGATAACATTAAAATAGTAAGAGTTTAATCACTTAATTTGATTTTTCTACACAGCCTTGACTTATGACTCCTATCGGTGCACATACATCTAACGCTGAAGAAAAATATAACATTGTCCATAAAAAAACAAGGGCAATTGTCGAAAGATGTATAGGTTTACTAAAAAGCAGGTTTCGATGTCTTTCTAAGGAACGAGTTTTATTTTACAGTCCACCAAAAGGAGGTGTCATTATTAATGCTTGCATCGTGCTGCACAATTTGTTAATTCGTGCAAGTGTGCCTTATCAAGAAGTTTTCGATGAATCTGAATCAGCAGATGAGCTAGAAGACATATTTTCATCAACGAACGATGCACTGAATGCCGCAAAAAGGCAACGAACAATAATTGTAGAAGAAGCATTTGGACGATAGCAATAAATAATATATATAAATATATAATAAATGTGTATTAACTTAGTGTTACATTGGTCACATGTCTCGCACCTTGATCTGCTTATCACGCACCTACCATTGTCCAGCAGGGTTTTTCACAGAGCCTCCACTGAAGTAATACGTTACAATAATAATTTTAAAAATGAAACATTTAGAATTTAGAAATTTTTATTTTTTCATTAGCTCGATTAATTCTATTATTTTACCACTCATTAGTTTGTTAACATTAAGTTCTTCGTTTCTTATTTCAATTTCCTCTCTTTTAAGTTCGTTCGCTTCTTTCATAAGTTTTATCTTTTTTTCCTCTATTTTTGCGAAAATGTCTATATCTGTATCAGCGTATTGCTTTTGGATATTCTGGCTTCTTTTGTTTGAAGATCTTGGTGGACACTGCGGAGTCAGATATGAACACTGTGGAATCGAAGATGAACACTGTGGAATCGAAGATGAACACGGCGGCGAGGAAATGGTTTGTGGGCGTGAATCTTCGGTTATGACTTCTACTTCGTGCGATATGGAACTAAATAGATTTTCAATACTTTCTTCTTCCTATAAAATTAAAGATACATATTAAGGAATGGGTACAAACAAATTAAGTGTTTTTTTTTTAATAAAAGACTTACAATTTCTTGAAATCCGATCTCTGGAACCATATCTCCGTCTACTGCTTGAATTGTAATTATTTTAAGGATCCTTTCTTCCATTTCCGATAATGATTTCATTGGACGCATGCCGTTTACTCCACTCCGTTGCTCCTGTTGCTTAATTCCGCTATTTTTATACTTTGTGCTTAGTCTAAAGTTTTTGGTTGTTTAAAATGTGTATTATATTAAATATAATCAATTGTATTTACCTTAAGTCACACCAATATTTCCTCCATTTAGGACCATCCTTCTGAGTACCGCCTAAACTATTTAATTGAAATGCGATTTCCGTCCATTTCCTGTCCCTTGTTTTAGCCCCGTCAACACTTAATAGTTTGGCGCTACAGTCCTGTATAGAACTTCGGCCGAGCTCTCTCACCATTTTGAGCTGTGCGTGTTATATTTGTACTCAAAGTGGTGGGACCTACAATTTATTGCCGAATCCGAACGGCGGGTGAGAGCTTTTTCATATGCAATGGTTTTACTCTCGTAGGTTTGCCATTTACTGACGAGAGGTAGCGCGGCATAGAAAAATGTTTCTATGAAAAGATGTTGTTAGCCCCAGTCCAGTCTTGAACCGGGGGCCTTTCGGCTCGCAGTCCAACGCACTAACCACTGAGCTACCGCCGTCAACACTTACAAATCTGAAAAATGCATACTGTAAGAACACATTTCCAAAAACTCTTTGCGAGATTACACCAAAATACTTACTTATCGTTCGCAATATCAATATTTTCTTCTAAAAAATTAATAAGAAACTCTTTTTGCGCTTCGGTGGCTTTTTTCCGCGTTTTTGTTTATCATCCATAATTTTTCACAAAGCACAACGTTAAATTTTAAACAAAAAATTCAACTTCACGCACGAAACGTTCAATGATAAATTAAATTTCATATGAAAATATTTTGACAGCTTCTTCAAATTTTTCACAAAACGGGAATCGGAACAAATGAAAAAATAAAAAGGTGAATATGAAAAAGTTCAGTGATAAAAGAAAATTTTGGTATGGTAACACTGCTCTTCATTTTCTATTTTTTCATTAAACGAGAATTGAATTTTTTATGAAGCGGTGAAAAAGCTCTTCACTTCACTGCTTCACAGAACGAGAATCGACCCCCTGATCTCGCCAATTTTTTCACGTACGGCGTATGTAAATAAGTTATCTAAATTATGAGTTTTATTCATCTTACTATTCAATTTTTTAAGTAATAGGGATATCAACAGACAGAAGAACAGGAAGTCATGCTGCTCAAGAATCTATATATACTTTTCCATACCGGAGATGCTGCCTTCTGGATGTTACAAACGGCGTACCAAACTGAATATACCCTTTAGCTCTTAGTGTAGGGCAGGAATGTCAAACACGCGGCCCGCCAATCCTTCATCTGCGGCCCGCGAAGACTTTTCCAATATTATTATTAATATATTTAATAATATTAAATATTTATTTTATTATATATAGGCGTTAAAATTATTATTATGTATAGTTGTGCATTTTTGTGCAGCGACACGTATCCAGTTTAACATGCCATATAAAAAATTGAATTACTAATCTTGGTTAAAAACTTATTTATTTATTAAAAAAACCAATATTTTGTAGGAATATTATTTTCCCAAAATTTAATAATGAGATATTGATAAGTTTTTAATAAAGAGTCTTCATTTATTTCCCTATTTGTCATTTTAAATAATATACATGCACAAATGGCTTAAAAATAATTTTTACCTTTTTTTCATCAAGTAATATTGTTTTTTATTCATAAAATTTAAAATTTATTGTAATGTTTTGAATTTCCGTTGGCTATATTTCGCCGGCATATATAAAAAATATATGGTAGCGCATAGTTTTGAACGTCTAACACCGAAAATAATATTACATTATTGTTTTTGGTTCGACTATTAAAAATAAAAGGAACGAAAAATAATTAAAACTTAAAAACCATATTCGGAATCAGCTCCAGTATCAAATAAAGGCGCAATCAGACTTTGGACTTTTATTAAAAAAAAAAAACGAAAAGTTTTTAACCAAGAGTCTGGCTTTGCACAAACTGAAATTGGAATCATTTTAATTTTTTTTTAGTAAGTAAAATTTTTTGTATTAGAGACATTCCACACCAAAACTACCAGAGTTCAAAACTCACCTTCTCCAAAGATACAGTGGTCCAAAGTTTCAAAATATGAATCAATAATCACTTTTTGTAGAAAAAAAACTCTTAACCGTAGAATGCTGCAAACCTCGATTTAAGGATAATAAAACCAACTTCGTCAGAAGTCCTAAATCTGAACATCAAATCAATGGTCACTGTCCTTTCAATTTAAAACTATTGTTTATAAAAGGGAAACCTTTTCAAATTTATTCAAATATCAAATTAATATACGGTATTTTAAAAAACAAACTTTTTCAATAGTTTAAGTATTGTTTGTACCGAAAATCTAAAAAAATTGGTTACCAGTCTGACATGTGATTTATGCCTTGAAGTTTTCTCGAACAAACTTGGATAACAAAAATCCAATCTTGTAGCTAATTTTTAAAATTTCGTAATTCTCGTAGAGTAACATTTTATGTTAGAATATTTAAACATTTTCCACATATATATCGCAATTCTTTTCAAATAAATTTAGATATATTTTAACTATTTAATGCAATATTAATCCAGAATCGTTTTTATTATCGTTTCGAAAAAACTGCGATATGTCGCTTTGAACTATTTTTGCAGTTTTAGTACGATTTGGCCTTCGATATTGCTACAAGATCTAATTCGATATCGTACGATTTTGCCGACATAAAAAATTGCAACAATTTTGGATGATTGTCAGGTATATGTTTTATAAAATTTTCTCTAGTGTTTAAAATATGGGTACTCCACTGTAAATACCTCAGACTAAATTTTTGGCAGGATCAAAGAATTCGGAAATTTTTTCGCACCATTTTTTACAAACAAAATTTGCCAGCGGCGCTTTTAACGAAGATCAATGAAAAATTTGATAATCTTAATATTGTATTTTTTAACTAATGTAAAAAACGAGCGATTTTGTTTTCTCATCATTTGAATTGCCAATGCGGTCAGTGATGCCAAATGAGTTTGACTGGTGTAGGGTATATAAAAACATAATATTTCGCCACGAAATATATTTCCATACCAAATATGCAGTATATATTTTCCAATTTCGTTTATTTTTCAACCGAGCTGAACTGACTGAGACTGAACTGAAATATTTGAAAATTTGACATAAAAAAGAGACGAAATTGTAAAATATATACTGCATATTTGGTATGGAATTGAAAACATCCTATTAATATAATAAATCTGTTTGTTCGTTTGTACGTTTGTACGTTTGTACGTTTGTCCGTTTGTACGTTTGTACGTTTGTTCCGCTTCTCCGTCTAAACGGCTGATCCGATTTCCTTGAAATTTTTACCACAGATGCGGTATGGTCTGGAAGGAATGATAGGCTATATATGGGCGGGATTGGACAAAGAGGCGTGGCACAACCTAAACTTTCAATACGATATAACTCGGCACTTTCACCAGCTACGAACATGAAACAAAAAACTCAAATACAAAAAAAAAATTAAAAACAAAAAAACAAAAGCACAAAACAAAACAAAAGCAAAAATACAAAAACAAAAGCAATCACGTTTGTTCCGCTTCTCCGTCTAAACGGCTGATCCGATTTTCTTGAAATTTTTACCACAGATGCGGTATGGTCTGGATGGAATGATAGGCTATATATGGGCGGGATTGGACAAAGAGGCGTGGCACCTCCCATACAACCTAAACTTTCAATACGATATAACTCGGCACTTTCACCAGCTACGAACATGAAACAAAAAACTCAAATACACAAAAAAAATTAAAAACAAAAAACCAAAAGCACAAAACAAAACAAAAGCAAAAATACAAAAACAAAAGCAATCACGTTTGTTCCGCTTCTCCGTCTAAACGGCTGATCCGATTGTCTTGAAATTTTTACCACAGATGCGGTATGGTCTGGAAGGAATGATAGGCTATATATGGGCGGGATTGGGCAAAGAGGCGTGGCACCTCCCATGCAACCTAAACACGATATAACTCGGCACTTTCACCAGCATCGAACATGAAACAAAATACTCAAACACAAAAAAAAAAATTAAAAACAAAAAAGCAAAAGCACAACACAAAACAAAAGCAAAAATACAAAAACAAAACCAATCACATAAAACCACAATCCAAACTAAATGAAAAACAAAAAAAGGAAAGAAAAAGAAAAACAAACTCACCACAGTAAAACTAACCAAACTAAAACTCACCACACTAAAATTCACCCTTAAATTAACCACACTAAAACCCACCACACTATAATTCACCACACTAAAACTCACCACACTAAAATTCACCACACTAAAACTCACCACACTAAAACTCACCACACTAAAACTTACCACATAAAAACTCACCACACTAAAACTCACCACACTAAAACTCACCACACAAAAACTCACCACACTAAAACTCACCACACTTAAACTCACCACACTAAAACTCACCACACTAAAACTCACCACACTTAAACTCACCACACAAAAATTCAACACACTAAAATTCACCACACCAAAACTGACCACACTAAAACTCACCACACTAAAACTCACCACACTAAAACTCACCACACTTAAACTCAATACACTAAAACTCACCACACTTAAACTCACCACACAAAAATTCAACACACTAAAATTCACCACACTAAAACCCACCACACTAAAATTTCACCACACTAAAACTCACCACACTAAAATTCACCACACTAAAACTCACCACACTAAAATTTCTCCACATTAAAACTCATCACACTAAAACTCACCACACTAAAACTCACTATACCCAAAAGTCGCCACACTAAAACTCACTGCACTAAAATTCACAACACTAAAACTCACCACACTTAAACCCACCATACCAAAACTCACCACACTAATACTTACCACACTAAAACTCACCACACTAAAACTCACCACACTAAAACTCACCACACAAAAATTCAACACACTAAAATTGACCACACTAAAACTTACCACACTAAAATTTCACCACACTAAAACTCACCACAGTAAAACTCACTACACTAAAATTTCACCACATTAAAATTCACCACTTTTAAACTCACCACATTAAAACTCACTACACTCAAATTTCGATACACTAAAAATCACCACACTAAAACTCACCGCACTAAAATTCACCACACTAAAACCCACCACACTATAATTAACCACACTAAAACTCACCACCCTAAAATTCACTACACTAAAACTCACCACAATAAAATTCATCACATTAAAATTCATCACACTAAAACTCACCACAATAAAATTCACCACACTAAGACTCGCTACACTAAAACACGCCACACTAAAACACGCCACATTAAAATTCACCTCACTAAAACCCACCACACTATAATTGACCACACTAAAACTCACCACACTTAAAAACACCACACTTAAACTCACCACACTCAAATTCACCACACTAAAACTCACCACACTAAAACTCAACACACCAAAACTAACCACAATTAAACTCACCACTCCAAAATTCACCACATCTAAACTCACCACATCGAAACTTACTACATTAAAACCCACCACACTAAAACTTCTACTGGGAAAAACTCTACGGGGAAGAATTCTACAAGAAAGAATTCTACCGGGAACAATTCTACCGGGAGAATTCTACGTTAAGAATTCTACGGGAAAGCGTTCTATGTGGATTTTACGGGGAAGATTTCTACTGGGAATAATTCTGCGGAGAAGCGCAGTCTGAGAAAAAATTGTCTTTGAGAAAAGTTGTTTTGGCGGAGAATTATTTGGTTACCACATTTATAAAATGAATAAAAAAATTTCAACAGCTAAGCACGGGCCCCTCATATAAATAATAAAATGTTTTTTATATTAATAAAATCGCTCCATATCTTTGAATTCAGAAAAGTCCAGCTAGTTCAAAATAAAATTGAGAATTTCTATTTAAAATTGAGAAAATTCCGAATGGAATCAAGATTTATTAATTTCAAAAATTCCAAATTGAATTCAAATTTGACATTAAAAAAATTGCAAAAGATATTTTCCTTATTAAATTTGGAGCAAATAAAATTGAAATAACAAAGATATTTAATATTTTCATTGAAAATTAATATTTTTATTATCTCACGCCGTGGGTATATAAATCGTTTAATAACGTGGAATATAAATGGGAAACGGTAACTTTTCGATTTTTGGAACCGGAACACTTTAAAAATGTATATGTGAGTATATATGAATTGATATCGGAAACGTTACCCCAAGACAGTGATTTAAGCCGGGCGGCAAAATCTAAACAGCCGCCGCACAGTGGAAAATGTCAGTAACTTTGGAAACAATAGAGATAATTAAATGAAGTTTTTTGTATTATTTTTGGTCTTATTGCAGATCATATATTTATATTTAAAATGATGTATTTTTGTCGTACCCGTTAAAGGAATGAAACCATTTGAACATATTTTATACTTCATATGTATGTGGGATCGGAATCGGACAGACATTAACATTTAATGGGATCAATGACATAACGAAATAGAAACGACATTAACTAACGACAGAAAAGAAAAAGAAAATAGATGAAAGAACGAACAAGAATTACGAAAAACGAAACAAACGACAGTCAGTATAGTTCTTTAGAGAACGGACACTAAGCCAACAATTGTAAACCAATTAATTTAAATAATAAACACATTAATTTATATTTAAAATGAGTGTTTTATTTGCCATCTAAGAGCTATACTACAAATTTGGGGGCTTAACCGCGATTGGACACGACAAAGAAGAGCTGAAAGTTAAAATAAAAGATGAAGTGACATTGTAAAAAAAAACATTAAGTCATAAAAATTAAAGTAATTCTACACCCAGAAAAAAATACTATATAAATAACAGTTTTTTACTATTAAAAATAGTCAATAGGATAAATTATTATTTTAATCGGAAAATACCATTAAATACTAGAAAACACCATGACATTACCATTGAGTTTATATGAAGAGATTTATTTTTTGTATACTATTAAATCAATAATTATCCTATTGACCAATTTCAATGGGATTTGAGGGAATTTTCTGGGGGTATTTAAATCTGTACTAAACGCTATTGACATGCGTAATAAATAAAAGTGCGCTGCAGAAACAATAAAAAACATATTTTAAGTAAAACTGCGCAACAACAAGGGTAGGCGAAAAATCCAGAAGCGTCGTACGCCACCAATCGACGACGGCAGCGCAGAGGCGAGAAAACGTGAAAGCAGCATAGCAACGAGCGACGCACAACTTGAAACAGCATCCTTCAAAATCAACGAGATAGTTTATGCGGCAGTGAGCAGAAGAGAAGCAGCGAGAGAGAGTGAACAACGTAGTTGAAGAATCACTGAAATGTTATGTGGATGACTGGAACCTGCCAAAAATTATGTTGAGTGAAATCAGACAAGAACCAAAGATCTGAACGACGTCGTTGCAGAGTATGGTAGATGTTGCGGTGTATAGTAGATGTAGCAGTGATTGTTGTTAATTGTTTAAATTCGAATGTCAAATGTTAAGATAAACACACTGCATTATTGTTGACAGTTGTTGAAACAAAAGGAAAATAAAAGACATTTGGCATAAGTGCACTTGATTAAGTACTCTTGTTTGAAAAATAATTGTTTGCTCTTGTTTAAAAATTAATTTTGTTCAGTACTTAATAATTGAAATTAAATACAAATTAACTTTGAAATAATGTTACTTAGAAATTGAATCAAGTAAGAGGAAAACAATATTAATACTCTTACGAGTGAAGGAGATAAAAAAGTGGAAAGACTTCCACAAAAAAAGCAGAGCTTAATATTTAAAGATTTAGTTGTAAATAATTATCCCTTTTCAGCAGTGGTGGATACCGATTGTGAGGTATGTCTGCTTCGGTATGACAAGTTAATGATGGTGGGGGATGCTGAACTATCCGATAGGAGAAGATTAGTAGGCGTTGGTAAAGGTGCGGTCACTACGTTAGGTAGTTGTAGACTGATGATGACGAGGGTAAAGAATGTGTTAGTGATCGCATAATTCAGAATGAATTCGTATCGAAGAAAATTGTGGGAACAGATGTTGTGCAAGAGTGTGAAGACACTATAACATTGTTCAAAGAATTTAGTAGTCTATGTTTAGCAGTGGAACGAAATGAAATGTCATATGGATCGCAAGTGGATCTACAGCACCTAACAAGCGAATTATCAAGAATGATAGAAAATTAAACGACAACAAAAAATGTAATTTCTCCAGTGGAAATAAACATTCTGCAACACCAGTTGTTTTAGTCTCAAAAATGGATGGCACCAAAAGATTTTGCTGCGATTATCGGATGTTAAATAAAAAATTATTGCTGACAACTTTCCAATGGCATTAATAGATGATGTGTTGGAACGACTTCAAGGCGCTAATGTACACGGAGGGAAAAAGTTCTAAAATCCAGAAAGAATCAAACCTTAATTTAAAGAAAAGTATTTACTTAGATGTCAAAAAAAGCAACTAAGTAGAATTAGTCTTGAATTCAGTTATTACTTTCTAAGATATCAAAAAAGTAACTTAGTAGAATTATTCTTGAATTCTGTTATTAATTTCTTAGTAGTCTAAAAGTAACTAAGTAGATTTATTTTTGAATTTAGTTACTCATTTCTTATGATGTTGTTGTTTTCGTCCCAAAAATTAATGAACACGTGTTCGTATAGTTGTTGTTTTTTCTATCTTGTTTTGTCGCTATTAAGTTTTGCTTTGCGTTGTCCGTCTGTCAGCTGTTTATTCGTGTGTCTATCTGTCGATATGTTGAAAGTAACTAAAAGCAATTATTTCGAAGCTGACATAAAAAAAATATATTTTAGATAATTTATTGTTTATTTAGAATTTTATTACCTATTGTATTTTTGTATATTAAATGACTTCATTGAATACTTAATTTATTTAAATTGTTTATTTTATTGTTATTATTTAATTTATGTATATTTTTCTGAAACCAATTACTTACCTTATACACTTTCTCCTCTTCTGCTGCATTTACTGTTGGTTATGTATAAACCTTCCGCACGTTACCCATTAGCATTGTATACTGTATTTAGATAACAATGGAATGAAATTAACTTGGAATTTATGCGAAATTTAATCCGAATTTATGTTTACGAACTGAAACCATACCAACATTCGTAGGAACATTATTTTTTTCTATTTTTATATCTTTAACATTTATACATACACAGACGCTTGCTTGTCTGGCTGTGCTTTGTTGTTCTATTCGTGAAAACACACACATGCAAACATTGTATATCATGTCGTTTGTTGATACCTAAGAAAAAAAATCTGCAATCCAGTCAAATTGTACTTAGTTACTTTTTTGATACCTAAGAACATAATGTCTGAATATTTAGAAAATTTGACTAAGTTACTTAGGACAGACAGACATGCACACTAACAAACAGATGGCGACCTCGCAAAGCATAGGAGCAAATATTAAAGAGAAAGAAAAATTGATGAAAACAACAGCAGATACATGAATACGTGTTCCTTTTGAGAAGAATACAGCAACAATTTTACGTTTTCTTTTTGGTTTTTAATAATAAATAAATTAACTTCTGAAAATCCAGTAGAATAAAGTTTGTTTACTTTTTTGACAACTAAGTAAATTGCTTTCTTAATGTTCAGATGACAAATTCTTGAATTTTTGTAGTATTTTATTAACTGAATTCTTCTCGAATTTTAGAATTTTATTTCCCTCCGTGTATTTACAACTTTAGACTTTAGTGCCTTTCGAGCCCGGCTCTAGGAAATACACTTCATTTGTTACTAACAGTGGCCAACATGAATTTTTGTAAACACCATTCGGGTTCTGCAACTCACCTGCGATTTTCTGCAGACATATTTCCGTTGTTTTGAGAGAAATTATTCAAAATTGAACTACAGTACCATACATGGACGATATAATCATTCCATCTGATAATGAAAATGAAGGCCTTTTGAAGTTGAGATGCGTTTTAGAACAGGCGTCTGCAAGTGGTTGGTGCATTAAATGGACTAAATGCCAATTCTTGCATCGCGAGGTAGATTACATAGGATATGTGATCGAGAATGGTACTATCACGCCATATGAGGAGAAGACGCAGGCAGTAAAGAATTTTCCCATACCGGCAAACAGTAAGGTAGTGCAACGTAGTGCAAGACGGCATGTGCGTATACGGGCCGGTTTTGCTCCAGAAAAACGCTGAGGATAAGTTGTGGCATCCCATTCAGTATATGTGTAGAAAGACGACACCTTGTGAACAATTGCTGGATGAGCGGTGAGAAAGGTGTTAGAAATTTGTGATTACGATGACTATTACATTAAGCATGATGTTATACATAACAATCCCAACAAGGAACTTATTGTTATATCAAATACGATGGAACTGCTGAATGCTTAGTAGTCAATGCCAAATCAGGTAAAAAAGAAGGTTACCTTACACCAATAAATAAAGAAGACAGACCATTATGGACATATCACTTGGACCATGTAGGTCCGATGGAAAAACGAAAAACGATACAACCACATTTTGGTTGTAGTGGATGCTTTCTCAAAGTTCGTATGGGTATATCCCACCAAAAGTTCAGGAGAAGTGATCGAGAGACTTGAAAAATAAGCCGGAAACGGGTGGATGTTTGTTTTGAATGTCGGGAAAAACAGACGCAGGGAGATTGTTTCACAAACGTATCGTGCGACCGAAGAACGAATTCTCTTTATAGTGCGTGGTTCTGTTGAGAGCCGAGTGGACTACGAATGGGTGGGCTTGGTTTGATGCCCGAGTAGAACAAGAGAACACACGACCTGGTGGAATCAGACCATGTAATTCCCTCGAACACTTACCGTTGTAATACCTATAAAATAGGCTTACACACCGGTCCTTCGTTGCTCAAGATAACCTATAGAGTATGAAATATTTTTATCCCCTATTAAATATATCACACGCTGTTGTATTCGGTCCAGGAACTACAAAGAGGATTTTGAAGCCCCTGCCCAAATGTGCGAGTTGTATTCCATCTTAGGTCGAATATATTTGGTGTAGACAGTGCGTAAGTCAGCAGGAGTGAAGTATGTCTTACACCGTTTGAGAAAACCGAGACACTTGGCCGCTTCTTTCGGCACATCAATGATATGATCGTTCCGGGTGAATCCATTCTTTTGTGAGATAGCAGACAACATTGGGTCTTGCTTGCATTAAAATCAACTCTTTTTGCAAGACCCCACTCAGAGATGGTTTTAAGATCATTATTGAGTGTGTCATTCATAGTGCGTCTTTTACTCTCAACCTACAAAGAGTTTGGACGCTTGTTGAACGAATATGAATGACAAATGTTACTGTCATCTGCAAAGGAAGGGATTGGGTTCTGGGTCAATGACAGATGGTCATTGCTAAAAATCAGAAATAGGGACGGGGATAGAACGGAACCCTACGGAACTCCAGAATTGATGAAATGTTGTTCAGAAAGAACATCATCCATCGCAACTCGTATTGAACGACCCAGGAGAAAACTCGATATCCATCGAGTAAAAGAATTACCTACACCATATGCAATTAGTTTAGATACGAGGGCTTCATGCCACACTCGATCAAAAGCCTTGGAAATATCAAGAGCAACAACCTTACTCTCCCTGAAAAGGTGAGTACAATTATTCCACTTTTCGGAGAGGACCGCCATCAAGTCACCGGTGGATCTGGTCCTACGGAAACCATATTGCCGGTCACTAAGTAATTCGTTTCGCCCCAGATAGTTCACAAGGTGGAAGTTTATTACGCTTTCCATTACCTTGGAGTGCGCAGAGCATATTGAAATGAGTCGGTAGTTGGCAGAGTTCGTAGTATGGCCCTTTTTCGGAACTGGCTGGACATTGGCAACCTTTCAACAGGATGGAAAAACTCTTGTCGTGTTGGAGATGTTGAAAAGGTTACGCAACGGAACGAGCCAGCGGTGACGCACACTTCTTCAACACATGGGCAGATATGCCATCAGGCCCGGAGGCTTTGTTAATATTGAGTTTTGCTAAAGCCTTTTTAACTGCCCGTGATCGAAAATGTATTTTCGGCATTACAGAAGGAACAAAGTAGACAACGGACAGTGATTGATTGCTATCTGGGAGCGTTGAATTATTTGCAAATAATTCTGCCAAGAGATTAGCTTTAACAACCGGGTCAGTGAAAGTCTGGCCATTTGTAATAAGAGTTGGAGTAGACGACGTCGGCTGATTCTTCACTCTTTTTACAAATGACCAAAAATTTCTACTACCACTGTGGTAGAGAAGGACCTTTTTGCGCGCGTTTTGTTCGTGAAGAAACTTTTCGCGCGAGATCACGGCATTACAGCGATTCCTGGCCTGTATACGAAGTCTTTCAGTATCAGCATTCTTATTAGAACGCCAATTCTGAAAGGCTTTCTCTTTCGACCTGATGCAATCCAGCAAGTCTCATTAAACCAAGAGTGGTCCTTGGGTTTAATGCAAATCTTTCAAGAAGGTATAAAGGACCGCATACCTAATAAAATAATATTTTGTAACATTAAAGCCGCGGCATTTATGTCTCTATTTGCGAAACACAATTTCCAATTAAAGTTGCGAAAAAAATCATTTAACGCAACCCAATTTGCTTTTTCGTAAAGCCATACAGTTCTCTTCGGGGCTATAAACGAAGATGCGCGTAAACTAGAATACGAAAACTCAGCGGAAACAGTACAGTGGTCGGAGTTACCAAGAGGTGTAAGGACTTTTACATCATATTTTTCATGCTGTGAAGTCAGAAAAAGGTCTTTTGGCTCTGCCCACCGACGCGTGAAAGGTACGTAGGTTCCTTCACTAATTGAGTGAGTTGATTGCACTCAGCTCAACATAGCAACCCTCCTGTATTTTTAGACCCGATGGCTCAACCAAGTGGCGTTGTGCACATTAAAATCGCCGGCAACAACAATTTCACTGCCTGGAAACTGCTCCAATATATTTGAGATCGAATCGGATAAGGCATCTAGCTTATTACAGATAGACACCCTATCTAGATTTGGACTCCTATAAAGAAAGCACAAGTGCATGATGTGTGACTGGATTTTGAATTTAACCCATATAGTGTTAAATTCGCTATCCAACACACTATGTTGTTTATACGCAACGTCACTCCGAATAATGGCAGTAAGTGATAGCCAAGTATATGCAGTGGATCTGCACCCTCATTAACCTGGGTCTCACACACTGCCATTATTTGTAACGTATGGACGGACACATGCGCATATACAGAAAAGAAATTCGCCCTCAGCCTACGAACGTTGAAAAAATCTATGCGAAATTTTTGCGACATTTCCTACTGGGAGGGAAGGAATACAAAAAAAAATATGCAATTGCGTCAGAGGGTATAGAAGAGCCCCTTGCGTTAGCAATTGCAACAAAAAACGATGCGATGATGTGAGCGCAGCAACTCTGCTGGCAGTGGGTATGTGGAGAGCGGAGAACCGGTTTATGTTTGTTGTTGTATATTTTAATAATTTTGATGTTTATGGGTTATTCTATTGTTTTATTGTATGTATTTTATTTTGGTTTGGGCGCTTGGTAATATTGTTTTTATTAATTATTTAAATGAAGACACTATCACTTAGCGCGACTTTTAACATATAAAATAATTTAAAAACGAACAGACGGCGAACGAATAATAACAAAAAAGAGAGGAGATCTACGCGATACGTCCGTCCCCCATAATTGAGCTGACACGAGTGTACCGCGAGGGAACGGACAAGTCGAGAGGATCCATAAAATCATTGTGCCGATGATATCCAAGTTATACATGGAGAATCCCACTGACTAGTATAGTCATGTTGAACGAGTGCAGCAAATCGTAAATAGCACATCGACAAGAAGCACAAAGTTTTCACCATTCCTTATATTAACTGGTTTGGAAATACGCATTAAAGGAAGCCCAGAACTGGAAGCCCTTCTCGATAACGAAGCAGTAGATGAGATTAAATCAGCGAGGGAAGAAATACGCATAGCAGCACGAGACAATATTCATGAGATACAAGCCGAAAATATGAAAAACTTTAATAGAAACAGAACAGAAGAGGCCAAGTATAAGCTAAATGAATTAGTCGCCATTAAATGCACACAGTACGAGTTTAAAATTAAGACCTAAATATTTTCGACCTTATAAGGTTGTGCCGATATTAAATTACGGACACTATTCTGCGACCACGAAGGACCCGGAAGAACGTCAACAGTCGCCAAATTTATGAAGAAGTGGAACTATTCATTTGGGACGAATGATCACTCAGGACGGTCGAATGTGGGATCGGAGTCCGACAGACAATAACATTTACTGGGATCTATGACATGACGAAATAGAAAAGACATTAACTAACGACACAAAAAGAACAAGAAAGTAGACGAAAGAACGAACAAGAATAACGAAAAACGAAGCAAACGACAGTTAGTATAGTTATTCATAAGAGAACAGCCAACAAATGTAAACCAATTCATTTTATTAATAAACACATTATTTTATATTTAAAATATTATTTGCCATCTAAGCACTAAAAGTATATAGCTGCTTTAATTTTCTTCTTAATGTGTTTTCCGTATCCTGCGGTCGGACGGGCATTATGTGATATTGATGTACTGAGGGTACCCGTTAAAAAAATTGAACCATTTTAGATATTGTATACTTATATATGGAAATACTAAAAATCCAAAGTTTTAAGTATATTGCTTCTTCAGTTTTCTTCTTAACGTGTTTTACGTCAACATCAACTCTTCACTTAAAATTTGGTGGGAAATTCAAAAAGTCATTCATTTTTATTTAATATAAATAAAATCTCACAGGCCGCAAATTAATATCATGATTTATTTTATAAAAAATGTATAAAAACAAAACAAATTAGTTGCCACTTTTGTTTCTATTCCTTTTCTTTCAACACTTTTTGTACAAAAACAATAGTAACATTTCGACGCCCCTTCGAAAACTATTATATTAAAATTGTCTTACGAAAAAAAGTATATATCACTTTTAAACGAATACGATTTAATATTTACTTAAATGACGAATATTCAAATGTTCCCAAAATTTCACAGAAAATTAGTACAACAAACAGTTTTCTGTGGAAAAATATTATGTTTCAAGTTTTTAGACGAAAATTGGAGGTTTCTGTTTTCGCCTGCATTTGTGCGGCAGGGTTTCGCAACCTTGCAAAACCGTGTCGTCACAACCTCAAAAAATAACGTATTTATTTTCGTAAGGGAAAAAATATATAATAGTTTTCGTAAGGGGCGTCGATTTTACGAGCATATTTTACTGTAAGAATTTGTAAGAAACTCTATTCCGTTAAGATGGTCCTGAAACTATGCAATCGTTTTTAGGGTCAATAAAATGCTCTAAAATTTGGCTGTTTTTTTTTTTTTTTTCGTTTAAGACACAAAAGTTGTAAAAATTATCAGGGTCGCAAGTGCATTTTACACTTTATTTTGCTACCAATTAGTCTGCATAGCTAACAAAGATTTATTCTACTTTTGAGAATTTTAATATTTTAACTGTTAAAATAAATTGGCATTTTATAAATATTTACATATATTTTTGAAATTATTTTCTTTTAATATGAAAGTACAAGGGTTACTTATTTCATTTACCAAAAAAAAAAATTAAAAAGATGAATATGTTCCTAAAAAACATTATTAATTTTTTTTCATCAATTTTTACATCACAAATGTTATGCAATTTTGTCGATTTTTCTAACAAAAACAAAACGTTATATTTTTACACAGCAGCCGGATTATTAATATTTGAAGTTTTTGATACAAAATAGTTTGTTCAGATTTTGAAAACCATCTATATCAAAAAGGGACTTTTTTCCGAAAATAAACCACCTAGCGCCACCGTGGTTTTGATCGGCTAAGCCGAACCGCCGAAATTAAATAGAGCCACCATTTATCTCATGATTTTGTAGCTAATATTAAACGTTCACTATGTGATAGAAACACTGATTTTTGTCTTTACGTAGTGGGGGAATAGAAGTAAATTTAAATTTCGTACACTAAGAAAAAAGGGAAGTAATAAAATATAATAAAATTTATGTAATTTGGTTTAAGCACTTTTGTAAAAAAAGTAATATTCCATACAAAATATATTACGCGTGTATTTAATTTAAATATAATTAAAAAAAAGTATTTAATTTGATTACGTACACATTAAAATTAATAATTTAAAATTCTTATAGAACAATTTTTAACTATATTTAAATATGTTTTTTTTTTTAAAGTAACCATTAAAAAATTTTGTAATATGTGACCATGCTAGAACATTGATATATTGTATAAATAATCCAACCTATAAAACATTCTTCGTAACCAGAGATATCAAAATTTCAAAAAAATAAGTGTTGTTAACGTTCTTTATTTGAAATAAATAGTTTTAAATTCAAATTGACATGTTTATCGAGTTGTTATTTGGCTGAAGAGGTACACGAATACCTTTTCATATTTTAAAAGCTGATTTGAATAGGTTCCATTAAGGTAATTGAATTGAAACTTTCTGACATCTAATAAACATTCATTAGCTGTGTTATGCAATTCGTTTTATTCATTTATCTCTTATAGCGACCGATCTATTGACTAAGATAAATTCATACCACGTGCATGGCGGACAAGGTACACATGTACCTTAATACAAACTGAATGTACTTTGATTAATTGTTTAGTTCTGCTGGCGAAAATTAGCACGGTTTATAATAAAATAGAAACAAAATGTATATTTTCACTCGCCCATTTATGTTTTATCATCTAAAAGTGACATTTTTAAATTTCAATGTAACTATTGTATGTACGTTTCGATTTACATACCTACTATAAGATTTCTATATTAAGGTTTATTTTTTTTTTTTTCAAATAATTTTAGAAAGTAAAACATTTTGTCAAAGCTCTTATTATTAACTTCATTTTGCAACCAATCCTCATTGCAAACTTATTTCAATCAAATGGAAGACACTTGCGAGATTTTCGTTGTTTCCAAGTTTTGTTCTCGACAAATATCACAGTTTTCTTGCCTCGTAGAATTGCGTTCGAAAGTCATAAAATATCCTGGAGTTCATAAAAACTTCATTTAAATTTCATGACATTACTAAATTGCAACACGTATAAAATATTTCAATATTTTCGGAAGCAGACGTTGTCGAATAAATAATTTTGGTGTTTTCGTAGAAAACCCAAAAACATAACCAAAATCCAATAACCAATATCACATACGTTTGGCGCGACCACTGAGTACAGATAATCATAATATTATAATTTACGAATACAATCGTACCAAAAAAACCATTATTATTATTCATGATTTTAAAATATCTCATACTAAACACTCTAAGGTACAGGTGTACCTTTTCCGCCATTATCGTAATATAATTTAAAACTGGAACTTATTTTAATGTACAGCTTTTTGACATTTATTTTCATAAAAAAAACTTCCAAAAAAGTCGTAATTAAATTTTGATCCAGGTTGACTTTGACTTTGACGAAAATTCAACATCGATGTTTTTAAAATCAACATCGATATTGACTTCGGTGCTGAAATAAATGAAATATCGATGTTTATTTAATCCGATATTATGATGTTTCCTGTTTGGTGTAAAAATAAATGAAATATCTCTTTATAACTTCAAATTTAATCTTCAGAGATCATTCTTTCCTACTAATAGTAAAAAGGTTATGTTTTGATATTTAAAAAAAATTATAAACAAAATATCTCATTCCAGACAAAAGTTACAGTCATTTTACCAGTTCAATTTCATGACAGGTGGGCATCAGAAAGGACCAATCTTCTTAATTTTCAAACTGAAAAGCATTGATAGTCATTGTATGCTTAGTGTAAAGTTTCGTTCATATTGGCGGAAAACTGCATTTACGGCGAGCTAGAATTGACTTCTGTCCCACAGTGCAGTGTGCCCAAACGCCCTTAAATCGGGTGAAATTCAGGATTTACGGAACCATCCAACCGATTTTAAAAATTTAAAAAGTGTTGTACAGAGAGAACTTAATTTGTAAAATTGAAGTTTGTATCTTTAATGGTTATGGAGATAAAAATCAGTAAATTTGAAATTTGTTCATACCAAATTTTTCAAAAATTGTTAAAAATCCAAAAGTTATCCAATTTTTAACATTATGTTGTTTACGAAAAGCTTATCTTGAGATCTAAGGAAAATATGCTTACTTGTAAAAATATCTTATTTGGTATTAATGATATAGACTTGAACATGAATTTTTGTTTTCATTTACATATTTATACATAGATGTTCATTTTATCATGAAATCAAAATATTTGTGTGGGACTTTTATAAACAATTAACACATTAATCACAAACTAAAAACAGTTTTTAAATATCTCAATTGGTTTTCCATTTTATTTTTTATTCCCCATACAAAATACTGAACTGGATTCTGTTGTAGACAATTTTGTTTAATACACGGTGGTTGTTTGCACCGATAAGCAGACAGGTTCCACACATGCAATGATATTCCAGTGCTTCCTATGAAAAATGTTATACTAACAACAAGCATAGGCCTGAAATATGAATCATTGCGAAAAGAGGAACACGAATTAATAGCAACAACATTGAAAGAAAAACCGATGCGTTACTCAAATGTATTCGTTCTACCGATCTTCGGTACCACTCGTCATTCTTGCAAGAAAAGTCTGTTCTAAAAATAGAACAGGCAAAACTGCAACGTAGACGAGTGATGGTTGTGTGGTTCTGTTTTACCAAACATATATGTACTAATTTTATGTACTTATGCTTGAAAAAATGCTGTCCTGCACATATACTTCGCAGGAAAAAAATAAGTAAGGGTCAAAAATACGAAAAAAGAATTCTTTCTTAAAATTGCTTACTTAAATTTTTACTTTGGACTTTGAAATTTTTTGCAGGGGTCATAGTAACAAAAAAAATTAAACTTTAACTTTGACCAGTGTTGCCAAATTAGTTTAATATATTTTGGATAACTTTTATCGTTTAAAAGATTTTCAGTGATGTTATCTACCAAAAAATTTAAGAAAAGTACTGAAGTTACTGAAGAAAAAAAAAATATTACATAGATTTGCGTATAAGTCCAATTTAAAAAAAAAAAAAAATCGGTTAAGTGGTTCCGAAAATAGCGAATTTCACCCGAATTACGAGCGTTTGGGCACACTGTGGTGCATTGGACTACGAGCAAAAAGCCGCTGGTGCGTTCGATTACGAGCCAAAAGGTCCCCCGGTTCGATCTTTCAACATCTTTTTTATTGAAAACTTTTTTCTATGCGACGCACGGTGAACAAAATGATGATATTTAATTTTTTTTTAATATTACATAAACAAAAGACCCACAAAGAATAATATGTAATCACTTTTCTTATAACATCAATAGTTTAAGAGATATGATAGAAAAAAAAATTGCACTCCATACATGAATATATGAAAATACATATTGCAACATAACCAAAATATCCTTGCATATCCTCTGAAATCTTTAATATTGTATTTAGGTTTTTACAGAAAAACACTTTTTGAAGAAAAAGTAGCTTCCGGCTTGCTTTGGTTTACAAGAAAACTGTAGTGAGACCATTTTCATTAGAAATTTATTAATTCGATTTTAAATATTTCATATCATAACTAAAAATACACGAATTATACAATGTTTATATTCACATAAATTTATATGCATACACGCATAAAAAAAAACGTTTACAAAACGATTGCGGCAAAAGAATTTCTTTTGCAACGTGCTCCAACTTTGCTCGCAAAAGATTACTGTTTACTTTAAAAAATAAATTATTTATTCTGAAAAATAAATTATTTATTCGTCTGTGTGCCAAAATAAAAATACAAAAATTTGCAACAAATGTATAAACATTTATATTAAACGTAGAATTCTTTTTGCAATTAAACGTAAATTAATTTTTGTGTGAAAATAAAAACGTTTAAAAAAGTTTTTTAAATAAAACAAAAACGGCGTTGGATATCAATGAAATTCTTTATTCCTGTAAAAGTACGTTCGATGCCATTTTGTATGGAACTCGATTTCTTTTGCATGGCCACCACGGTCACGCTTGCAGAAGTCCAGACGCTGAACCCAATTTTCGACGGTTTTCAAGCATAAATCGGCCGATACTGCTGCAATTTCACGTTCGATATTCGTACGAAGTTCATCAATCGTCGCTAGCTTGTTGGCATAGATCATAGACTTGACGTAGCCCCACAGGAAATAGTCTAACGGCGTCAAATCGCACGACCGAGGCGGCTAATCGATTGGACCATTTCCTGAGATAACACATTCTCTAAATTGGTTTCCAATAAATTGATTGTGGCATTCGCTGTGTGGCTTGTGGCGCCGTCCTGTTGGAACCACATGTCCTCCAAGTCCATATCATCCAATTGGGTCAAAAAATATTCGGTTATCATTGAACGGTAGCGATTCCCATTCACAGTAACGTGCCGGTCTTGATCATCACGGAAGAAGTACGGCCCAATGACCGCACCAAACCGTAATTTTTTCGGGATGCATGATGACTTATGGAGTACGTGTGGATTGTTGTCTGACGAATAACGCATATTTTGTTTATTGACGAAGCCATTCAGCCAGAAATGAGCCTCATCGCTGAAGATGATTTTTCGATGAAAATCCGAATCATTTTCAGGTTGTTGCTCAGACCAATTCACGAACATACGAAGCTTCTGGTGGTCAAGCGGCTTCACTTCTTGCGTGAATTTGATTTTGTAAGGATGTAGGCGAAGATCTTTTCGCAAAATTCGCCACAAGGATGTCACAGAGATGCCCAACGCTTGAGAACGACGTGTGAGAGACACATTTGGGCTTTCTTCAACTGAAGCCTCAGCGGCAGAAATATTCTCGACACTACGGGCACTTCTTTATCTCACTGGCACGGGAACATTTTGTACTGTGCCTGTGGATTCAAATTTTTCCACTAGACGCTCAATTGTTGATCTGCTAGGACGATTATGACGACCATAAATTGGACGTAGCGCTATTAAAGTTGAGGCCACTGACTCCGAATTTCGGTATTAAATTTTAATAATTTCGACTCGTTGTTGGCTCGTATATCTTTCCATCATGAAATGGCAAACCTTACTGAAGAGAAATGTCAAAAGAGCGGCAAGAAATATGGCGTTATCATTTGGCGATATCGTTTGCTGTCCCTGTCGCTCTACTTTTGTAGAAACCCTTTTGAATATATATATATATATAAACAAAAAAATTTTAAATCTATTTTAATTTACTTTCTAATGAACTGTTATACAATGAAATTGGTGTGGTATTAATAAAGATCTAGCGCTTTTAGAACTAAAATGTTTCTATTTTTATTTTATGTCTAATTTACTTAAAATATTATATTCTTAATGTATAGTTTTTATATAATAATCCATTGGATTATTTTTTTTATTTATATTATATTTCACTAGCTAATGAGCAATTTGTTGTTTGTTCGTCCCGAACAGATATTAATACTCTCTCTCTCTCTCTGTATTGCGCCAACCTTTCTAAGTGCACGACTTTCATTTTTCGTCTGACGCGAGTAGTATTCTGAATCCGATGCACAATGCCATTAATCCTATTAATTATCTTGTACGGTCCTTCTCTGTGTGTTTGTAGCTTTGGGTTTAACAATTACACTCATTGCGGGCTACAAAGCATAACCAGATCTCCTTCCTTAAATCCCTCAGAGTTTGCTCTCAAATCGTATCTGGACTTCATCTTATCACTTGCAATTTGTACACTCTGCCTTATAGACTGATGTAACTCGTCTCGATCTTCGATTTTCTTCTAGCCCAAAACACTTTTTGGAATCGGCTTTTGCACATCCATGGCATTACGCTCGCAAGGTGCTCCTACGTTGTATCGATTCATCTTACCGCGACTCCTGGCAGGTGTTCTTTTTGCGGATACACATTGCTTACATCTGTGTATACAATAGGCGACTGACTTCTGATATCCGACCCAATAGAAATGTTTCTTGACTTTTTGAATCGTTTTATTAATGCTCAAGTGACATCCATTGGATCCACAATGGGATTTCAGTACTATCGCTTTTATTTTTGACTTAGGAACAACAATCAAATTTCGTGGAGATCTGCCATTTTCAGTTTCCCACGCACGGTACAAACAACCATTTTGTAGTTTCAGGCTTTGCCACTGCGCCCAGTAAGTCCAGCTTATTGGACTGATCGATGCTAACTCTTTCCATAATGGCTTTCTTTGTTGTTCCTTGAACGTCCTTATTTTTGCGATGGAAGGACAACTGGCGTAAGAAAGTGCTATATCAAATTAAAGGTAAATCATTAGATCTTTTAATGATTTACCTTTAATTTGATATAGCACTTTCTTACGCCAGTTGTAATTTTTATTTAATTTATTTAAATTAACTCAAATGAGCCACTCCACACAAATCAAAAAAAAAAATCAAATTTTCCAGGACTTTTAGAATTGGATGAAATTTGTAAGTATGTTGAAACAGCTCAAAATTAAGATTTTGGCCAATATTCAGCTTTCCAGATGGTGTGGTTTCATATATTTGATGCTTTAATATGTATTGACTCATTTGAATTATTATAAGTAATTTTAATTAAATATTGCAACTGGGGTTACAAAGTGGTAAATCAAATTAAATGTAAATCATCAGAGATTTATTACATAAAAACTATACATTATGAACATAATATTTTTAGTAAATTGGACATAACATAAAAATGTAAACTTATTTTATTCTTAAACCGCTATATCTTTCATATTGTCAGACCAATTTTGTTGCATTATAGTCCATTAAAAAGGAAAATAAAATAAATTTGATATATATATTGACGAAATTGACGAATTGTATCAGAACATATACATTTATTTGTTACTTGCGTATTTCATATTGTCCTGTCCTTAATGTCCTTCATATACAAACTCAGGACATAATGGCCATATGTAAATTATTGAATTTATTTATACTATCATTACATATAGTTATCATCGCGATAGGGCAATATAAATTTTTAAGATTTGTTCGGTGACTTCCAACACATATGCCCGTGTACACAGTCTTCCAATATTTTGGCCAAAATTAATTATCTACTTAACTATAACTCTAATTTGTATAAAAAATTGTATTCATATAATTTAGATAACGCCGATTTAGAATATGTTATCAACATATAAAAATTCAAAATGGCGGATTCAATATGGCGTCCAACATTTTTAAATTTGATGGTAAGATCATGAAAATCGGATTATATATGAGAAATGTGCCAAAAAGTCGAATCTGATTTTAATATTTTTAAATTCAAAATAGCGGCTCTAAAATTTGAAATGTAAAATAAACGGTTTTTATAACCTCCAATATCAGATAAGATTTAAAGTTTAAAATATATATTAAAAAAATGACGCACTGAGGCAGTGTGCGAGAAAGAGATGGAAGATCAGCGCATTAAAACACATTGGTGCGAATGAGATGCCAATAGCATGCGTCATTCACGAAACGAGTAGAAGGTTCTCGAAACAAGTCGAAGCTTGTCGAAACGTGTCGTATTGATGCATGCAGTATACCAGGGAGCCGCATCTGAGGTGCAACACTTAAGTTGTGATTTGATAGTGAACTAGTGAGTCTCGTGAGTGAACATTGTAAAGCTAAATTGTATAAATTCAGCAGATGATATAAGTGATTATTCTTTAAGTTATTTAAATAAATAAAGTTAATAAATACTAGATGAAATAATACTAGTTAAAACCAAATATTAGTGTGTTTTTATTTTGTACACAATCCAGCGATACGAATACGTTGAACAGTTTTCCGTAGACTGAATTTTCGTTACATTGGTGTCAGAAGTGGGATTGTGGTACAAAATGGTTAAATTTGAACAAATTAAAGTCGACCAGCTAAAGAAGGAGCTGGCAATTCATAATCTTCCAACTGTAGGTACGAAAGTAGAGCAACAAAAGCGCCTAATGAAAGAATTAGAGAACCAAGGCATTGACCTCGCAGAGCACGAGTTTGAAGTGGAAGCTGCAACAGCTTCATCGAAAAGTGTGGCCACGGAGCATAGAGTACAGTCCCAAAGTTTTGATATGAGCCAGTTGCTCGGAGCAATACAACAACAGCTTCTAGAAAATTCAAAACAGCTCCAAGAAAATTCAACCAGAATAGAACAGAAACTTCAAGAAAATTCCAACAAAATGGAACAGCTCAAATTAGACATGAAGCACGAACTTGTAGAAAATTCTAACAAAATAGAACAGAAACTTCAGGAAATTCTGAACAGCTTCAAGAACATTCTAAGCAGCTTCTGGAAGTTTCTAATACACTACATAGCAAAGTAAATGAACTTGAAGCGCATATAAATGATTTGATGATAAAATTCAAAGATTAGAAAATGGTATAGACAAAGAAATCCAGGAAATAAAAAAAAGATTTGCACGTGTTGCAGATAAATGGACCTACACAGCATGTTGTTAGTGGCACGAGGCTAAAATCGCCGATTTACGATGGAACCACAGCGTTCAACATTTTCCAGCTGCAATTTGAGACCACGGCTGTAAGTAATCGATGGAATAAAAGGAGGCGCAGCCGAAGTATTGTAGACTGTTCCAGAAAGTGATCGAAACTGTTATTTAGCGGTTATGGCTGCACTGCAGCGAAAATATGGCAGTGATCACATGAAACAGATATACCGAATGGAGCTGAAGGGCAGAATGCAACGAAATGGCGAAACTTTGCAGGCGTATGCAGCGGACGTCGAGAGTCTTGAGCATTTGTCGTATACAGATTCAACGAGTGATTTCATTGAAAAGTGCAAGATCGAAGCGTTTGTTGATGGCATATGCGATCAAGTGACAAAACGTGCAACAGTGATTGCGCCTAAGGTAACATTTACGGAAACGGTTACCATCGCTCTAACACAAGAGACAGCAAATGCGATGTGCTGATCGGCTCCAAAGGCGCGTAGAATTGATGTGGAGAAAGATGATTTATTTAAAGTAGTGTGCCAAGCAGTTAAAGCAGGCGTTAAAACCGAACACACATCAGCCAATAGAGATACACAATTCAAAGGTAAATGTTACAACTGTGATACATATGGGCATATGGCACGTGACTGTCGTAAAAAACGCAAGCGCTCAATAAATCAATCTGCAGATGAACCCAGACATGAAGAAAGACAGGCTCATGTCCAAAATAGCGTAAATTTTAATCAAGCTTTAAACTAAAACGAGTCAGTTCTGCGGGGCACGATCTGACTCCCATAACCGATTGCTCCAGAAGTCGAATAGTTTAACTGTCAAGGGGCTAATTAATTGTATAGCATATAAGGTAACGTTGGATACAGGAGCTTCACACTCAATTATAAGAAGTAACCTTGGTAGGGACGAAATAGAGCCGCTTATCGGAATAAGATTGCAATCAGCGACAGGTGAAGAGGCTCCAATCAGAGGAAAAATTACCAAGAAAATAACTATTGGCACTACGACAGTTAAGCATGATTTTATAGTAGCGGAAATAGTAGACGAAATAATACTTGGCATGGACTTCATGATAAGAAACGGTTTCACACTAGATTTAACAAGAACAATTTTGAGTTATGCCAACACAGAGATCCAACTAAACATTGATTGTGACCAGAGCCCGAAAATTAAACAAATTATTGCTCATAAAAATAGAAAAACACCACCTAATTCAGAAGCAATTATTTGGGAGAAATTTAATGGAGATTGTGGGATAAGCAAGTTGTGGGTTATAGAAGCGAATGATGAGCAAATGAGTGACAAAAAGACAAAGTTGTTCCAATAAGAGTTCACAACATGGAGAACTCGTCCAAATTAATTAAAAAGGGAACAGTGATAGGCCAGTGTCAAGAGGCATCAGCGATTATAAATTGTGAGTCAAATCCATCAAGGGACTACGGCACATCGCAAATAAACAAACAATCTACTCACAGGTTTATACTTAAATGAGTGGACGAAGGATTTGACTGCCAAAGAAAAGAGTCAAGTGCAACAGCTAATTGACAAATATCGGTGTATATTTGCTGAAAAGGGCCAAAAGGATGGCAGAACTGCCATTGTAAAACACTGGTGATTCTAACCCAATTCGTCAAGCACCAAGAAGGGTACCACTTACGAAAAGAGACGAAGTATCACATTTGGTTGAAGAAATGCACACAAATGGCGTGGTGGAACCATCTGAGAGTCCATGGAGTTCACCAGTAGTATTTGTAAAAAAGAAAGACGGTAGTACTCGGTTCTGCGTTGATTACCGAAAACTTAATGATGTCACCAAGAAAGATAGTTATCCACTGCCCAGAATCGATGACACCTTGGATACACTATCTAATGCAAAATGGTTTTCAACGTTGTACTTGCAATGCGGTTACTGGCAAGTAGAAATCGATAAGAAAGATCGAGAGAAGACCGCATTCAGTACTGGAGATGGACTATGGCAATTTTTGGTAATGCCGTTTGGACTATGCAATGCCCCAGTAACATTCGAGCGTTTAATGGAGCACGTATTAAAAGGTTTACACTGGAAAACATGCCTAGTATATATTGATGACATAATTGTTATGGGCAAGGATTTCAACGAACATCTAAGAAATCTAGAGGAAGTATTCCTTCGATTAAAAAATGCGGGTCTACAACTTATCCCAAAGATATACTCACTTTTCAAGAAAGAAGTCAAGTATCTGAGTCATCGAGTTACCACGGAAGGAGTGCATACCGATGAGGATAAATAATTGCAGTCAAGGAGTGGCCCAGACCGCAAATCTACATGATCTACGAAGTTTCTTGGGGATATGTACATACTACAGACGATTTGTTCCAGGTTTTGCCAATGTTGCAAGCAGTCTTATAATAATAATCGAGTTTTAGCTAATACAGCTAGCTTGCACTTTCACAGCATAATGCTGGAAAATATTTACCCACTAAAGTAGTTGGGCTCGTGAACAACACATGCATTTGTTACATTATAGTTTTAGTCTACATTTGAGTTGATTTTTTGACAGTTTTATATTATACTGTGTACAATTATTAACTAAATTACACATTCGATTGAAGGGTGAAGCAGCAACATAATTAGTTCTACTATAAGGTACATAAAAAAGAACATCACGATGTCTGCTACTTCTACGATTATGCTTAAAACTAATATAGTTAAGAAGCTCGGGTGAATCAAGTCTACCGGTTATTAATTGATGTATTTAAATGATATCGGTAATTTGTCTGCGCTCTTCAAAAGTCTTTAAATTTAGTAGTTTCAGACGATCTACGTATGGAGGAAGATGTAAGTTATATATCCTATTTAAACCCTTGAGAGCGAAATGTACGAAGTTTTTCTGTATCCTTTCGATTCGGTCATTATGTACCTTGTAGAAAGGAGACCATACTTGACTTGCATATTCTAATTGTGAACGAACCAGAGTGCAATATAGAGTCAAAGTTGTAAGGGGACTATTAAATTCTTTAGCCCATCGTTTGATAAAACCAAGTAATGATGAGGCTTTTTTACATATATTTTCAATATGTAAATTAAACGATAAATTTGTATCGACAAACACACCAAGATCTTTCACCACGTGCACCCGATTTTAAAATTTCTCTTTTAGTGAATAGTTGTATTCTAGTTTATTTATTTTGCGAGAAAATGTCATGGCTTGACACTTTTCTGGATTAAGAATCAAGTTATTCTTACAACACCACGTTTCAAATGATTTTAAGTCGGACTGAAGCATATGAACGTCCTTATCGTCATTTATTGATTTATATATTTTCATATCATCGGCAAAAATAAATAAATGCGAGTACTTAATGCTGTATATCACATCATTAATAGCCAGTATAAATAACAGTGGACCAAGATGACTACCCTGGGGTACCCCAGATGTTGCGAAATGGCGAAATGGCGAAGATAAATTATTTCTGAATCGTATTTGATATGACCGGTCAGATAAATAGGATCCTATCCACTTAACAAAGAATTAGGGAAATCCCAGTACCTTTAGTTTGAATAAAATTAAGTTATGACGAAGTTTATCGAAAGCTTTACTGAAATCTGTGTAAATGCAGTCGACTTGTTTTCCTGATTCTATTGAACTTATTGCAAATGAAGTGAAGTCTAATAGATTAGATACTGTGGATCTTCCGGTTACAAATCCGTGCTGACGTGAGGTAATTATATCTCTACAGTGGATTTTAACTTGATCATATACAATACGTTCAAACAATTTCGGTATTGATGACAATTTAGCGATTGGCCTATAGTTATTTACATCATTTTTTCACCCCTTTTTAAAAATTGGGCTTATAAATGAGTTTTTCCAAAATATTGGGAAATTACTTTCATATATTGATTTATTAAATATGGAACAAAGTGATTTACATAACGAAGTACCACATTTCTTTATAACTGTTGCCGGGATACCGTCTGGTCCAGAACTAAAATCATCAGCAATCGTCGAAATATATTGCAAAATCTGCTCCGGAGAAAATGATATAGAGACTAATGGAGTTTTAGGAGCAGAACACATGTAATCAAAATACTTAATATCGGTTATAAAAGAATCATTAGAGAATGATTGTTTAAACAGGCTTGCAAATAGGCCACATATGACATTAGGGTCGAATCCATGATTATTTTTCAAAAGAAGCAGGAAAACCATCGCTCTTTTTTTTAGTATTGATGAAACCCCAGAACTTTTTGGATCTGATAAAATTTGTATCTTCAGATTTAGATCTAGACTGGAATTCCAGAAACAATTTGTCGTATGATTCTAGGTCACTTGGGTCTTGACTGCTGACATATCTATTCCATGCTCTATTCCTAGAGTTACGTAGCATCTTCAAATCCTTAGTGTACCAGGGATACGATAAGATCTTAGTGAACTTAAGGCTATATGGTACAGATAGTGCTATGGAGGAAAAGAGTTCATGGTAAAAATAGTTTATGGCAACATCCAGTTCATTATCATAAATATAGTCTGATAATATATCACTTTTTGCAGACAACAATTCATATAACAATGAAAAGTTGGCTTTTTTAAAATTAAATTCATAAGCCTTGTCTGCAGATTTACTATTTTGATATTCGCTCTATCAGATTGATAAAATATTGTTAGAGGCGGATGATATGCATCAATGTCCATTAGAACATTCGTCGAATTTGTAACTACAACATTGTTACTATCTGTAGTAAATACTAAGTCAAGTTATCGTTCCAGACAATTAGTAATACAACTTACTTGTTGTAAGTCAGATGATATAGACGCACAGAAATATGTGTCGTCGTCAGAGTTATTCCATATTAAATCTGGTAAATTAAAATCACCTAAAAGTATAATATCATCAGAACTATTAAGCATTTCCAATACAAAATCTATGGACTTAGATATGGTCTCATAGACTTCTACGCTACTTTTCGGAGTAATGTAAGCGTTTAAGACATATACACAGGAATTGTGAAATACAATCCTAACACAAATAAGCTCTAATGAAGCAGCAATTGGAATTTCTAATAAGGAACTTATTAAATTGTTCTTTATTGCTATTAATATTCCACCACCGACTGGAGATTTTTCGATGTCAAATCTATCTTACTAAAAACATTGAATGCATTATTAAATAATTCAACGTTTGAAAAGCTCTTATTTAGCCATGTTTCAGTTAACGCGATGATATCGTTCGTTCTGAGTAGATAAAAAGAGATCCCGAGTCTTTGAACGCAATCCCCTTACGTTTTGGTAGTAAAGGGAGATACGCTTAAGTTTTTTGGATTTTGGTGGACTATTTTAGTTGGTCTTTTGTTTCTTTTGGTTTTGAATTCGGAAACAAGGATGTTATCAGTCCACAGATTTGAACTGATAACGGCCGCAGCATGTTCTTCCGCAATTGACAAAATAAAAGATGCATATGTTGGCCTGTTTCCGATTTCTTTACAAGAAATGTAAGTATCAGTTGGCACGAGTTTATTCATTTTTATAAAATTAGAAATATTTTCTGTTGTTGTGTCAGGCATCAACCGAGATAAAAAAAATATTTTTAATTTTGGGATTGCCTTTAACGTTGAACTAACTGGTGTCTTACTACTTGAGGTTGTTTTGGGCAGTGTAACTGCTATTAGTGATGGACTAATAGAAAGAACAGAATGGGTAGCAAAAGTTGTTTGGGAACTACGTTTAGCCTTAGGAGGACTTAAAGATTTATTATTATATTTTCGTTTACGTTTTTTTTTCAACTTTTTTAGTTGAAGGTTCATTATCAGAGACTGATTCATTAATAATAGCTGTATTATCTTCAACACAGTCTGGCTTATTTGCGGTATCACTGATTTCTACTATTGAGCTAAATTCGTTTAACTAATTTAATATTTCACTTTAGTTTGAATTTAAAATACTAAGTTTTTCACCAAAGTTTTTATTTTAACAAAAAAAAAAAACAAATGGATAAAGAGGTCTACAAGTAGGACAGTAACACTGTAGACCTGAATGCACTGAACATAAAAATTCAGTGCATCCAATAGAAATATTAGCACATGTAGCGTGGTACAATAGACCACAGGGACCAGAACTGGAAAACATTGAGTATCAAATGTTCTGACTTTTACATTTGTATCTAAGTGAGCAGGCAGCGAAATTTTCAACTGATAAGAAATCCATATTATAAAACATCGAAAGAATTTAGTGCTAAAAAAAAAATAAAAGGTACGCAGGGGTTAATGCTACTGATTTTGAACACACTGACAACACAACAAGAGTTTAGCGTAAACAAATATAGCACAAAGAAGAATTGGAAAACACAAATAAAATAAATTAACAATAACAATTTACATGTAACAGAATTATTTTGTGCAATTATTACAAAAAATGTGTGCAATTAGTTGTATAATTGCACATTAACTATTGGTTAAATCAATTGTTAGACAATAACGTAGAACAATGTACACTACACTAAATAACACTGTTCTAATCACAAATGCACGCGCTAAAACAAAAACAACCGTCACCGACAAAGAAACGAAACCAAAGTTGACAAGAAAGAACCGCGCATTTCAATGGAGCTTGATCAAGAAAGGCCATTTTTGAAATTAAAAGATCTACTGTGCTAGGCACCAATTCTTGCGTATCCAATTCCTGGTGAGAAATTTATACTTGATACGGATGCAAGTGGATACGGAATATGCGGAGTTCTCTCTCAAGTGATCAATGGGCAAGAAGATGGCAGATCCGCTCGAAATTTGATTGTTGTTCCCAAGTCAAAAGTAAGAGAGATATTAGCGGAATACCATGGTGGATCTAGTGGAGGTCATTTAGGTATAAATAAAACGGTCGAAAAAGTAAAGAAACGTTTTTATTGGGTTGGATGCCAAGAGTCAGTCGCCGATTGGATTCGCAGTTGTCCACAATGTGTACCAGCAAAAGGACCAACAGTCAGAAGTCGCGGCAGAATGCATCAGTACAACGTGGGAGCACCATTCGAGCGTATTGCCATGGATGTCGCCGGGCCGTTTCCAATCAGTGACGCGGGTAATAAGTATGTCCTTGTCGTCATTGACTATTTCAGCAAGTGGCCTGAATTGTATGCCATGCCGAATCAAGAAGCCACAAGCCGTTTTGGAGTACCGTTGGAATTGCATTCAGATCAAGGAAGAAATTTTAAGTCTGCTGTATTTAAAGAAGTATGCAAAGTCCTCAACTCACACAAAACACGAACAACGCCCTTGCACCCGCAATCAGACGGCATGGTGGAGATATTCAATCGGACTTTGGAAGAGTATCTCAGAAAAGTGGTTGATAAAAATCAAAAAGATTGGGATACACAAATACGACTATTCCTCATGGCTTATCGAACGGCGGTTCATGAAACCACAGCAGCTTCACCATCTAAAATTGTTTTTGGAACAAACTTAAGATTACCTGCGGATTTAAAGTTTGATGCGAGTCCTTCAGCTGGAATTCCTGTACACAATTATGTTTTCAGAAAAAGTGAAGAAATGAACGAAGTGCATCAGTTTGTAAGACAGCATACACAATTTGCGAGTGATAATATGAAGGCCAGATACGACTTGCGCACAAATTCAGATGGATTTACGGAAGGAGAACTTGTTTTGCTCTTTAACCTACAAAGGAAGGAAGGCTTATCGCCTAAGCTACAAACACACTGAGAAGGACCATACAAGATAATTAAAAGAATTAACGATGTAGTGTATCGGATTCAGAATACTGCAGGCGTTAGACGAAAAATGAAAGTAGTACATTTGGAAAGGTTGGCGCCGTATAGAGAGAGAGAGGATTAACATCTGTTCGGGACGAACAGATTTAGGTGGAGGGCAGTGTTACGAAAAGATGTAATTTGCCCCACTGTGCAAGCTTTCAACAATGTTTTAGAAAGAGACGGAAGATAATTCAGCGCACTGAGGCAGTGTGCGAGAAAGACATGGAAGACCAGCGCATTAAAACACATGAGTGCGAATGAGATGCCAATGCATGCGTCATTCACGAAACGAGTAGAAGGTTCTCGAAACAAGTCGAAGCTTGTCGAAACGTGTCGAATTGATGCATGCAGTATATAAGGGAGCCGCATCTGAGGTACAGCACTTCAGTTGTGATTTGATAGTGAACTAGTGCGTCTCGTGAGTGAACATTGTTAAGCTAAATTGTATAAATTCAGCAGTTGATATAAGTGATTATTCTTTAAGTTGTTATTTAAATAAATAAAGTTAATTAATACTAGTTGAATTAATACTAGTTAAAACCAAATATTAGTGTGTTTTTATTTCGTACACAATGCAGCGATACGAACTCGTAGAACAGTTTTTCGCAGACTGAAGTTTCGTAACAATATATACGTATATATATATACATATATATATATATATATATATATATATATATATATATATATATATATATATATATATATATATATATATATATATATATATATATATATATACATATATATATATAAATATATATATATATGTATGTATATATATATATATATATATATATATATATATATATATGGGGCATTCCACGTCAATTCACCGAGCTTTGACCCTGACCCCCTCCGATTTGCTTCATATTTTAATATGTTCTTATTATTGGTCAATGAAGTTTTAATTTAATTTTTCAGTTTTCTATAGCATCCCCTTCACCCCCTTAGCAAACTGTAAAAACACGATTTTTGCTGTTTTGCACCACAGCATGCAAAAACTGCCTTTTAAAAATTCTGAAAAAATTAACATAAATTCTTGACATTGAACAAAGATAATTCCACTTTGATTTGGAGTGGTAAGAATTTTTCTTCTATTTTTTTTCTTATCTTTGAAAATCTTGTTTTTTAGTATATAAATCGCCATAATATTTGATTGGTTTGAGATACATCAATATAAACTGGTATATACTAATATGACTTAAGTACAAACCGTGTTACAAAAAATGGGCGGTTTTTGTCAATTGCCGCGCCTAGCTACCATATAACATTTATAGTAAACACGCTATAACTCAAAAGATATAAGATACAAAAATGGGCGTTGCAAACCTGAACTTTTGACTTTGTATTTAAGATAGCCACAGTCATGAAATTTGTCCCAGTGATGTATATTGTGGTTGTTTATCGTTCTTCTAAATGTGGGCGGTATTGAAAAAAGGGGTGTGGCACCTACCATATAACCAAAACATTAAAATTGCCTTAACTCCTGACACACTAAGGGCCAGTTTTTCAGTGCTCGTTTAAACGTAGTTTAAACCCCGTTTATTTAATCTTCTCTTTAAATTAAATGTCGTTTAATTTTGTTAGCAGTTTTTCAGTGATAGTAATGAACACAGACTAATATAATACATATGACACCACAGGCAAATGACAAAAATTTTGACTTCTGATAAATGTCATTAAAAAAAAATAATGTATTTATTAAATTAAACAAGAGATCGGGTAACTAAAGTGCACGTGAGACTTTTTTTGAATGCATAGTGTTCAAAAATACAAAAATTAATAATAATTTGAGAAACAGCGCAGTGACAGAAAACAGTGAAAATAGTGTTGTGAAAAAAATTCATGTCAAAAACTTTGTAAGTTTAAACCATCAGTATCAGTCGTTTAAACGACGGTTGAAGTTCACTGAAAAAATCGATTTTATTTTGAAACGAGGTTTAAACCACATACAAAGTTGAACTAGCACTGAAAAACTGGGCCTAAGAGTAGAGTCATAAAAATCGAATCAAATGTTCATATTTAAAACTCAAATCGTCACGTAGAATTTGGGCGGAATTGTACCTTCTATATAACCAAATCATTCAAATTGCTATAACTTCTCACATACTAAGGGTATAGTTATAATAATATATTAAAATGTTCATATTTAAAACTCCAATAGCCATGTATAATGTGGGCGGGATTGGACCTCAGGGCGTGGCACCTACCATATAACCACACCATTAAAATTGCTTTAACTCGTGACATACTAAGGTTATAAATATAAAAATTCGATCATATTTAAAACTCCAATTATCACGTAGAATGAAGGCGAGATTGGACACCACCCATATAACCAAAACAATAAAATTGCTATAACTCCTGGCCTACTCAGAGTACACACAAAAAAAATATTAGCTTGGCGTTCAGTTGTTCCATCGAATATTCATTTTCATCTACCAAATGTAGTCAGCCTCAACTGAAATTCATTTATGGTAAACAATAGTATGAAGAGTAATCAACTATTAGTTGAAGAAACTGCAACATTGATTAGGGAAACAAGCTTTTTATCCATTTTAAATATTTTTATTTCCATAGCTACGGCAACTAAATTCAAAATGAGACATAACCAATATTTAGTTGACTTAACAGATAGTTAGTTGAAGCAACCAATATTTATTTGATTCAACTGCGAAATCAGTTGTCTTGCATAAAAGCAATGCCAAAGCAGGACAACATCAGTCGCACAAGCTTCAGATTTTTCACTCGTTTTTTTGGTGTGCTACGGACAGCGCCTGCCACGTGTAAAACAAAATTTGGAATTGTTTTAAGACTTGTTCGTTTTTACTGTTCAGTTTTTTCATACCCAAATACACTTTCTTCAACAAGAGACATACTATTCTACAAAGTACTTGTTATAGTTTTTCTATATGTTGTATTTAGCGCTCCAACGTGTTGCAAACACGCCAATATATGTTTGAAAATTGACGATTTAAAAACTGTAAAAACCTATTTGAATAAAAATGTATTTGAAAAATGCCCTCATCTGGTGTTATTTTATATATATTTTTAAAGCACATCAAGTGATCTAAATTAAACAAATAATTTTGAATCAAAATTTAATATTTCGCCAAAAGTAAATGTCTTAATACGTGCTTAAATTTTTTAATTGTATGAATTTAATGATATTTTTTGATTATTGGTAATACAACTGGATTTTAATATATATATTTTTTTATTTAATATGATTTTCTTTTTTTTTGTATGTACTTATTACATTATCCGAATCCGCGGATCTCTTTTTTTGAAGATCCGCATCCGCAAAAGTCCGTTACAACCCTGTATATATATATACACAGGGTGGTCCGCTTTGTGGTGCAAATATTTTAGGGACTGATTCCTTGGTTCATTTCATGAAAAAATCGTTGCGGAGTTTGAGTCTATTTGGAACACCCAATGATATACAGGGTGTTTTCACAATTTACTTTACAAAAATTTATACAACCGTATATATTATAACTTCTACAATGTATAGCCCAGAGCAAAAATATTATACCTATTCATTTTTAAGATAATCGGTCATAGTTTCTAGGAAAATTTTAATATTGGCATTTTATGTGGTGCGCTAGAAATTTTTTCTCATCAAATTAAAAAAATAAAAATTTTATTAAAAATAAAAATTTTATTAAAAATAAAAATGTTGTCAATATATTCTTTACAAAAATTTATACATAATAATAAATAATATAATAAATATAATAAAATAAAATAATAAAAAAAATATGTAATAAAAATGATCTATTATTTTGTTTATCTTTTTTTAATATTTGAATGTATCACATTATAATAAACAATTTCTTCATACACTATTTTTATTTCGCACTTACCGTTTTCCTTGCGGAGCACTTCTTGTAGTGCTTGAAATTCCTCAAAATACAATTTTATTATAAAAACAATATCTAGTTTTTAAAGAATACTATTTTATGTATTTGTTTTACAAAATTTTCATTCTGAATAGTTTTTAAAAAGTGTTCTCCGTTAGCCTGTATACAAATCAAAATTTATTTGGATTTTTTACGAAATACGTTTCCGGAGCTTCTAGATGATGTCCCGATTAAGAAAAAGTTGGCACCTACCCACCAACACGTTTTTTTTTTGGTGTGAGATAAAAATAGAGCCACAGCACTCAAACAGGGTTATATCCATTGTGCTGTGACCCAGTTTCCTGGTTTTTAATGATACTTTTTAGATTCATTATTGAATCTAATAAGACTATTGTGTGATAAAGAGTGAAGCTGTTCCTCTCTCATCACGTCTGTGCCAAAGATCTGCCTTCTAATTCTAGAAAATGATGGACAGTCACAGAGATAGTGCTCTGTGGTGCCAGTTTCTTCGTAGCAGGGAGAACATAAGGCGCTTTCGGCCAGGCCGATTGCGTTCATGTGTTTTTCACATGCATTGTGTCCCGTTAGAAGTCCCGTCAGTTTTCTGAATTCCTTTCTACTTAAGGAAAGTAGAAACGGGGCCGATCTTTTGGTTATCGTCGGTGTCATGAGCTTGGAGAATCTGAATTTCGTCTCATTCAGCCATCTGCTCTTTTGTGTGTGGAGGCGACCCAAGAGCTGATGGCGAATTTCCCGGTAGATGCAGGTAGTTCAAGCACAGGTTCTGGTCCAAATGGATTATCCTCAGATCCAGCACGTGCTAGTTCGTCAAATGTTTCATTGCCCGAAACTCCTTTATGGCCCGGCACCCAAATCAGTTTCAGTGTATTGTATTTACCAACACAATTGAGACGAGATCTGCATTGACGTACAATTTTGGATATGATGAACGGGTTGTTCAAAGCCATAAGAGCAGCTTGACTATCGCTACAAACAAATATAGCTCTGTTCTGCCATCTATTATTCACAATGTAGTCCATAGACATAAGTATTGCATAAACTTCGGCTTGAAATACCGAGGAATTGTCGCCTAAGGCGAAGTGAAGTCTACGGTCATCCGGTTCCACAAACACTCCAGCACCAGATCCCTGATCGGTTCTGGAGCCGTCGGTGGAAATGCGGTGTGACCCTCTATCTGGCTCACAGTCAGGCGTTAGCCAGTCTTGAATATCAGGTTGGCAAACTTCAAAATTTCGTCTTGGTAATATTTCTGTTATCATTCATCCGAGGGCATCTCCAGTAGACAGGTGTCTAATAGAATGACAAGTGCAATGTCAGAGATATTCCAAAGAACATTAAACCAGAAACCACCTCTTCTTAGTCTCCAGCAGCCTTTCATGGCTTCGAGTCTGATGAAGATGTCAAGGGGTGGTAGGTTTTAGATTGCATTCACTGCTGGACCAGGTGTAGTGGGAAAGGCACCCGTACCACCCAGACAAACGGTTCTCTGAATCTTGGCAAGAGTAGTTGTCACGCACTTTCGCGACAGCATGTTCCACCAGGCTACTATGATCATTGCCGTGTAAATCCATTAGGTTTTTCACGGCGATAGTCCACATGTCTTCCCAAAAATTTCTCTGCATTGCCAGAAGGCATTCTATGCTCGCGATATTTTATTTTCAACATGTTTTGCTCAAAGTAGTTTACTATCTAGAGTTAAGCCCAGATATTTTACTTAGTTAGACAGATACATAGTGACACCCTAAAGTACTGGTAGAGATACTCCTGTCATTATTCTTTTCCAAGTGAAGAGAACAATCCCTATTTTGTGAGGGTTGACGTAAAGTCCGTTTGCAGTACACCAGCTGTCAATTAGGTTCAATGAGTTTTGTGTTTTAACACAGACCTTATTGAGGGAAAAGCCTGTAGCAAGAATGGCAACATCGTCAGCATAGAACTGGTCCATCAAGATCGTTGAGCAGAGAGTCAACCAGCATACACCAGAGCAGAGGGGAGAGAACCCCTCCTTGAGGACAACCTCTATTCACCCTTTCCATAATATACTGACCGCACTCTGCCTCAGAGGTGATGGTCCTAAACATTAGCATTGACCTTAGCCATTTGACCATATTCCATCATCTATTTGACCATATTCCATCATCCATGACTTCTAGCTGCGTCACACATTCCATCAAAAGTCGCATTATCAAAAGCACCCTTGATGTCAACAAATATGCCCATGACGTACATCTTCCTCTTAAAAGCATGCTCGATCCGGCCAACCAGATTTTGCAATGCTGTTTTAAAGGACTTTTCACGTTGGTGGGCATGTTGTCTTGATGATAGTGGGTACCTTGCCAACGATGTTGTTCTGATGTGCAACTCAACTAGTCTTTCTAGACAATTTAGTATGAAGGACATCATACTAATGGGTCTGAAGGTCTTGGCTATAGAATAGTCTTCTCTTCCTACTTTAGGAATGAAGGCTACTTCAACTCAACGCCAGAATGTCGGAATGAATGCCCATGCGAACCTTACTCTAAAGATCTTCCTTAGGCATGGTTGCAATTAGGTTATACCTTCCTGTTGCATGATTGGGTAGATGCCATCCTGCCCAGGTGACTTCAAACCATCAAAAGAGGCCACTGCCTATTGGATAGCTTCATCGTACACAACCAATCTGGCAACCTGCCAGTCATGTTTTGTCACATTAGAGTTGTTATTGCAGTCCCCAGTGCTGGGATTACAAAGTTTCCCTATGTGGATTTGATTTCCCGGAAAGTGAGTCTCAACTAGGGCACTGAGTGCCTCTGTCTTAGACTCAGTATACGAGCCATCAGGTCTCCGCAGTGAGTCCAGTCTGGCAGTTCGGTCTCTTTTTAGAAACTTGACCAATCTGCTAGTCTCACTGCAGGATTCGATGCTACTGCAGAAGTCTTTATACGAAACAGTTTTCGATTTACGAATTCGTTTCTTATACTCTTTCTGCTTAGCTCGATAAAGAAACCAGTCAGAGTCTAAGTTGCTCCTTAGGGCCCTATTTAGAAGCTTTCTGGGATCCTTGCGCAAGGTTTCAAGATAAGCGTTCCACCAAGGAACGGGAAGTCAAGATAACGATTTCGTACCGGACATGTTCATACAAAACTAGAATTTATGACATCGTTCATAACTTGAACGGACGTCTCAATACTTTCTTTGGTACGAATTCTGACAGGAATATTGAGGGAATTCTCAAGTTCATGTCTGAAGCGTGCCCAGTTCGTTTTTCTAGGGTTTCTTACCGTCATAGAGGGAAACACCTCTCGGTCAGTATGAAACTCGATATACCTGTGGTCCGATAAAGAATCTTCTTTAAGAACCTTCCAGTAAAAGATTGATTGCATTTACTGCTGCCCCACACAGTGTGTTGAGCATTAGCGTCACAGCAAAGAATAAGGCCGGTCTCCTTAAGATCACAGTACTCTATGAGCCTTTGCCTTTGGTGGAGGAGGCAGTAGTGAGTCATAGGGGAAGTAGCCTGAGGCGACAATCAGATGTTTCCATCCACTATGGCTTTCATAGCTCACTTTGGCTGCCACTAGGTCTTCCCCACAGAATTGGGTTAACTTGGTGACAGCAAAGTGTTTCGATACTATAAGACAGCTTCTAGGCCTTGCGGCTTGCTCATCGTATAGTATGGTTTCAACACGTAGTTCACTAAGACCACAGATGCGTTTGTTATATACCCATGGTTCTTGAATAGCTGTGATGTGAGGTAATTTGTGCAACATGGAGAGCCGCTTACCTAGTAAAGCGGTAGCAGCTTTAAAATGTTGCATATTTATCTGAGTAAATATCATGACAGGATAATTAACTCGTTTCTCATCATATGCCTATTCGTTTGGAATTGATTCGTCCAAAGAATAAGTTTAGATGGTTGTCGTACTTAGATAGCATGACATCTAACGACTTCTGGTCTAAGCCAACAATCAGGGTTGAGCCCTCCTTGTCCTCCGGACCTCGCTCTGGTTTATGGCTATAGATTTTCCATCCGTTCGTTTCGATGCCCTGGTTCTGAGCACGTAGGCAGGCAAACACTTCCGCTATTTTCCTGCTAGGACCAGGTATCCAGCATATTGCTCACCTGCGTTTGGGTTCGTCTCCGCTGAAAACAGCGAAGCGCGATTTGCCCAAGGAGGGGGATTTTAGCAGAAATTGGCTTCAGACGAGCATAGCACCTTCATGATGCATCACTCGTCTCATAGCCTTTTGCGTTTGCACTGACACCGCCGGTGCTGACTAGCCGCCAAAGATGATCGGTGCAGTGTTTTACTTCTGCATCATTCATCTTTTGCTCCTTCCCCAATTTGCCAATAATCGCAACCGGAAGAGCTTTGCGAGCAGCATCACGATATGATACTGCTTGCCTACCTCTGCCAGTGGATTTTGAAGGCAGTTCATCCGCAGCCGATCCGGAACATGAAGCGCCAGTGCCTTTGCTTGTGAAAGCAATATCACTGGAAACTGTCGAGTTCTGGGAATTACGGAGTTTCGCAAGTGCGTTGGCAGCCACCACAGCAGCGGATGGTCCGGTTTCAGTCGGAGTAACCTCTGGGGAAGGGAAAGCTCCAGCGTCGCCTTTAGCTTTTTCAGCCTCTTTGCAATCTTTTGCTTTATTCTTCCTTATCCTACTCACCTGACCATCGGACAACCTAACCTCTGTATTCAGAGATCCGGGTCCAGTCTCCAATGGAAGTTTAGCTTCGAATTGGGCGTCGGTCTCTCTAGGATTAGATGCTGGTAAGACACTACTTTCTTTCGATCGACCCATGTTTCCAACTACGTGACAGAAAGGAGCCCTGAACGGAAACAACACTGTCGAGCAACCATACAGTGGAGGATTAGTCGTAGGCATAGCCGAACCGACGCTTTCCTCTACTGGTATGGAAACCACTGCGTTGTCGTTATCCTCGTCTTGATTCCTAGCTGTCTCATATATTTGGGAGATGGAGGAGCACGATGAACCCCCAGATACAGGACCAGAAAGGTTCATCGTACTAGGGTTGTTTACGTGGCCTCCAGAATCCTTGTCTTAGCCGCCGAAGCGGGTGGATTGCCACTTTTGTGGGTACCACCTGGAGTAGTTAAATCTTTATGTTGATCCATCGCGGTGGTGGGGGGTTACTTTAGAGTCTACCACTCCACGAAAAGACATTGGTAGTATTTAGTTCATTACTCATCACAAGCCTGTCTGTCAAGGGTGACCCTACCAGAAACTTTAAAAAGCTTAGCCTTATTGAGTCACTGTAACTTAAGACCCCACACCACGTCAAGGTAACCTATGTAGTCGGATTACTTTTTTTTATTATTTCAAAATAATCAAAATAAAGTAGTCGGATTACTAGTTTTAGATTATTTTAAAGTAGTCGTGAAAATAATCAAAAAATGTACAAAGAATCAAATTACTATTTGATTATTTCTAATCGTAATCAACATTTTTGATTACGACTACTAAGAATCGTAATCAAAATTTTTTATTACGATTCTTTAGTAATCGTAATCAAAAGTAATCGTAATCCAACCTTTACAGGAGTGGAATCGCGTAAGTCAATACTCGACAAACGTTTCAACGAGAGCTGCTTCACGTAACTTTTAAATAATGCTATCGTTTTGATTCTAGTGCTCTTCACTAAACTTTCCGCTAAACATTTTTTTTTTTATGTAATACATTTTTTTATCAACATGCTATTTATTAAAAATTTTTGTCAACTAACGCAAAACAAAAATTCTATGAAAACGATACCTCAAGTGATGTCGAGCAGCTACTATCGTCATTTCGATAGAGTATAGAGATACGTGATGCAAAAACGATAGAAAAACTATCGTTTTTGTTTGATATCGAGTTACGCAATTCAACTCCAGCTCTGCTACAAACATAATTTTATTCAATTATTTGAAACAGAAATGAATATATACAAGAATTTTATTTTTAAAGTTAAAGATTTTTCAGACATACACCATTCTCTGTGCTCATTTGGAACACATTTGTTTTGCATCTGTCGAAAACCATAGAATATTTATTTGATTTTTTTTTGTGTGGTCAAAAGTGATATCGTTGTTTATTTGCAGCCTGACATTCCTTGAAATGTTTGTAGAATATTTCATCCATATTCCGTGCATATTTACTATTGGGATCACTAAAAGTACAGTGACCGCTATGTGGCACTAATTTTTCGGCGATATTCACGTTATGTTGCGGATGGTAATAAAGTTTAAGATGGTTATTCCATTTTTTCAAATACATCTTATTGAGAGCTATCGAATCGTATGCATCTTGAAACTTTCACTGTGCATTGTTGATCGGAAAATAGAGATGCAAACTCAGAATTTCATTTTCCCCGATATTCTTAGCAACATTCCCCAATTGACCATCAAATTCAACGCATAAATTAAATACACTAAGAACAAATAGTGTTTTAGTACATTTTAAATAAAAGTCGAAATTATCCATAGAACATTACACATTACACATATATATTCATTCAATTTTTTTTATTCCTTGATTTTTCTAATTTTCGAATGACATTTATCAGCCATTATAAATTGAGAAAAATGATTTATTACCAAGTGATGCTATATTTATTAATTAAGTTTCAGTTTTCCAGTAAAAGTTTAAACTTTACAGACAGATAGTAATCAGTTAATATGAAGTTTTAAATATATGTGAAATATTGACTGTTATGTGACTGAAAAAATTTATCATATTAAACAAATTAATTATATTAAACTTGGTTTAAAATAAGACTGAAAATGGGCAATTTATGCAGATAAAAATATTTTGAATAGGAGCAAATTATTTCGAAAATTAAATTTAACCATTTAAAGACCTGTATAAACAAATGTGCAATTGTTCTTTTTGTTTTTTTTTTTAAATTTTGATCATTTTTTAATACATTTTTGTCATTGATATTTTTAGTTTTGAAATAATAAATTTCCAATAATCTCAATCTGTAAAATACTGAAAACAATATTTTTTCAACTGTTAATGGGTATGTCAAATTTGCAGGTCTTACATTAAGTAAAAATTGTTCCTTTGTTTAAAAACATAACATCAGATACATTCAAAAAATGTTAAAAGAATTTATCTAGATCTATCATATTTAATAGATTGTGTATTAGAAGCAAAATTACGATGTCTCACATGATTTGAATATAGAGGTATGTTCTAGTTATCGATCGAATCCGATTTTACCTGTAAAATTCTAAACAAATGATTATGAATTTATTGCTTTCCAAACGCCTTGAAAGCGTTGAAGTCAAAGCATACTGTTTAAATTCATTATTATTTATTGTTCTAAGATAACAAATCTAAAAGTAAAAACGGTTGTTTTGAAATTTATCACGACACTTTACACTAAGCATACATGGACTATGAATAGACTTCAGTTTCAAAATGAACAAGATTGGTCTATTGCCACGCTCACCTGTTATGTAATTGAAATGGTAAAATGACTGTAACTTTTGTCTAGAATGAATTATTTTGTTTATAATTGTTATTTAGATGCATACTATAATAAGATGTACTGAAGAGATATACTGATAATATTAGGTATTATGGTACATATCACAATTCTTAACTACCATACCGAATATGATCCAGTTTTGTCAAATTAATGACAGAAAAGGCAACACTTACATATTACAATAACAAATTTTAGTTAAATTATTTTGCTATTTTCGTATATTTCTGAAGAGAAATTTTAAATGACATGTGGCAAACTAATGCAGGCATATTTAACACCGTTACAAATAAGACATATCAGACATGCACTATACATCGAAAGAGTAGTGACAGTTTTAATGTAACCCATTTTTTTTTTAAAGCACTTGTTTTAATTTTTTGACTTTAAGCAAACCTTCAGAAAGATTTTTTCACTAGGGTGTATTATTTATTGTTTGTCTTTAGTTCTTATAAATTATTAATAAAATGACATATTTTTCAACTTTCTGCAACTAACTTTAATTTCCGATTTTCGGCGAGCTATAAAAACTAGAAAAATGGTGTGGGTCAAAATGACCCACAATTTGATTGCACGTATACAAAAAAACTTTTTTTTTTATACCCTACACTAAGATTGAAAGGGTATATTCAGTTTGGTACGCCGTTTGTAACACCCAGAAGAAAGCATCTCCGGTATGGAAAAGTATATATATTCTTGATCAGCATAATCTCCTGAGCGATGTCCGTCTGTCTGTCCCTCTGTCTATCTGTTGAAATCACGATTACAGAAAAAGTAGAAGAGCTAGAGCAATGAAACTTTAGATTTAGATTACTTATATATCTAAGCTGTCTGAACAAGCATGATCGGTCTATTGTGACCTGAGAACCGACCACTTGTGTTCAAATACCTCATATAAATGTATATCTACAGATCAATTTTACTGTATACGTGCTTAGGTAAACTTTTGTTGGTAAAATATATATTGACTCATGCTGAAATACATGAAAATAATGGTTTCCGGCGAAACGACTTGTGGTTCAACAAAAAAAAATCGAAATTCGGTACACCTACTCATTTGTAAATATGGGTATCAAATGAATGGAAATACTTCAGCGATTGAAAGTTTGTAGTTATTTTCGGGATAGTATATACTGGTGACCTATATACCACTTTTAATGGTAACCACACATATGTGTAGGGTATTTATAGTCGGATTAGACCGACTAGGGGCGACTACTCTAATCTCAGAATGTCCACTCCGAAGCGGTGACAATTCTAAATTCCATATTACCAAATTTATTTTAAAGTCGCTGTAGTTTTAGTTCTAAATTAAAATTTGTCGAAAATTACAAATTGTTGAACAAAAAAAAATTAGTATAATGTCTCCTACCGAAGCGGTCATAATCCAAAATTTTACTACAAAAAGTGGCATAATTCAATATGGTATTTATAGTCGGCTTAGACCGACTAGGGGCGACTACTCTAATCTCAGAATGTCCACTCCAAAGCGGTGACAATTCTAAATTCCATATTACTATGGACATTCGGAGTGGACATTCTGAGCAGCATTGGACAAATTGTATTTTTTTTTATAAATTTTCCCATTATTTCAAACACAAGTGTAAGTTATTGTTGAAATACTTTAAATTAAGCTAATAAATATTGTTTATAGATTTTAGCTATTGAATGCTCAAAATACGTGATTTTATTTCACCAATCAACATTCTAAAATACTTGTTGTACATCAAGCGGTTTCATAACCTACAAAGTGTTAGTAAACACGTTTCTCTAAAATGGTTAATGAGATAGGTAATGACATCGTGCAATCTGCCGACGCTACGGCCACAACTCATGCAGCAGTCTCATCAGTAGCGCAATCCATTCATATGCAGCCGGGTGCGACAACCGAGACACTCGCATCAACCTTGGCAACCGCACACCTAGGTCCGGCAACCTGCTACTCAACCGCTTCCTGCTATACGCTAACGGCCAGCTACGCGGCCGCTTCTAACTACATGCCCGGTCTCGGCTATGCGCCCACTGCCGGCTACACACCCGTTGTTAGCTACGCGCCCACTGCCAGCTACCGCTGCAACAACAGCGCCCTTTGTGTCTTTTATGTCATCGAACGGCGCAATCTCATTGTCATCACATGCAGTTGGTCCCCCCGCCTGGCCCTGGGCCGGTCATGTTCGGCAAAATCACTCGCCTGCTGGCCTAGTCTCATCGACACTTATAGAGGGCACTGGCAACAGACTTGCATACAACGGTTTAAGTGACCAGGGTTTTTTTCCACTGTCAAATTCAACAAATTTTCTTTCTGGTAGTTACATAAGCAGCACTCATGTCGGTCACAGCGAACCGTATTGGCCATGCCACAACCAGTGATGGTGTCCCTTACGTAAGTGGTTTGGATGCTAATGAAGCACCACTTCGCCCAACATGCTCCGCTGCAGTTTACCTCAAGTTTCTCAACTGCAAAACTTGTATGCTCCACAGATGCGGCCAAATCCTGCACACCCCCGCTGAGCCAACCATTTTCTAGTCCTTTGCATAACAACTTTAATATCTGGAGAGGGCCTTCACTTTATCCAAGAACTGACTCTGTTTTAACGTCAGATATCACGTTGCTACCATCACATGTGGCTGCAAGGCAAGTAATTACTAAAGATCTAACGGCTTTTTCGGGAAAACCAGAGAATTGGCCCCTTTTCATAACAAATTATGAACAATCAACTGAGCGTTGCGGATTCACTGAGCAGGAGAATCTTATTAGGCTCCAAAAGTGTCTAAAAAGTGCTGCGTTAGAGGCTGCGCGCGGAAAATTGATGATGACTTCTACCGTGCGTTTGGCCATAGAAACGCTACGAATGCTTTTTGGTCGGCCAGACGTGATCCATGACACCTTGCAGCGCAAGTTGAGGCATGTTCCCCCTGTAAGATCTGATCGTTTAGAGACATTAATTACTCTGGCAATAGCGGTGCAAAATTATAGGGCATCAATGCATGCAATTGGTTTGGAAAGCTACCTCAATGACCGTCAATGACAATGATCGTCTGCGAAGTGTACTAATTCAGAGCTGCCTTGCCAATCACTCAACAATTCGACCTTCAGTGAACGTGAACATCTAAGAGCGTTACCTATACATTCGTATAGCGAGTGTCGAGCAAGCATATTGATTGGTCTCGACCACGCCAAACTGGGAGTACTTTTGGAGATCCGAGAAGCGGAAAACGACGGACTCATAGCCACAAGGTGCCGAATAGGTTGGTCTGTGTACGGCTGTGCTGATTCTGATCGTCCCACTCTGGAGGGGCTGATGCACATTTGTGACTATAGCAAGGGTATTCGCCTGGATGCCATGATGAGGTCGTTCTTTTCCATAGAATCAATTGGAGTACGTCCGTTCGTAATTCCCTTGCATGTTCCCCTTCTTTAGCAAATTATATTAAAAATAAAAATGATGAACGGTTCCACGCAGACTACCCACATGCCGTCAGGGCTATCGTCGAGAATACATTTGTGTATGATTGGCTTCAGAGTGTCGACATCGAGGATGAAATGATACGGCTCTCTACAAATGTCCGCCACATTCATAGTGAAGGCGGCTTTGAAATGAGGCACTGGTTGTCCAAGCGCGTCCTTCACGCACTCACAGGTGGGACATAAAGGATCCAGATATGGGCTATGAGAAAGTACTAGGCATGTGGTTGCTGCCGAGCTTCGATGAGCTGACATTCGTGCAAAAATTTAAAAATGATGTCTTTAACGAAACCACATTTCCCTCGAAGCGCCAAATTCTACGTATCGTGATGACCACCTTCGATTCCTTGGGGCTTCTTGGTTTTTTCGTCATACAAGCTAAAGCGATTCTTTAGGATGTATGGCGTTCGGGCTTTTCTTGAGATGAGCGTATAAAGGAAAATGAGAGATCAGCGTGGTGGCAGTGGACTCGTAAGCTGCCTAGTATTATCGACATCAGTATTCATCGATGTTATTTATTGGTGAGTAGTAGTCAAAATGTTCAATTCCATATCTTGGTTGATTCTAGCATAACTGCCTATGCTGCGGTCGCCTACCTACGCGCTGAATACAATGCTGAAGTTCACTTGAGCCTGGTGGCATCAAAGACACGTGTGGCACCTCTTAAACCGATTTCTGTCACTAGACTAGAACTGATGAGTGCAATTTTGGGACTGAGACTGGCAAAATTTATACAAAATGAACTATCTGTGCGACTAAAAAGACGTCCTATACTGGATTAGGTCGGATGCCAGAAAGTTTCATCAATTTGTGGCTGTTCGTATAGGCAAAATCTTGGAAGACTCGCAGATAAATGAGTGGCGATGGATTCCCTCGGCCGAAAATGTAGCTGACGACGGAACCAAGTGGCACGGTAACGAGATACTGAACAGTAAACTTCGATGGTTCACTGGACCTAGCTTTTTGCGTCGACCGGCCATAGAATGGCCTGTTGAAAAGTTTATAGGACCTGCACATCTTGAACCGGATGCGATTTAGCACGTTGACCTACAGGCAAAATCGTATATTAGTGAATCGCCAGACCCAGAAAGATTCAGCAAATGGGAGAAGATTCGCAGAGTCCAAATGTACGTTCAACGTTTTATCCGTTTGGTTATAAAAAGCTAGTAGCGAATCATCACGTGAATAAACTTCTACGCATGAATATCTTAGAAAGTGCTGAGTTTATAATAATTCGTAACTGTCAACAAGAGACGTTTAAAGAAGAAATTTCGCAACTGCTGTCGCCTATCGGCAGGGTAAATCGTAAAAGTAAACTATTCAAGTATTCTCCATACATCGACTAATTTGGATTTTTACGAGTCAAAGGTAGAATTGACGGTTCAAATGATGTCTTATTGGACGTCAAACGCCCAATAATTCTTCCAAGGGAGCATAGGGTCACTCATCTGCTTACAGACTTCTATCATAGAAAGTTCCATCACCACCTTCACGAGATAGTGGTCAACGAGATGAGACAACGCTTTTGTATCCGTGGGTTGAGAGCTGTTGTGAGCGCCACAGCTAAAAACTGTGAGCAGTGTCATAATCGTCGATCTGTTCCATGCCCTCCAGAAATAGGAAATCTCCCTCCGGAAAGACTCGCAGACTTCACTAGGCCATTCACCTTTACAGGTGTTGATTACTTTGGCCCTATCGACATCATCGTTGGAAGGCGACACGAGAAACGTTGGAGGGTACTCTTCACGTGTATGACTGTACGAGCAGTGCACTTGGAGTTATCACCATCACTTTCAACAGATTTATTTCTTCTCGTGCTTAAGCAGTTTATAGCCAGACGTGGCGAGCCGAGGCGAATATTTTCAGATAACGGCACCAACTTTCGCGCAGCCAGCCGTGTTCTCATAGACGAAATTGAGAAGGTGTCTTGTGACGCTATAGAGCATAGGCACCCTGAAATCGAGTGGACGTTCATTCCGCCCGCAACGCCTCATATGGCAGACGCATGGGAAAAGATGGTGCGTGCTGTAAAGTCTGTGCTGATGGACATTCTTTTGGAATATGGTTTACGATAGAAGGTATTATGGATGGACAAATTCGAAGCGCAGTGGTCAAAAAGTCAATGGCATAGTGAAGCGACTTATAGTTAAGTTGGCACGGCTCGATACGTGTTTTTATTTCACCAATCAACATACGATTGGTGAAATGAATATACGAATCGCAAAATTTGAGCGAAATTGATATAATAAACGCGTTCATAATTGTTATGAATTGCGTTCTTAAGGTATTCATATTCATTTTTTGACGAAAAACAGCACTGCCTCCACGTCATGTGCAATTCAGCCGAGCATAAAGGCGATACTGAAAAATAAAAGACCAGTCCACAAAACAAAGCATAGAAAATACAACACAAAGTAGGTGGTAGTAGTATTTGTGTATGTGTGTAAGTGCAGCCATGTTGAGAATTCTATAAATAGATATTTTTATTTTGCTGACGCGTCATGCCGCATGATGGCAGTGATTATTTGCACTACTCGTCATTCCGCGTCGATAGTCGATGATAGCATATATCATTATTAGTTCTTATTATTCCTTAAAATTGATGAACAAATTCATAAATAGTATGAATTTTTTTCTGTGTAAGACTTCGTAACTTTCAAAAATTATTATTTTTTGTATTTGATTCATTAAAATAGTAAGCAATGTTTTAATCATAAAAACTTAAAAAACTGGATACAATAAAAAAAAATATTTTTGTATGGAAAAACTGGAAACCTTTCTACCTTCTCAAAAAACTGTCAAAAAAATTTATATCTGTCCATCTGGCAACACTGACTGTAGCGCCAAACTTTTATTATTATTTCAAGGACTACACCCTTCATTCACACTAACTTATTTCAGATAACTATCAATATAGACAAAAATAAAAAACACACACCGATATCAGCTCCAGATTGAGAAAATCCCAAAAAAAAATCTATCGATTTGTTTTGAAGTTATATAATTTTGTTCAAAGAAAGTACCTTTTTGTTCACTTTGCGACGCTACATCTTGGCAGTCAATGGCAAACCTACGAGAGTAAACATTGGCAACGAAAAGCTTTCACCCGCCGTTGGGATTCGACATTAAATTCGATTTCAATAAAATTTGGGCTTATTGAGATATACATTGACCAATTTTTTTTTATACTTTTCGACCTTTAGTTCCAGAGATATAGTGCTTCAAAGTTCATTGATGGCTCGTTTTAAAGGTAATAAAAAAATCAAGTTGTAAATTCTAAACTTTACATGTGGCCGGTGGTCATTATCCTTGCATTTCAAAATTGATGTTCTTAAAAAGGACCCTTGTGTAATTTGGTTGATTTAATATAAATGTTTATGCCAAAATTCAAGATGGTATTCTGATAGCATCATATTTTAAAAATTAATTTTATAAATTTTTACTAATTTTTGTACTAAAATATATATATAATATATATATATATATATATATATATATATATATATATATATATATATATATATATATATATATATATATATATATTTTTATCAAAAGTAAAATTTGCAATCATTTTTTATTGTATTTGTAACTCTAATTTCGAGATATATTTTCGAAAAACTTAAAAAATATATTCCAAAATCAATATCTCAAAAACTAGACTCAATATGATAAAGCTAGCACCATTTTCGAAATCAGAGTTAGAAATACATTCATAAATTATTGCAACTTTTACTGTCGAAAAAAAAAATGTTTTTTTAAAGCAAAAAATAAAAAAAAAATTAGAAAATCATTTTTTAAAATATGATGTAATCAAAATACCATCTAGAAATTTGGAATGAACATTTGTATTAAATCAACCAAAATATGCGATTTTTTCAGAAGTTTAAAAAGGGTCCTTTTTAAGGACAGCAATTTGGAAGTGCTAGGATAATGACGACGGGCCACATTTTAAAGTTTAGAAATATCAACTTAATTTCTCTAAAAGCTAGTTCTAATAGCTATCAATGGAGTTTCTAGCATATCTACTTTAAGAGATATTGGAATATGAACAACCATACAAAAGTGATTTGTGGCCCATTTTTTGTTACTTTTTTGCACTGTATCTCTGGAAGTAGTGGTCGAAAAAATAAAAAAAATTGGTGAATGCATATCTCAATAAGCTTTATCAGCTGCCCAAATTTCATTGAAATCGAAAAGGTAAAATCTCAAAATTTACTTTGTTTGGTCGATTTGGTGTGGAATGGCCCATACAGACTATTATTATTATTTATTTGCTATAGGATTTCAGTTCAGTCGCTCAGAAGCATTCGTTGAGGGCGGGTGTGTGTATTTTTACCCTTTTAAACATATCGAATTTTTTTGTTTTTACACCTAGCTTCACCACATTATTTCATACTGGCATACTATTGTATATCCCAGCATGTTTTTCTCTCCATTTTAATGGAAGATTTCATAAAAAAATTAACAAAATATTAAGAAAAAATGTCAGTTAAATAAATTTTAAAATATTTTTTTAAAAATTTGACAGCAAAAACATTGCTAACTTAAATTTAAAATATAGGTGATAAATTACTCTCTCGACACCCTTTTTATGTAACACAAATTTCCTTTTTAATTTTTTGCAAAAATTAATATCTGGACACAGATTTTTTCCAATTATCCATAGGGCTAGGTTCCTATTTTATTTTCTGATAAAGTTTGCATTTGCAACATGTCGAAATAGTGCGATAACTTGCGATATAAAGTACCAACCAATAACGGTCTTTTTTGCAAGTTTGACTCGATTATGGGCAAATTCTGAGTTCGCAGCAAGAATCAGGAGATCGAAATCTACCAGAAATGATAAGTTTCATTTCCGTGGGAGCCTCAATTTGTAGAACAGTGTTATTATTATTGTTTTCATATCAAATATATTAAAATATAAATTGATATTCCTTCAATATCAATTTTAATATTATAAACGATGGACATTTTTTTTTAAAGAAAAAATATCAATTTTACAGTGGATTAAACAATTTAATTTTTTGGGAGTAGTTGTTCTTATGCTGGAACATTTACAAACAGAAAATACACGTACAGTAATCATATTGTTTTATATACAAATATTTATACTTACTATTCTGTTTGCAAGCAGGCTCAGCACCAGCCCAATTACCATCCGCTTGGCATAAACGACTTTGGAGACCAACAACGTGATAGCCATGGGGACAAGAATACGATGCTCTTGCTCCAAAATGTCGTCCGGCTATTAAAACTTGTCCAAAGGATGGTTGTGCTAATTCTGGACATTCTCTGTCTATAAATATATTACATTATTTGAAATCATTTAAAGTTCTATGTCATTATACCAGGTTTAATACATGACATTCCACAAACACCATCACATAAACATTTCTTCTTTTTACTTTTACAATCTTCATCAGAGGAACATTTTCTTAAACATTTTTGTCCCAGCAAAGTAGCTTGTTCTTCGTCCCTGGGGCACTCTGTGGATGGTGAATTTCTGGGGTTTTTGTAAATTTTGCCATCATCGTCGACTTCTGAAGAAACATCATCCTCATCCCACTCATCATCGTCATCTTCCTGTGGAACTTCTGTATATGTTGGAACTGAAATTACTATAAAATAGAGTTTTTGTTCTAATTACTTCATCACTGCCATGCCAAAGGGGCGAATGTGCATTTTTAAAAATGTTGGGAAATCAAATTTTTAAGTTTGAAGTGCTTTAAAAATTTTCTTTTATTTTGGTCAATTATTATACCGTATGTAAAATATCTTTAGATTTGTACAACCTACTGAATTATAAATACGGATTTTGTGAGACTATATCCTGATCAAAAAGTAAATATTTTTGTTTTTTATGCTATATCTTATTAGCGCAAGATAAAATAGTAATGTAAAGGCATTATTTGTTTGATTTTAAAGCACCTATCTATTGGCATCATTAATTAAAAATATTTTGTGAAACATTAATTTGCAATTTGTTATTTGCAGGAAAATTTTTGGAAAAATATTTTTAAATAATGCCAATCGATAGGTGCTTTAAAAACAAATAATTAGTACCTTTACACCACTGTTTTTACACCAATAAAAAATTATAGCAAAAAAACGAAGAAATTGGAAATATTGAAAATCTTGTCATGCCAACAGGACGAATCTTTTAGTTTTTTTGCTATAACTCTTTAATGGTATATGGATAAAATAGTGATATAAAGGCAAGTATTGTTGGTTTTCAAAGCACATATCGATCTGCATCACTTATTAAAAATATTTTGTCAAATTTGTAATATTTTGTAATTTGCCATTTTTTATTTGCATTGCTTTGTTGTGATAGTTAATTTTAATAAAAATGTTTTTATTTTTTAATAAAAACAATTCTTTATTGATTGAAAATTATATGAATGAATATTTTGTATATAATATACAATAGTTTGGCGCTACAGTCCTGTATAGAACTTCGGCCGAGCTCTCTCACCATTTGAGTTGTGCGTGTTATATTTGTACTCAAATTGGTGGGACCTACAGTTTATTTTGCCGAATTTGAACGGCGCACAGTGGCTCGGCTTCATACAAACGGCGGAAAAAAAACTATAAGGAGTTGGCAGAAATCTATGAAATTTTGAACACAGTGTCTTGGATGGATACTGATCTCATATATGTAACGCAATTAAAATTTGATTAATGTTTAGAGGGCGTATCCATAGAATGTAATATATATACATAAATATAATTACATATATATATATATATATATATATATATATATATATATATACATATATATATATATATATATATATATATATATATATATATATATATATATATATATATATATATATATATATATATATATATATACATATATATATATATATATATATATATATTATATCATATCATATCATACTTTTGTATGAGATTTTTATAAATATTGGAATACAAGTAACCTATATAATGAATTTTCAATATCTCGATAATGTTTCGAATCTGAAAATTTACGCATACTCCTACTCTAAAGCTATTGAACACTATTGATGATTAATATGCAATAACTGTTTTACAAATGAACCGATTTCACTAAAAAAAAAACTGGTATATTCAAAAAACAAATACACGTGATTACAAATTCATCCAATGGTTCCCAAATATTTAGAAAACAAATTAACTTACTAAAATTTATAAAATTGCCTAAACAATGTAACATAGTTGCATATAACACAATTTATATATTAATAATACGAATTAAAACCAGTTGGGAAGGTTAGATCACATGGGAAATTTTAAAGTAGGTGTAATTATGATAGTTAGGATTATCAAAATTATAGTCGGTCTAAGCTGACTATAAATACCCTACACATATGTGTGGTTACCATTCAAAGTGATATAAAGGTCACCAGGGTATACGAATCCTGAAAATAACTACAAACATTTAATCGCTGAAGAATTTCCATTCATTTGATACCCATATTTACAAATGGGTAGGTGTACCGAATTTCGATTTTTTTTTTTGTGAACCACAAGTCTTTTCGCCGGAAAACATTATTATCATGTATTTGAGCATGATGTCAATATATATTTGACCAAAAAAGTTTACCTAAGCACGTATACATAAAAATTGATCTTTATATGTACATTTTATATGAGGTATTTGAACATAAGTGGTCGGATCATAGGTCACAATGGATCGATCTCGCCAATTTTTTCGCACATACAGCGTAGGTATATTAGTAATCTAAGTTATAAGTTTCATTTATCTAGCTCTTCAATTTTAAAAGTCTTAGGGATTTCAACAGACAGACAGACAGACGGACAGACAGACGGACAGACAGACAGACGGACAGACGGACATCGCTAAATCGACTCAGGAGGTCATGCTGATCAAGAATATATATACTTTTCCATACCGGAGATGCTTCCTTCTGGGTGTTACAAACGGCGTACCAAACTGAATATACCCTTTCACTTTTAGTGTAGGGTATAAAAAAGTAATTGCAGTGATTCAAAACATAAAATATAATGACAATCGTTTTTCCTGAATATTGTCCTCCATTAAGTGGATGCTAGTCTTATTCACTACAATTTTGTCGTACATTGTAAACGGTTAAAACGGAGTCATATTGTGTTCACCAAAAACGTTCTCCATAAAAAACTAAGAAGGGTCTTCAAACAACATAAACTCGTTAGACCCACCCAGTAAAAAATATATACATAATAATATATGTTTAATATAAAATTTATTAAAAAAATATATTTTTTGCTCTCGTAGGCTAATACTGCTTCTCAAATATTTCAAAATATTGCAAAAAGTTGCACACAAAAAATACAAATATTTTAGCTAACATATTAGGCTACGTTTTGGTATAGGTTTGAGCTTGAAGGACATTGAAGTTTTTTTTGAAACTATATTAGTATATGATATTTAAAAAAAAAATGTACAAAACATTACGCGAAATTAGTGGCTATAAAAACTAGCATTTTGTTTTTGCAATTATGTTTTTTAATGACTAACAGATTCCTCTTTTAGAATAAAAAAAACCTTAATTATATACTTATAATCATTTTTAAAATACTATTTTATTTAGGGTATTTATTTTGCTTTTGTAAAAGATGATTCAATTAATTGACTTTATGACTGCATATTTCAAAATTTTAAAAACCTACTTTTTTAAAATAGGTTTTTTCCGTACCTGTACCACTGTGCGGCGCACAGTGGTTTATTTTTGGAAAAAAGTGCCTTTTTGATAGATATGGTTTTCAAAATCTAAACAAACTATTGTGTAGCAAAAACTCCAAATATTATTAATCCGGTTGCTGTTTAAAAATATAACGTTTAGTTTTTTTTATAAAAATCTCCAAAATTGCTTAAAATTTGTATTGTAAAAACTGATGAAAAAATTAAAAAAAGAATAATGTTTTTTTTGGAACACCATCAAAGGAATTGAGAATTTGACTAACTAAGAAATCGAAATGGTTCTTAATGATGTTAAAAAAAAGATTTTTCAACGCATTTCGAGAGAAATGGTATAACTCGAGCAGAAATATGAAGGTTCTTGTTAAAAAATTAAAAGTAATTAAGTTGTAATATACATTTTCTTAAATGTAGGCAAATATATTATAGCCATTTTTATACAAAATAGATATTTTGATTATTTGCTTGTCTGAAGAGTCTCAACCTGTAACGTCTAAGCGACTGTTACACGGTAGACCGCTTGTACACGTAAAACACGTTAAGAAGAAAACTAAAAGAGGTCTTTACTTAAAACTTTGTATTTTTAGTGAATACATATGTAAGTATACAATATGTTAAAAAAAGATTTTTCAACGCATTTCGAGAGAAATGGTATAACTCGAGCAGAAATATGAAGGTTCTTGTTAAAAAATTAAAAGTAATTAAGTTGTAATATACATTTTTTAAATGTAGGCAAATATATTATAGCCATTTTTATACAAAATAGATATTTTGATTATTTGCTTGTCTGAAGAGTCTCAACCTGTAACGTCTAAGCGACTGTTACATGGTAGACCGCTTGTACACGTAAAACACGTTAAGAAGAAAACTAAAAGAGGTCTTTACTTAAAACTTTGTATTTTTAGTGAATACATATATATGTACAAAATATTTTAAAATGGTTTCATTTTTTTAACGGGTACCCTCGCTATGCATCAATTTAACATAATGTCCGTCCGTCCGAAGGATACGGAAAACACGTTAAAAAAAATAATAAAAGAGCTATAAACTTAAATCTTTAGATTTTTAGTAAATACATATGTAAGTATAAAATATGGTAAAATGGTTTCATTATTTTAACGGGTACGCCTACACATTATATGAAATTGATATATTTTATATAATGTGCCTCCGTCCACTTGTACACGTAAAACAAGTTAACAAGAAAACTAAAAGAGCTACATACTTTTATTTAATACATAATTAAGTATAAAATATGTTAAAATGGTTTCATTCTTTCAACGGGTACCCCCACTATACATTAATTGCATTAATGTTCGTCAGTCCGCTTGAAAATAGAAAACACGTTAAGAAGAAAACTAGAAGAGCTATAACTTAAAACTTTGGATTTTTAGTACATACTTATGAAGTATAAAAAATGTTAAAATGGTTTCATTCCTTTAACGGGTACGCCCAAAATACATCAATTTCACATAATTTGCGTCCGTCCGCTTGAAAATGGAAAACACGGTAAGACGAAAAATCGAAGAGCTATATACTTAAAAATTTGGATTTTTAGTGCATACATAAATAAGTATAAAGTATGTTGAAACGGTTTCATTTTATTAACGGGTACACCCACTATACATCAATGTCATAATTAGACGTATTTTCCGACGGTTATAAAATTTAGACAAAAAAAAAAATAAAAATCGCAAAATATATTACATATGAATTACAAAAAGACCAAAAATAATAATAAACCAGTTGGGAAGGTTAGATCACATGGGAAATTTTAAAGTAAGTGTAATTATGATAGTTAGGATTATCAAAATTATAGTCGGTCTAAGCCGACTATAAATACCCTACACATATGTGTGGTTACCATTCAAAGTGATATATAGGTCACCAGGGTATACGAATCCTGAAAATAACTACAAACATTCAATCGCTGAAGAATTTCCATTCATTTGATACCCATATTTACAAATGGGTAGGTGTACCGAATTTCGATTTTTTTTTTGTGCACCACAAGTCTTTTCTCCGGAAAACTTTATTATCATGTATTTGAGCATGATGTCAATATATATTTGACCAAAAAAGTTTACCTAAGCACGTATACATAAAAATTGATCTTTATATGTACATTTTATATGAGGTATTTGAACATAAGTGGTCGAATCATAGGTCACAATGGACCGATCTCGCCAATTCGCACATACAGCGTAGGTATATTAGTAATCTAAGTTAAAAGTTTCATTTATCTAGCTCTTCAATTTTAAAAGTAGTAGGGATTTCAACAGACAGACAGACAGACGAACAGACGGACAGACAGACGGACAGACGGACAGACAGACGGACAGACGGAATCGACTCAGGAGGTCATGCTGATCAAGAATATATATACTTTTCCATACCGGAGATGCTTCCTTCTGGGTGTTACAAACGGCGTACCAAACTGAATATACCCTTTCACTCTTAGTGTAGGGTATAAAAAAACTTCATTCAATATCTCTATTGGTTCTAAAGTTATTGATTTTTTTCCGAAAACATACACTTTTTGACCACTGTGCGGAGGGTGAGAGCTTTTACTCTCGTAGGTTTGCTCATAGTAATTATAAATTCCTTGGTTTTTAAAAGTGACGCAAAAAAATATAAATTTTTCTAAATATTAAAAAGTGATATGAAGTTTCACTTCAAATGCAAGTAAAACCCGGATGCGAATTGATATCGACAAGCGGTTTTCGCATTCACGATCAATGGGATTTCTGCTACAAGATGCATTCAATTATTTTTGAAAGTGACGCAAAAAATATATTTTTGATATTATTTCAAAATATGGTACACACTTGCATTTTAAATGCAATTTAAAACCGCAGAAAACGGTGAGCACACATATCCTTGGATTGGTCGCAAGTTTTACGTACATTGTCGATTTTTTAACTGTGCAATTTTTTTTGATTTTTGTAGCACGGTGAAATATAATAATTTTATATATTCAAGTTCGGCATAAAACTGTAATTCTCATTTATTTTATCGTTATGCCCAAAATATCTTATGAACTAAAGAAGATATTGTTACCAAAATTTGACAATATCAAAGCAAATTCCGGGAATGTATCATAACAGCATAAGTTTAGTTAAGTTGATAAAGCATGATGCCACTGATATAAATATAACAAACAAAGCTCAAAGAGCGCAGGGTATATATTCTTTAGAGCTATTATTATTATTTTTTAATATTATTAGTATTATCAATATGAGCTTTTAAACAAATAGTAAGTATTTTCAAGGATCAGTCACTGCAACTCTGACAGAACGAGAACACATTCAACGTCTACTTCTTTGGATCGCCACGTTATATTGACCACGTTATATTGACTAGAAAAGGGAATATCATCTGTTTGGGTACCTCGGAACATCGTGACTGCTGATGCTTGATAATATCCCTGGAATTCAGATTGTCAGTTGATGCGATCTTATATGTGGTTAGCCCAATATTTCTGGTGAGAAAGCATGCCCCATCTCGCTTCGGAATGAACTTGGAAGAGATGATCTTCGATCCTTGGTGTTGTGAATCATGAACTTTTTTTTTATGTATTTAAGAAAGTCTGCACATAACCAGTATGCACATAAAGTTCAAATCTAAAAGCACAATAACAGATGCATGTTCACTTAACATAACGTCAACGACGTATCTGGAACAAGTGCTTAATGTTTATGAGTGCATACTTTCAGGAGATAAAATTAATGTCGATTTCCATGGCAAGTTTTTAGTTGTTGCCCCAAAAACTCAGTACTTGCACTAGCCATGGAAATTAATTTATATATTCTAATATGTGTTTGTGAATAATTTCACATTGACTTTTCATTCTGTCATTTTTTGTTTATTATGTTTCTTTTTAAAGTGTTTTAATTTAAATTTTATTGTCTGTAAATATTGTGCATCAAAAAATAATGAATCCTTAAAAAAAGGTAGAGTTTCTACCAATTAGTGAATGCGTGATAAATCATCGAAATTTAATTCAAAAAAAATGTGTTTGTGTGCGTGAAAAACTTTATTCAAAACAAGGGCAACAACTAAAAACTCAGAGCAACAACTATTCTAGCAGTTGTTACTCTATGGATATTTATCAGTGCAACAACTGCTAGAATAGGGCAACAACTGAAGAGCCATGGAAATCGGCATAAGTCTGCTTAAAAGCAACGAAAAATGCATTGATTGAAATTTGATCCAAGACACGCGCTAGCAAGTGTGCCGTCTGTTTAAAAGCAACAACAAAAGCATTGGTTGTAATTTAAGTCAAGATTAACGCCAGCATGGGAACCAATTAAGAATTTAGCACATTGGAATTTTCTCAGTTAATGATTTCACAATATTAGTAATATCCGATGTGGGGTTCTGCGGGTTTTAAGTAGTACGTAAATTTAAGAATATGCTTGCTTGCATTTATGAGTTGTGTTTTAAGAACTAAGTATAAGCAAGGGGTTCGTGAGTCGCACGATACCGAGGTGATGAGTAGAGGTTAAGTTTAGATTTTAAGCATTATGATTTTAACTGCCTTAGGGAGCAGACGTGTTTTCAGTTTAAACTCAAGCTTGTAAAAATACTTAAAAATAATTAATAAAAGTATAAAGCAAGTCTAAAATATCCTAGCGTTTTTATTTAATAATAAATGTTAGGAAAGAATTGTGGACTTCGATGGAAAATTGTCACTAACGGTTTCATCAATAAAAGGCAAGTACAAAAGGACCCCTGGAGCCCGCAACATTTTGGCGCAGCCTGTTTTTCAGGAATCTACAAAAAGGACTGAAGGACGAATTTGAAGGACCTTAAAAAAAATATATATATGAAGAAAAAAGAAGTGGAAAGGAGGGTATAATTAAATATTAAGTCAATTTTAGTCAGTATGAGTGAAAGTAGTAAATAAATGGTGAAATTAAATGATAGAAAGAATGAAATTAAACAAATTAATTAATTTTAATTGAATATTTTAATGATTATATGGCGAACTTTGAGGAATTGGAAGTAGCATATAGAAATTTATTAGGATAACTTGGCAGATTTACTGAGAAATTGTGGAATCAAATTAGTACGGAAGTTAACAATAAATAAACTTTGGAATTAATAAAAAATAAAGTCAGTACCACACGCAGAAGTCGAAAAAGTTGACGTAGTTTTTGAACAGTTAGTATACTTTTTGGAACATAAAAGTGCTCATAAAATAAAAGAATTAGAAGATTGGAAAGAGGAATTTACTGCATTAAATAAAAAATTAAACGATATTGTAGAAGAACGGCAGGAGTTGTTAGATCAGGCTAGTGGAATAGAGGAAGAAAACGAAAATTTTAGAAATTTGCTGAAAAATAAGGATATTTCGGACGAATCAATTGAACGAGCACTGAGCCAACAGCCCGGACTAGAATTCGAAACATTAGAAGAAGCCAATATTAAAGTAAGGGAATTAAATTCGAAAATCAGATTTTTAGAATCGGAAGTTAAGCTAGCCCACGAAACATCATTATATCATAAGGAGGCATTACAGATTGAAGGAAAGTTTGATAAAATAACAGCACCGGAGACAACATTAGAAATGTCGTTAGATACTGTAGCGAAATACGTAGGAAGTGTGGTTCCATTTATTATGGGATCGGAATCACCGTCCGTTAAAACTGAACTTTATAGATTCATGGACGGTTGTGCGTTAGCAAGTCTGAAAATTACAGAAGAAAACAGAGAAGAATTCATTAGCTGTGTCAAACTGCATCTTCTTGGTGACGCTTATGATCTAGTCCGCATAAGAAAATTCAATGATTTAGAGGAGTTATTTGACGTTCTAAGAAATACATATTTAAAAATGACTACTTTAGATTCGGTTCAGGATAGTATAAGAAAAGCATATCAGACGGATAGTGATAGTCTGACGACATTTGAAAGAAGATTAGAAGGATTATGGGCAAACGCTAATGAAATAGCAGATTCAATGTACATAAAGAAAAATCTACCTACAGACGTTTTTAATACGGAACTAGGTGTAAAAGATCCGACAATAAAGGTTATATTATTAAGTAGCAAAGCAGAAAACTTAAATGATTTATTAGATGAAGCATTAAAGGCCCAGATAACAATTCAAAGGGGTCCGAGATTCCCCGAGGAAGTGTACAGTTTCGAACAACGATCTGTAACCAGTCCAGCGAATAGTATTCAAAACAATCATTTTCAAACTACCCCACTGAATCACAAAATATCAACACAAAATAAAACGGAAGGATCAAAAATACGATTTTTAAACAACAATTTGCAAACAGGACATAACACTACGTACCGTGCCAACAATAATAATAATAATAATAATAATAATAAAAATAACAACAATAACAATAACAATGGGAATACCCCTAGATATAGTATAAAATGTGATTGGTGTCGTAGACTTGGTCATGTGGAAACTAATTGCTACGCCAAGAGGGATTATCTGGCAAGGGAGAATAATGAACAAAACAAGGGAAACTACCAGGGGCCCAGCCAAGGCCAGTAAGCTGGGGACCCATTAAAAATAGCAAAATTAGGTCAAAAAGGGTTGAAATAGTAAATCATAAGGCTGAAGGGTCTGTGATCACACTACCCAATCTCCTAATCTCACTACCCAAACTCCTAAAAATGAGAGAAAACCGGTGGAGGAAAATATTGCAAATCAGACGTCGGCAGTGACCCTTGATACGCATATCGATCCACCGTGGATTGATTGTGAGGGAGTGACAATGGTAATTTTTGCATTAATCGTTTCTTTATATATATGATAATAGCAATAGGGGAAAAAATGATTAAATTAGTAGCAGATGAAACTAATCGGCGAAGATTTGTATGGAAAGAAATGCAATTAGGTCAAAAGGTGACCAAAATGTTTACAGGAATGTTGAAAAACTTTGAAAATTTTATAACATGTTATGATAAAAAAATCAGACAACAGTTGAGTGGATTAAGTAAAAAGAGAATTTACAAAATATACAATAGAAAGGGGGACTGCTTCAAATTGTCTAATGTAAGTGATGTGTTCATTGAAGTACCTTGCGAGGCAGCTAAAAATGGAAAACTCATATTACTAGTAGACTCAGGAGCAGATGCAAGCATAATAAAAGAAGGTGCAATGACACAACTACCGGATTTTGACAAGAATAGTAAGAAAGATTTTAATGGGGTTTTTGGTGGATGCGTACGGACGTTAGGCACGACCAATATACAACACAGTAATATAAAGTGGTTACATTTAATAATGCATGTAGTATCTCTTGAACAAGGAATACCAGCAGACGGAATAATAGGACGGGATAACATATGGAATAGATCCGTAATAAACGCAATTAATTAGACCATAACATACTATGATAAAGGAAAGAATCACACTATCCGATTACCAATGTAGAAATTAAACTAAAAACAAAAATTCCAATTGTATAATACATAAACAAGAAATTAATCCTGGAGTATATTTGGGAGAAAGCTTATCGAATGTTAACAAAAATAAAGTTTATGTCTCAGTATAAAATGCTACAGAAAAGGACATTATAATAGACAACAATTTTAAACCGAAATTTTCAGATTTTAATCAGTATAGGAAATCAGATACAAACAATTTTACAATAAATCCTATAAATTGAGTGAATATAAAAAATAGGATTAATAGATTATTAGAAAAAATTAACATCGATGAATCTTTAAATAAGGAGGAAATCACATCATTACAAAATCTTTGTATTTCTTACCACGATGTTTTTCACTTAGAAGGTGACGAACTGTCATACACGCCGATACTTAAATACGACATAACAACATAGTGGAATAAACCACCAATTAACCAAAAGCAATTCAAACTTCCACACACACATAGAGAGGAAATTAATAGACAGGTTAACAAAATTTTAGATGCTGGCATTATATCGCCAAGCATATCACCCTGGAATTACCATTACTATTGGTACCGAAGAGGAGTGACAAAGACGGTAACAAAAAATGGAGACTTGTTATAGATTTCCGTAAATTAAATGACGTAACCGTAAAACAGGTAAAACGCGAATAGATGAAATGTTAGATCAATTAGGTTACAGTGGGTATTTTTCAATTTTAGATTTAGCAAGTGGCTACTATCAGGTCTTAGTAGAAGAAGGTGATAAAGAAAAATAGGATGCCTTTCGGTTTAACTGGGGCACCAGCAACTTTCCAGAGAATAATGAATCACATCTTAACAGGGTTACAGGCTATCGATTGTTTTGTATATCTTGATGATATAGTTGTGTATGGGAAAAATATAAGCAAACATGAACACAGTTTTTACGTCGTGAAGTTGTATATTTAGGGCATAAATGTTCAGAACTTGGTGCGCTGCCAGACCCCGCTAAGGTCGAATGCGTAAAAAATATTCCAGTACCAAGAAACAGAAAAGAAGTACAAGCATTAATGGGATTAATTAATTATTACAGAAAGTTCATAAGCAATATGGCAAGGTTATCTTTACCAATTAATAATTTACTTAAAAAGAACGTAAAATTTACATGGACGGACGATTGTCAAAATTCATTTATTAAATTGAAAGAATCAATAATTTCACCTCCAATATTAGCATATCCAGATTTTACAAAAACTTTTTTTTACTAACAACAGACGCAAGTAACGAAGCAGTAGGTGCAGTCCTAGCTTAAAGTGAAGTAGGAACCGACCGACCGATCGCGTTTGCAAGTAGAACTTTAAATGGAGCAAAAAAACGATATTCTACCATTGAAAAGGAGTTTTTAGCAATTGTTTGGGCAACAAAGAATTTTAGAGCATACCTATTAGGGCGATCATTTAAAATTTCTACAGATCATCAGCCTCTAAAAGGTATTGCAAATTTAAAAGATCAGACATCCCGCCTTGCGCGTTTCCGACACAAATTATCGGAATATGATTTTGAAATAATTTACAAACCAGGCAAAAAAAATTTAAATGCGGATGCTTTAAGCAGAATACCATATATAGAACCAGATATTTCAGCCATACAAACATGATCCAAAACTACACAAAATATTTTAGATCAGCAAATCACAAAAATAAAACCACAAATCAGTAGATGATCGTAGATGAAACAATAATAGATACAAATAATGAAACGGATTCAGCTCAAATATTAACTGATCGAGATGAAATTAAAACCGTCATGAAAGATTTTCATGACTCAGCACTAGGAGGCCATCAGGGCACACTTAAAACATACTTTAGGATTAAGAAACAATATAAATGGAGGGGAATGCAGAAACAAATAAAGCAATATGTTAGAAACTGTCCTAAATGCCAAATGAACAAAAGTTCAAAGTAAACCAAAATGCCAATGGTTTTGACATATACGCCAACACGTCCATTCGATAAGGTTTATATGGACTTGGTAGGAATTTTGCCCGAAACAGTATCGAGAAATAAATATATATTAACTTTTCAAGACGATTTTTCAAAATACATGTGCTGCGTAGCTATCCCAGACGCGGAAGCAAGCACAGTAGCGAAAGCTTTTTACGAGGAAATTATCACGCGTTATAATATTCCGAAAATTTTAATTACAGATAATGGTTCAAATTTTGTGTCAAAATTATTTTTAGACACGTGCAAGTTATTGAACATTAAAAAAATGCATATAACACCTTATCACCCGCAGGCGAATGGCTCATTAGAACGAAGTCACAGACCTTTACCGGAGTATTTGAGATGTTTTGCAAAAGAGGATGGGTGCAACTGGAACCAATGGTTGAATTCGGCAATGCATGTGCACAATTTAAACGGATTTGAATTTGACATGCCAACTAACATAAAACGAAAATGTTCACCAATTTATAACAGTGAAGATTACAATACGGCATTAAAATACCAAATACAGCGTACACATGAGATAGTCAGACAAAATCAAGAAAAAGCTAAGAAAAGATCTAAACGAAGTTACGATAATACATCAAATACGGTAGTTTTTACGGAAGGCGATAAAGTTTTACTAAAAAACCATAATAGGAAAAACAAATTTTCACCAATCTGGGTAGGACCCTATGAAGTCCTTTCGATAATAAGTCCTGTGACAACAGTGTTCTGTATCAAGTGAAAAGAAAAAAATCCATAATAACTTCCATAAAAACTTAAAACCATATAACTCTTAAGTTATACACAATCGAACGAACAAATACAACGAAATAAATAACTGAACCAACAGTTCATAATGATCATTAAACGCAATGCATAATATTGCAAACAACGTAAATAAAATACGCGTAAATATTTTTTTTTAGAAAATATGTTTTTAAAATCTAAATTAGTGCATGAAGAAATAGCTATGTATTAATTTTAGAAGATGTATTAGATTAGATCATGTATTAAATGAGATTAAATAAGTAAAATAAATTATAATAATAAGAAAAATTATTATTGATTTTGAATATTTTTGAATGTTGAAATAAATTAAATTAAAGTTAACAAGTATATTAAAATATTAATGATGTAAAAGAAAAAACTATTATTCTTTTTAAAAATTATTCTTTTTAAAAGAGTGTTATTATTTGCAAATGCTAAATTAATTGTAAAAAATAATATAAAGTTAATCAATTTATTTTAAATCATTTTATTTAATATATGGATTTAATTTTTTTTTGGAATCTCTTCCAAATAATCATCGACAACTGCGTTTGAGTTATCGATTTCCATATTTATGCGATGTAGTTCACTATTTTTGAACTCGATAATGCTGTCGGATGAACTGTCTTTATTATAAAGGATATATGTTAATACCAAGACCGCTAAAGATTCTGTAACAGCTATATTTTCGTTGCAACTTATGCAGATTTTGATGTTGAAACACAAATACATGTTTCTCTTATTTTTCCACAATTCTCTGTTTTTGCTTATGGTTATTATTTTAAAATACGCAAGGAAATATTTTTGAATTAACGCCTTCACTGATCCTATTTCACTTTGCAAATCGGTGCGTTCGAAATGTTGATAGCATTAAATTTACATTTGGTGTGTTCGTGAATTCAGTTACATAAAAAAAACTGTGGGAAAAAAATCCCACAGCCATTAAAAATTTCCCACAAATGGAAAATTTCCCACGGAACTGGCAACTATGGTTGTGAATCATGAACGTTTATTTTATGTATTTCAGAAAGTCTGCACATAACCAGTATGCACATAAAATTCAAATCTAAAAGCACAATAACAGATGCATGTTAACTTAACATAACGTCAACGACGTAACTGGAACAAGTGTATAATGTTTATGAGTGCATCTAAAAGCACAATAACAGATTCATGTTAACTTAACATAACGTCAACGACGTAACTGGAACAAGTGCATAATGTTTATGAGTGCTTACTTTCAGGTGATAAAATTAAGTCTGCTTAAAAGCAACGAAAAATGCATTGGTTGCAATTTGATCCGAGACACGCGCTAGCAAGTGTGCCGTCTGTTTAAAAGCAACAACAAAAGCATTGGTTGTAATTTAAGTCATGATTAACGCCATCATGGGAACCAATTAAGAATTTAGCACATTGGGATTTTCTCAGTTAATGATTTCACAATATTAGTAATATCCGATGTGGGGTTCTGGGGGTTTTTAGTAGTACGTAAATTTAAGAATATGCTTGCTTGCATTTATGAGTTTTGTTTTAAGAACTAAGTATAAGCAAGGGGTTCGTGAGTCGCACGATACCGGTGATGAGAGAGGTTAAGTTTAGATTAAAAGCATTATGATTTTAACTGCCTTAGAGAGCAGACGTGTTTTCAGTTTAAACTCAAGCTTGTAAAAATACTTAAAAATAATTAATAAAAATATAAAGCAAGTCTAAAATATCCTTGCGTTTTTATTTAATAATAAATGTTATTTGATCCGAGACACGCGCTAGCAAGTGTGCCGTCTGTTTAAAAGCAACAACAAAAGCATTGGTTGTAATTTAAGTCATGATTAACGCCATCATGGGAACCAATTAAGAATTTAGCACATTGGGATTTTCTCAGTTAATGATTTCACAATATTAGTAATATCCGATGTGGGGTTCTGGGGGTTTTTAGTAGTACGTAAATTTAAGAATATGCTTGCTTGCATTTATGAGTTTTGTTTTAAGAACTAAGTATAAGCAAGGGGTTCGTGAGTCGCACGATACCGGTGATGAGAGAGGTTAAGTTTAGATTAAAAGCATTATGATTTTAACTGCCTTAGAGAGCAGACGTGTTTTCAGTTTAAACTCAAGCTTGTAAAAATACTTAAAAATAATTAATAAAAATATAAAGCAAGTCTAAAATATCCTTGCGTTTTTATTTAATAATAAATGTTATTTGATCCGAGACACGCGCTAGCAAGTGTGCCGTCTGTTTAAAAGCAACAACAAAAGCATTGGTTGTAATTTAAGTCATGATTAACGCCATCATGGGAACCAATTAAGAATTTAGCACATTGGGATTTTCTCAGTTAATGATTTCACAATATTAGTAATATCCGATGTGGGGTTCTGGGGGTTTTTAGTAGTACGTAAATTTAAGAATATGCTTGCTTGCATTTATGAGTTTTGTTTTAAGAACTAAGTATAAGCAAGGGGTTCGTGAGTCGCACGATACCGGTGATGAGAGAGGTTAAGTTTAGATTAAAAGCATTATGATTTTAACTGCCTTAGAGAGCAGACGTGTTTTCAGTTTAAACTCAAGCTTGTAAAAATACTTAAAAATAATTAATAAAAATATAAAGCAAGTCTAAAATATCCTTGCGTTTTTATTTAATAATAAATGTTATTTGATCCGAGACACGCGCTAGCAAGTGTGCCGTCTGTTTAAAAGCAACAACAAAAGCATTGGTTGTAATTTAAGTCATGATTAACGCCATCATGGGAACCAATTAAGAATTTAGCACATTGGGATTTTCTCAGTTAATGATTTCACAATATTAGTAATATCCGATGTGGGGTTCTGGGGGTTTTTAGTAGTACGTAAATTTAAGAATATGCTTGCTTGCATTTATGAGTTTTGTTTTAAGAACTAAGTATAAGCAAGGGGTTCGTGAGTCGCACGATACCGGTGATGAGAGAGGTTAAGTTTAGATTAAAAGCATTATGATTTTAACTGCCTTAGAGAGCAGACGTGTTTTCAGTTTAAACTCAAGCTTGTAAAAATACTTAAAAATAATTAATAAAAATATAAAGCAAGTCTAAAATATCCTTGCGTTTTTATTTAATAATAAATGTTAGGAAAGAATTGTGGAATTCGAGGGAAAATTGTCACTGACGGTTTCATCTATAAAAGGCAAGTACAAAATGACCCCTGGAGCCCGCAACATTGGTACCAAAAACAAAGTCTTTTTCAGTTTTTATCACGCTTATACCCTGTGAAACATGCACGGAAATCTACATATCAGCAAGCTGCACACACAACAGACCGAACAAGCAATTCCACCCGACTCTCACACCTGCTTTCCCAAGACACTGCCCCTCTCGATGATATATGCGCACAGTGGACACACGTCTCTCGCTCAATGCGTACGCTGCATATAGAGCTACCCAGCAGTCGATAGTTAAGAGAGACGCGAAGGAGCGATACAGTAAGAAGAGGAGGGAAGAGAAACATCTTTTCAGGCGCAAGAAAAGAGAATTAGAAATATGCGAGTGTGAAGATATTGAGATGCATGGCATCTTATCTTCTTTCAGAAGCTCATAACGAGCATGCATCATCTCATCATCACAACATGGTCAGAAGAATGCATGCCCAGCGAATGGAATCTCAGTATAATCTGCCCAATTCTTAAGAAGGGGGATCCCACGATACACGCCAACTACCGTGGGATAAGTCTCCTCAATATCGCGTATTAGGTTCTAACGAACGTATTATCTGACGCCTATCGTCAACAGACAGATTTGACCTTATCAGTGCGGCTTCAGACCTGGCAAGTCCACCAAGTTTCACATTGCTCCAAATCCTGGAAAAGACCAAAAAAAAAGACAAATCGACACCCACCACCTTCTCGACGACTACAAAGCTCCCTTCGATAGTACGATGAGGAGTCGGCTATACGCCACCATGTCTGAGTTCGGTATACCTGCGAAACTTATAAGGCTTTGCAGGAAGACCTTGAGCAACACACGTTGCACAGTAAAAATTCAAAATAACCCCCCGATACGTTTAATATCGATTGTAAAAGCTTCAAAACTCCATTACAATGGCACTATCTTTAACAATAGTTCCATGCTGTTTGGGTATGCTGATGGTATCAACATCATTGGGCAGAGCGTTCGAGCTCAGTGCAGCATTCTCCAGTTTAGAGAGGGAATCGCGTCGTATGTGTCTTACGGTGAACGAGGATAAGACGAAGTATTGGAGTCAACAAACAAATAGTCCTGACGTCTTGGACAATACGTCGCTATTGACAACTACAACTTCGAAGTTGTGAATGATTTCGTCTACCTAGGTCTACCTTCGTCAACGTAGGAGAGGGCGTCCGAATATCCGGTCGAGCGACCAAGTGCAAGACAATCTGACAACATTTGGAGTGCAAAAATGGTGCCAGCGCGTACGATGCAAAAGCGACTGGCAAAGCATAATTTCTGCGGCCGAAACACAACATGGGTTTTAATGGCCAAATAAGTACGTAAGTAAGTATTTAAATATTACTAAACATCTGCAAAAATTAGAGAATTCTATATAATAGATTTTGACCGTGTCAAAATGTTTGTCTCGATGTGCTGTATTGATTCCACGAATAATTTTTTTTTGATATTTTTACTGTTTGGCGGTGTTATCCCTCTGGGTGTGAAAATGTTTGTCTCGATGAGTTGTATTCCAAGAAAAAAAAAATATCGAGAATTTGATAAAAAAAAATATTGGAAAATATAGGGACTTAGCTGCTTCTAAAACAGCTGTACGTTCTGCCTCTCAATGAATTTTGCCAATTGTTTGTTGTTTTATTTGTTGGTACAACAACCACTGGAACCTTGTACTGACTGGACCTTAAGCAAGTTAAGACAATATCTTAAAATAATCAATCAGTTGCAAAGCGTGTTGCAAAGCGTGTATACGCTATAAATAGTACGCCAATAATTTGATGAAATTTGCGTAATTTTCTCGCTATTTTAGTGGAATTTTACACATCCATGAAAGTTGCGTTATTTTACGCAATCAAACATGTACCTATGAACGAAAGTAGATACACATTTTATGTCATTAAAATAGCATGTTCTTAAATGGTGAACAGGTATTAAGAAATATAAACATGAAATAGTTTAATTCAGTTTATGTTATTTTATTTAGTGCTGCAAAGTGAATTAGTTAATTTAACGAAAATTTTCCGCAGTCATTGCCTACATTTAGCAATCAAACAGTTGTGCAAGTGTCCCGAAATGTATATTTTTTACCTATCACCTCCAGCTCTGTCTGCTGAGATGCGCAGGATGCGACATGTCGCCGAAAATGGTTAAAATATTTGAGTTTTTTCACAATCATTTTGCATTTCCATATAAAAGTAAACTAATAAAGTCGATTATAATGTTAACAATTATATTTTGTATATCATTAGTGATGAGTTCTTTTTTGAGTACCGAACAAATGCCTATGAATAAGTTCGTTAAGACTATTTTTACAAAGTGCGTTAAAACTTTTAGTGTGATTATTATTGTAGTTCATTGTGACGGGATTTTGCTATTATAAAAGTATGTAATCTATTACCACCAAAAAATGATGGGAATTTACTACTATTAAATTCCCATCATTTTTTGTTATAGTGCACCTAAATCGGAAACAGTTGTATAGACCAAATTACATGGAGATTGTGGGATAAGCAAGTTGTGGGTTATTAAAGCGAATGATGAGCAAATGAGCAGAACTAATATTGTTGTAGGAAGAACACTAGTTGAGGCGACGCACAGTGTGCCCAACGCTCATAAATCGGGTGAAATTCAGTATTTTCGGAACCATTTAACCGATTTTACAAACTTAAAAAGTGTTGTACGTAGAGAATTTGATAGAACTGAAGTTTTAAAATTGCAGTTTTAAAAGTTTGAATCTTTAATGGTTATGGAGATAAAATGCAGTCAAGTTGAGATTTTATTCATTAACCATTTTTTAAAAATTGTAAAATATCCAAAAGTTATCCGATTTATAAAATTCTTTTGTTTATGAAAAACTTACATTGAGATCTTAAGAAAATGTGCTTTCATGGGAAAAAATCTTCATTATTTTTAAAGATATAGACTAGAACATGATTTTTTTTTTAATTTTTGAAGACTATACTTTACATAATTATATATAGATTGTACATTTTATCAACAAATCAAAATATTTGTATGGGACTTTTATAAACCAGTAACAAATAAATCATAAAACTTATCCAAAATATATTTAACCAATCTGGCAACACTGGTCAAATTTCAAGTTTTAATTTTTTTTTAAAGTCCAAAGTCAAATTTTAAGCAGTTTTAAGGACGAGTTATTTCTACGTATTTTTGACCCTTACTTTTTTGTCCGGCGAAGTATATATGCGAGGAAGCATTTTTGCCAAAAATACCCATTTTTAATATTCCATACGAAATACAAAATTATCTACACCAGGATATGGTTTAGTATTTTGCATGGGAAATTAAGCAAAACTAACATTGAATTTAATTGAACATAATTAACGCTATGTTAAAGCTATCATCATACAACTTTTACCGAATATATACTAATTTTATATACTTCAAAGATATAAAGGTTTTATTACAAGTTCTTTTAAAAAATTTATATTTTCTGAAATAATGTTGTCCTGCATATATAGTTAGACGGGCAAAAAATAAGTGAGGTTAAAAATGTTAAGACTAAAGACTAATTAATCTTTTAAATTGCATACCTAAATTTTTACGTTGGGCTTTGAAAACTTTTCTGCAGGTGTGCAAAATCAAATTAAAAAATACGAAATTTTGATGAAACACGTTGTAAATTAATTTGTCTTTTTGCACACAAATGTAAAGTAAATATATAAGTGTTTGGTATCATGAAAATAAGAGATTTCAAGGAATAAGAGATATGTTGCAAATATAAAGACAATCTGTATAAAGTTTATGAACACTTTATTTTTGAAAAAGAATAAAAATATAAAAAACATAGAAAAAAAACTTAAAATTTGATTGAATATTTCTAAATATGTTGGGGGCAATGGAGGCGAATATCACAAGGCAACGTGTCTGAGCGCTTCAACACGGCGAAACCAGCGCAATCCTTGTCGGGGTCGTCTCAAGTCAACTCACTGGTCACCAGTATTGGCAAATTGTCAAATGGTGACACTTCCACTTCGGTGGAAGTCCTCCTCGCGGAAGTCCCTGGAAACGGCGCTATACACCATCCAGTGTAGAAGTCGGCTAAAATGAGTGACGAGCATCTCCCTCAGAGTGAGGGTTCGAGCGTTGAGTTTGGGTCCCACCACGGAAAAAACCTATGCGCCCAATGAAAAAAAAAATGAAGCCTCGGATAACGACCGATTACCACGATGACGACCCATGCAAACGTTTTAAGGACCATGATTAACGTATATGCACCGGTGTCCGGACCACTTATAAGGAAGGTGCCTCTATCCAGATGGTAGATATTCTTGAAAAATATAAGGCTGACATCACCGCAATCCAGGAAATGCGATGGACGGGACAGGGCTGCTCGAAACAAGCGTCCTGTGATATCTACTACAGCTGACTTGCGGAGAGACATTAATTTGGATGTGGATTTGTGGTCGGCAAGAGACTCCGCCACCTTGTCTCTAGGTTCACGGCCGAGGACGAAAGGCTGGCAACAATCCGCATCAAGGCTAAATATTTCCACATCAGCCTAATTTGTGCACACGCTCCGACGAACGAGAAAGATGACGAGACAAAAGAGCACTTTTACGAGCGCAACGCAGACGAGCGCAGCCCCCGAGAAGCCATCTATTGTCTCACAATCGGAAAAATTTAGCCTCCATGCCAACACTTCCGATAACGGAACGAGGATAATCGACTTCGCCTCAGCACGAAACATGGTAGTTAGTAGCACTAGATTCGAACATATCGATATCCACAAGGCCACATGGTTGTCGCCGAAACAAAAAACTCGAAATAAAATTGATCACGTTGTGATTGACGGAAGGCACGATTCGAGCGTGATGGACGTAAGCACTATCCGAGGTGCCAATATGGACTCGGATCATTACCTTCGCACACGCTTTGGTTTGACCTGGAAAGTCCACCATTGACAAGATTTTCACATTGCGCCTAATCCAAGAATGGGTCGAATGGGTCTAGTGGTGAACGAGGACAAGACGAAGTTCCTTGTGTCAAAAAGCAAAAAAGAGTCCATGCGTCTTGGACAAAATGCTAATTTTGACACACACAAGTTCGACATAATGAAGGACTTCGTCTATCTGGGATCCAGCATAAACAGCAACAACGACGTCAGCCTGGAGATTAAACGGAGAATAACTATTAGGCTCAGTAGGCAATTGAGAACTAGAACCCTCTTTTGCCGGACTAAAATAACGCTCTACAAGTCACTCATCATGCCAGTCCTACTTTATGGTGCAGAAACTTGCTGGCCTCCACCGATGAGAGAGTACTGGGAGCGTTCGAGAGAAAGATTCTCCAAATATGCGTTGGAAAGACCAAGTTAAGGACAACCTGGCAACGCTTGGTATTTCTAACTGACGTCAACGCGCGCAAAGCAGATCCGACTGGCCAAAACTGGTAAGTAAATATCTAAATATGTAGTAACCTTATCATCATGAAACTTTTACCTCATATACAATAGTTTTATGTACTTATGCTTTACTGAAACATTTTTAAGAATATGTATATATATATATATATATATATATATATATATATATATATTATAAAGTGAAATATAACGTTTCTGATATAAGTCCCATTAAAAAATGAGTATTTTAAGTAAGGATTAAAAATACGTAGAAATAACTCGTCCTTAAAACTGCTTAAAAAAGGTTAAGTTAAAAAAAGAATTTAAAAACTTAAACTTTGATCAGTGTTGCCTGATTGGTTAAATATATTTTTGAATAATTTTTATCATTTAAAAGATTCTCAGTAATGTTATCTATCAAAAAATATAACAAAAGTACATGTTACTGAAGAAAAAAATATATTACGGAGATTTGCGTAAAAGTCTAATTTTCCAAAAAAAAAAAAAAAATTAAAAAATTGAAAATAAAAAATAATCGACTTAACAATTATATATTTACTAAACCACTTGAGATATTTTCAGTTTATGATTTATGTGTTAATTGTTTATAAATATTTTGATTTAATGATATGTATAAATCTATGTATAAATATGTGAAGTAACGTTTTCAAATATTAAAAAAAAAATCATGTTCCAGTCTATATCTTTAAAACTAATGAAGATCTTTTCTCAAGTAAGCACATTTTCTTTAGATCTCAATGTAAGCTTTTCATAAACAAAAGTATTTTAAAAATTGGATAACTTTTGGATTTTTTACAAATTTTTGAAAAATTTTCTTGAAAAAATCTTAACTTTACTGATATTTATTTCTATTACCATTAAAGATACAAACTCCTGTTTTAAAACTTAAGTTCTCTCTGTACAACAATTTTTATATTTTTAAAATCGGGTGAGTGGTTCCGAAAATACTGAATTTCAACCGATTTAAGTGCGTTTGGGCACACTATGCGACATAAGACAAAATTGTAACAATAATAGTTCTCAAATCTAGAAAACTCGTCGATGTTAAAAGATAAATCTACGATAATAAATTGCCATACGGGATGCTGTGTCACATTTAGTCAAAGAGATGGACAAAAATGGCGTGGTGAAACCTTCAGCGAACCCATGGAGTTCACCAGGAGTTCATGACCATGGAGTTGACAATGGAGTTCACCATTGATCAATAATAAGGATGGTAATACTCGGTTTTGCGTTGATTACACAGTTCAACAAAAACGCAATCTTCAGATTTGATAATGACTTGAAAGAAACATGGGATCGATAATCTCGAACTTGCAGTTCGTTTTGCTCCATCACAGCTGGGTTCCTCATAATTTGGGGTCCTAAAATAACCAAATTTCCTCAGATCCACCCATTATACAGAATAATAAAAAACTATAAATATTGGATTTTGTTGATTACGTTGCATTGCACATTTGACAACATTTTTGAAAGCTGAGAAGTATATATCACACCGTACGACAAAATTCAACTTTTGGCTGCACACATGAGAAAATATTATATATTCTTAAAGTATGCAAAAAAATAAAATACACGTTGTTACGATGGCAATAAAATGAAACCCTGTTGTGAAATGCGTATACGCAACTTGAAATTGAGGACTGTGTCTTGTCGCTGAGCAGCCGAACGTAGTAGACTTTTGTTGGAAGACATTTATTTAAATAAATAATAGAAAACTCATAATTTGTTGTTTGTTATAAATCAGAAGCGGTATGTAACCATTTTAAGCGCTTATTGGCTGTGTTCTTTTCTTTTAATAACGTAAATATTTTTCTGGTGCATTTGCAATCGGTCGCGGTGGTTTTAGTTGCGTCTGGTTTTGATATTTTGACGCAAATCCTGACAATGCAATTGTAGGCGAGCTGATTTTGTTAAAAGGAACAGAGCAGTACGATCACAGTGAAAATGAACATGAAAAAACATGTTATTCGTCACATACAGAAACAATGCGCAAAGACATAGATCTGTTGCGTCGCGAAATAATTTTAATGGAAAATGAACTCGATCTCTTACGAAAAGAATGCGAATTTAAAAAAAAAAGTAAAAATGTGTTCGTTGCATCTAAATATCAGTGCGTTTGTGACTGAAAATTCGCGAATAAAAGTATCAGAGTCTGAAGTAGTAAGTTGTTGCTAAAGTTTCACCCCGGTGACAATGCAACTCTTAATAGCCTTCAATGGATGGCGCAAGTTGTGAAACTAATCAAAATATTTGGCTGGAGTGATACAATGGTGATATGTGCATTAAGGTGTCACTTATTTGACACTTTTTTCGATTTTTACTTTTCTCACCCCCTAGGATTGTTTATAAAAATACGATATGCAACCTATGTTTGAATTTGAAGAACGGGAACACGTGCCGCAATACCCTTAAAAATTGTACTAGGATCTGAATTTGTACTAGAACTGTTTGCGAAAAAAAATTATTATAATCGGATATTTCGATAATTTTCCAAGTTATCGATTGTTTTATACTGCAATAAACACATATAAACCAAACAAAAAAATGTTGTATGCCATCCTTTAAAAACATAATTAGTTTCCATTCAATTAGTATACAAATTTTGTGCCAATATTTTGTGTTTATATTTTTAAAAAATATCTTTTGAATTATATGTGTTTACAGCTGTATAAAACAATCGATAACACGGAAAATTATAAAAATATCGAAAATCCGATTACATATAATTTATTTTCGTAACCAGTTCTACATGATTGCTAACTCGAAATATTGTTTTGAAACATTCTAAATTTCGACTCCTACTACAAATACACCACCCCATGTAGGAAATATGCGTCATTTTAGTGAGATCGTTTGAATAGAATCTATTTACAATCTCAAATTTGAGCCTAAAAAACATCATTCACTGGAGCCTAAATACAATCTCAAAAGCGTCTCAATGAAGCATCTTGAAATTCATGTTCATGACAATAAACTGCATCTAAAAAGTATTTAAAACGATTCATTAATGAACATTTATAACAATTGGGCCAACAAATATATTAATTTTTTAAATATTTTAAATGCAGAATTACAGGCCAAGTAATTAATATACTAATAATTAACATAAAAAGCATTTCTTTGGAGATTTGTTGTCCTGCTGCTACATGACCTCATTTTGATGCAACCCGAATTCCGCACACACCCAACTGTCAAGAAAACAGCGAAAAAGTCGTTGTAAAAAATATTCCTTATTGTCCATTTGAGGCGTTTTCTTGAAATTAATAGTTGGTGTGCTATAAAAGATGAGTGTGGAGGAATATTACAACTTCTTTGAGAAATAAATTATAACTTTTACTCACATTTTGGTATACTTCGAAGAACAAAGTGTCGTACACAAGTAGATTTACGGCTGCCCCTTAGAGGAGCCGGACGCATCGCACCGTGTGAAAAATTGAGCCACTTTTTAGACAATTTAAGATTGAAAAAAATGTTTAAAAAAAACGCAGACAAATTGTTCTAAAATATTTGTCATATAAAATCACAACATTCAAGAAATAGATTCATGTTAGATTCAAGGTACATGAGTCTGAGTGTTACTTGAACACTGGCGTTTGCTGGACGTTGTTTGCCCAAGACATAGCCAATATTGGATTTAAGTCTCGCTTTAAGTCTCTGTATATAAGTTTTCGCCCAAGACTGGGCCAAGCTTGGGCAGCCAAGGACCAGCCAACTACAAACATATGTCATACAAAACAAAATAAATAGAAAAGGCAGAAATATTTTTTTATATTTGTCGATAAATTTTAGGAGAATTGACGCTTCTATAGCATCAGCGTAATACAGGTAAGTTGCGTTGAATAATTATGAAATTATCTACTGATGCACTTTCTTTATAAAGTGTGCAAGATGGTGTTCAATGCAGACGACGCGCATATCGTTGTCAATGTCAACCAAAGGTGAGTTTTATGTTTTAATACGTTTGGTTTGCATTTGCATTTTTTGTTAATAATTTAAGCAATTAATAATCAATTTGATTGTAGCGTTTGCGGGACGCGGCGTTTAAAAGACTTTTTTTTCATCGTGCTACCTCTCTCTCTGCAGACAATGACAAACCTATGAGAGTAAAGCACCGCCTATAAAAAATCTTTACCAAGCCGGAGTCGTCATTAAACTGTAGGTCCGCCATTTAAATATAAATATAACACGCACAGCTCAAAAAGTGTGGGAGCGCTCGGCCTAGGTTCTTCAGAGCAGTAGCGCCAAACTATTATATTATTGTCAATCAAATTATTGTAAGTTTTATTGTAACCATAGAGTTTTAAAGTATCCCCTGAATGTAATAATAATATAATAGTTTGGCACTAGAGTCCTATAAGAACTTAGCCCGAGCTCTCTCACAATTTGAGCTGTGCGTGTTATATTGGTGAGACCTACAGTTAAATGCCGATTCCGATCGGCGGGTGAGAGCTTTTCATAAGCAATGTTTTACTCTCCAAGGTTTCCCATTGACTGTCGAGAGGTAGCGCGGTATAAAAAAATGCTTTTCTATGAAAACATGTTTTTAGTTACAGTCCTGGTTTAATCATGGGACCTTTCGGCCTGAAGTCCAACGCACTAAACTCTGAGCTACCGACGCTACCATAAATGAATGTATACACACAGAAATATAGGGCATCGTGTGTGCTTATAACATAGTTTGGTTGTGTGTGACCATACACAACCATAGTATGATCCTCAGTACCATACTATGATCATACAATAATGATCCCAATCATAGTATGAACTATGCTATTTTTCAGCGTATACCATCATCCAGTATTGTTTATTGCATTTTAAGCGTTTGATTTCTAAAATTAAACGTGCATATTTAAACATTATTACTTCACCGATTTCACTGTTAAGGTTTTTTGTTCAGATGTAACAATTATTAGTTTGCAATTTAAATCCAATTAAATCCAACAAAATCGGTTAGATTTACTAAATAAATTAATACATATTTTCAAAAAACTTTTTCTTTGTTATAGATGAAGTAAAACCACCTACAGCCAGGAAATATATTTAAGGCCATCAATTATATTAGATGTTATTTATAAGCTTATTATTATTACATTGTATCTAATGTTAAATTAAATTTGTTGATTTTACATTTATAATTACTGTGTTTGTTTGTGTATGGGTTTGTACGCGGTTTTAGTACTAGTCTTGGCTCAACATAATGCGCCAAGTCTCGACCCTTCTTATCATTCCAAGGTTCAGCCAGTATTCGACCACTTCTGGGTATTTGAAATGGTCCAGTATTGGCCCATTATTGTTATACGATATTGGCCAAATATTTTTTGCCAGTCTTGGCCGAATACTTAAAACCAGTCTTGCGCCCTTCTTATCATTCCAAGACTTAACCAGTATTCAGCTAGTTCTGGATACCAGACCTGGCCCAGAGCAATGTATTCTTGGCGCAAGACTGGGTGAACCTTTGGCTCATCGTTTTTTCCTAAAAATTAATCGATCAGTTGAATTGTCAAGTCTTTGACACATGTTTTGTTGGCTCGAACGTATCAAATCTATAGACAGCCTAAAATATCATAAAAAATGCGTGTAAGTAAAAGATTCGGACAAACGTTGAATACTGAGAAGCGCTCGCGAAAAAACTATACAGTGTTCGAAAATAAGAGTAGATCTGCCACTATAATCAAAGACAGTTCAAACAGCAGTGTGGATTTTTCGCGTATTATTTGTTTTGTGTTTAAAAAAAGGGACATCGTGCGCGTGATTATCCGAAGAAGAGAAATGCTAACGTTGGTTGTGTTCACAAATGAAAAGACTGATTGTTACAAATCTTTGAAACTAAATAACGCTTTATTACTCGGTTATTTAGATATGGGCAGTGAATGTGTTACTATTCACAAAGACGATGTTAAAAACAATAGTATACCACATAACGAGTGTCGTGTCAAATTAAGTAGTTTAGGCGGTGGAGGTTGTGAAACGATAGGAAAATTTTACGGAATTTTGGATATAGAAAACGTTAAAACGATGTGAGGTTTGTCGTTCCAAATGAGACCCAACGCGTGAGCGTTATTATCGGGAGATGGTATTATATCAGCAGCATGTACGAGTTGAGTTTAAAGATAATAAAAGTAATATTTCGTTCAACTCATATCATGCTTTGAAAATCAAAAATATTACCGAGGATATATTTCAAAGTAAATTATGAAATTATGAATTATAAATTACATAATTCTTACTAACCTAATCACACCACAATCACAATATCCCTACTTCTCATGTGATCTAACCTTTCCTACTGGTTTTATTTTCATATTTTTCAAGGCTACCAAATATAAGCATCTTAAAAATAAGGTATGTGAAGCACTTTTGAAGCGGTAAATCGGATACATGCAAATCCAAAGATAAAATAGACAAAACAATGTTGTTTCTATTTTCTTCGCCACGCTAGTTCGTTCATTGAAATTTAACATCATTATTTTTTCTAACTTTTATTCAAAGTTTTTATGTTAATTATAAAATCATGAAGTTTTTTTAACTTAAGTTCTACACCGAGAAAAAAATTGCACTTTAAATTTTAAAGTTTACGCTATCAATTTAAAGATTTGACGAATTTAAAGAGCAACACTTTAATTTTAAATTTATCACATTAATATTCAATGTAAATCATTAAACCCAATTTGTCTTCATGCCAGTAGAACATAGTTCATAAGCACAATTCGATGAACTGTACGAATAAAATGAATGTCGGAATGGTTAAGAATTACAACAAAGATCAATAATGAGAAAGAGAACGGTAATGCAGGCAATGGGCATACGATCTGACGCTCATTGAGAGAAATTTTTGTACTCTAACAATAATTTTAACGTGAAACTTTTACATGTAAAAGTCCAACTTTAAAAATTAAAGAGTGACATTAAAATATAATGTCACAAAAAAAACTTTCATACATGCACACTTTTAATTTTAAAGTGTTTTGCACCGGAGTTTAAAGCGACTTTAAAGTTTTATTTTCTCGGCGTATGAGCATTATATCCGTAGCCGCGGTAGCTCAGTGGTTAGTGCGTTGGACTGCGAGCCGAAAGGTCCCCGGTTCAAGCCTGGACGGGGGCTAACAACATCTTTTCATAGAAACATTTTTCTATACCGCGCTACCTCTCGTCAGTAAATGGCAAACCTACGAGAGTAAAACCATTGCCTATGAAAAGCTCTCACCCGCCGTTCGGATTCGGCAATAAACTGTAGGTCCCACCACTTTGAGTACAAATATAACACGCACAGCTCAAAATGGTGAGAGAGCTCGGCCGAAGTTCTATACAGGACTGTAGCGCCAAACTATTATTATTATTATGAGCATTATATCAATTAACTTATAAATCCAAAAAAAAAAAAATGTTTAATGTATTAATATTTTATATTAATATTTTGTATTTGGCTTTTTGTGTTTATTTTTCACATATCGGCTGATTCGTTTGAAAGTGCACAACAAAAAAATGCGAATGAAACTGGATGTAAATAAAAAGTATTCTTGCAAATTCTTCTTGTATACGAAGTTGACATTCGGTGACCACCATTTTCTGCCTACGTGTCTTTTGTTGTTCGTTGAGAAACGTATTCGTATCGGTAGTAATTTTAGCATTTGTAAATTTTAAAAATATCCAAATTGTGTTACAAATAGTATAAATAGTAACAAATAATATAATAGTATATAATTTAATAGTGCAGTTATAATTTATTTGTTCCTAAATGTTTTTATCAAAATATTTTGAAAAGCCGATACGGATTTTTCATCAAAAAACCATTGAAAAATCAGTGCTTCTATTTTCAAACAGAATTCGGCATTTTTTATTACAACAGCCTCCGCTATGTGCTGGACTGAGACCAACTTTAACAGTACCATAGCAGGATCGTCTGATACAGCGATTTTTGCAGCAATTGTGCATTCATTGATGCTGTCACTTGTACATGCATTTTTAAACCGATTATTTATTTATGCATTTAAAAATTTGTATATGAATAAAGATTTTTAATACAAAAAAATGCTTTTTTCAGGATTTATTTTTAAAAATGTTTAGATATGTTTTTATGCAAACATATTACTTTTTGAACTAAAACAACTGATATCTTTCTCTGGAAAAATATGTATATTCAGGTCGTTACAAATCATGTTTTATTATATATTTTATATTAGATGAAAAAATGTATTTCTTGTATACTATTAAATCAATAATTGTCCAATTGACCAATTTTAATGGGATTTGAGGGAATTTCTTTCTGGGTGTACAATGTATTTTTAATGATTATTTGCACTTTTCAAGTCAGCATATTTCGGAAATCATAAATCCAAAATATATTAATAGAAAATATATAATAGAACAGGATTTTAGAAAAATTAAGCTGTTACTTCTAAACTTGAACATGTGGTCCGTCGTCATTATCCTAGCAATTCAAAATTGATGTCCTTAAAAAGGACCCTTTTTAAAATTCTGAAAAAAATCACATATTTTGGTTAATTTAATACAAATGTTTATGCCAAATTTCATGATGGTATTATAATTGCATCATATTTTAAAAAATAATTGTTTAAATTTTTATTTATTTTTTGTATTGAAAAAAAAAATTTTTTTTCGACACTAAAAGTTACAATAATTCTTGAATGTATTTCTAATTCTGATTTAAAAAATGGCGTCAGTTTTATCATATTCTAGTTTTTGAGATATTGATTTTGGGATATATATTTACATTTTTCGAAAAATGGTATATATCTCAAAAACTAGGGACAGTTTGATGAAACTTACGCCATTTTTGAAATTAGAGTTACAAATACATTAAAAAATTATTGCAAATTTTTGAAAAAAAAAATTTTTTTTTCAATCCAAAAAATGTGTAAAAATTTAAAAAATAATTTTTAAAATATGATGCTATTAGAATACCATTTTGAATTTTGGCACGAACATTTATATTAAATCAACCAAATCACACGATTTTTTTCAGAATTTTAAAAAGGGTCCTTTTTGAGGACATCAATTTTGAAGTTCAAGGATAATGACCACGGGCCAAATGTTAATGTTTAGAATTTACAACTTAATCTGTCTAAAAGCCTGTTCTATTACCATTAAAACGCGCCATCAACGAAGTTTATAGCATTTCTACTTTAAGAGATATTGAAATATGAACAACCATACAAAAGTGATTTCTGGCCGATTTTATGTAACTTTGAAGCACTGTATCTCTGGAAGTAGAGATCAAAATAAATAAAAATGCAAAATGGTCAATGCGTATCTCGATACCCTTTATCAATTGCCCAAATTTCATTGAAATCGAAAAAGGTGAGTTCCAACCGCTGGTCGATTTGGTGTGGTATGGCCCATATACATTTTGAACTAAAATTATATAAGCAAAAAATACATAAGCAGCAATTCCGAAGTAGAAATTTTAAATTTAATTTTCAAGTGAAAAAAATAAAGTTTTGAGATTTTTCCAATCTTCAAGGGGTATCTAAAACAGTTCGCAAAACCAAAAAGATAACTTTGTTCATGCAAAAACTTTTTTTTTTGCTAATAATTTCTTTTATTATAATTTTAAACAATCATAACGTTATAGCGCAATGCCGATTGGACAAACATAAAAATATATTTTGTGAATATTTGCTTTTTAATTATGATAAGTACACAAAAACATCTAAAACTATGAATTGTCGAACTTTTATTGAATTTACAAAAATGGTATTTTAGATATACAAAGAAATACGTACACAGAATGTTGTTCATAAATGGAATTAACGCCGTTAATTGAGGCACCATTAATAATATGTATTGAAAATATCAGTCTATTTATGAATCGGTTATTTTACTGACGCTTCATGCGTCATGACCTGCAGTGATTATTTTCACTACTCGTCCCGACGCGTCGATAGTTGATGATGGCAGATACAGTTCTTAGTTTTATTATTCGTATATCATTTCGTACTTAAGCAGATGTTTCAATGCGACTTGCTTTGCTTGCTTGGCTTTGACAAATGAATAGAACTACATGCGTTTATATGGAACCTGATTAAATGCTTTTGAAGTCGAAAAAATAGAAAATTGTTTTATTTGAAAAGCTTTGTAGGGTTTGGCAGCTACGAATATGTCAGAAGCCTGTGAAGCAAGCAAGCAAAGCCGAATTGAAACATTCGCTTTATAAAGAAAACCGTTTCCTTTGTTGTTTAAAAAGTAATAGTTAAAAAAATTAATAAATTATAATAATAAAACTTATGAACGATTCATAAATTGAATTAATTTGGTCATTGGTTGAGTCGTAATGAAAAATTCATAAAATTTATGAACAAATTCATATACATATAGTACGAACTTTATTTTCTGTGTATATTTTCTAAAAACGATGGCGCATTATCATAGACAATTTAAAGTAAATTTTAAATGTAAAAGCATCATTTTGACAGTTTATTCTATACAAAAATTGTCAAAAAGTTAAATTTATTTTTAAAGCTGACTTTAAGTTGTATATGATTATGCGCCTATAATGTTTAAATTCGATTTAATACGGATACATTTTGATGTAGAACTCAAGAAATTATAAAACTCGAATTGTGTATACTTCAGAATCTTTGTCAAAATACAATGACTCATATTCATAGACAATTTAAAGTCAACTTTAAAACAAAAGTATACCCGCTATTTTGGACAATTTTAAGACTTGAATAGTTTATTTTAAAAGTCGCAAAATTAAAAGAAAGCGAACAAATAAAAAGGCGCGTAATCTGAAGATACCTTGCAGTTTAGTCAACTAGTTAAAATGTAGTAAAATAAGTAGTTGAAAAAACACCACTTCTAGTTAAAATTCTATCATATTTTCATATAAAGAACTAGTATTTGTAGTAGTGATGTCATAGGAGAGGAAAATTGTTCTACTCAGCATAAGGTTTGAACTAGTTGTACTACTGATATGTGACATACCAGTAGAATTATAGTTTCCTTGGCCGTAAACATTTCATCGGTCAATTTTAGTTTTTTTGGAGATTCCAAAATTTCGATTCCAAAATTTCGAAATGTCGATTGCCAAATTTTTTTTGTTTCGTCACTTTCATCCTAACAATTTTGAGGATTATGTTTTTTTCTAATTTATTACGAGTCGGTAAAGTAAAATTCTCCCCACAGGTCAACATATACATAGATCTAGAAATAAACTGTCATAGAAATAAACTATCATAGAAATAAACTATATGGTTTCAAATTAGCCTCATAACTAGTATTTTGTAAAAAAATGTGAACTAGTAGGATTTCAACTAGTAAATATTCTTGTACAAATTTATCGCTGGTTAGTCTTACACTTCAATAGGGCGATTCTGTAACTTATTAACGACAAAAATCGATATCGTTAACTATTTTTAACGACAAATATCGTTAAAATTTACATTTTTTCATGACGAACACTTCTGCATGCCACAATTGTTGTTAGTTAACGATATCGATATTTGTCGTTAATAAGTTACAGAATCGCGCCCCAGGGTAGTAAGTAATTTTTACAAAAAGGCGCAAGGTATAGAGAAAAGCTCCAAAAGGCGTAAACTATTCAATCAAAAAATCAATTAAAACACCGCATACCTTACAGAATTTTTGCCCCTTTTTAAAGAGCTCAAAATATAGAGAAAGGCGCTAAAAAAAAACACAAAATGGAAAAGGCGCCAAAACTCTGTAAATTATGCTAATTATTCAATTTAGTATTTTTTTTTTAAATTTTGCGTCTTTTTCTATATTTTTCACTCTTTTAAGAAGGCGCAAACATTCTGTATTTTGCGCCTTTCTCTATATGTTCAGATCTTTTAAAAAGGCGAAAAAATTTTGAATATTAGGCGAATTTTCCATTTTGTGATGTTTGAAAACGTAGCGCATTCCTCTATATTTTGCGCCCTTCTGAAGAGGCGCAAAAATGTTGTAAATTAGGCACATTTGAAAATTTTGCGCCTATCTCTATGCTTTGCGCTTTTTTAAAATGGCCCAAAATTCTGAAATTTGTGATGTCTTGAAAATTTTGAGCCTTTCTTTTTATTTTGCGCTATTTTTAAAATGCGCAAAAATTTTGAATAATAGACGCAATTTGTTCATTTTGTGTGTTTTTTTTTTTTTAATTATGCGCCTTTCCCTATATTTTCTGAAAATTAGACACATTATTCATTTTGTGTTGTTTTGAAAATTTTGCACATTTCTTTATATTTTTCGCTCTTTAAAAAAGCGATACAATTCAGAAAATTTGTCGATTTTTTTTTATTTAGATGTGTTTTGAAAATTTTGTAAACGCGAAAAATTATGTTAGTCGAAAAATTCAAAAGTACGCCTTTTTGGGGGTGCGAATCGCACCTCAATAAATAAAATAACTGGACGTATGCTTACTTTATGAAGAAATAATTGAGTCTCTTAAATATTTATTAAAGAATAATATTGAAATAGATCAGGCATGTCAAACAGGCGGCCCGCGAAGACTTTTATAATATTATTAATATAGTTGTTTTTGTTTTACGACTTCTTTTGATTATTTTAAGATATTGTCATAACGTGCTCAAGGTTCAGTCGGTACAAATTGGGTGTTTTGTACCAACTAATATGTAGCAAATTGCTGCACGCAACAACAATTTTGGCAAAATCTTGAGTAGATGCAGTTTTTGCATTCTTTGCTTTTGGTTGTTTCTTCAATGCACATAATTCTTATTGTGTTCATTGGAAAAGGAAAACTTTAGCGATTTGAAATGTTATATCTGCAGAGAAATATCGCTGATGAAGGGTCTTGGCTTCCTCTGAAACATCTGTACGAAAGAACTGGTATTTTTTACGTAGTGATGTCATAGGAGAAGAAAATTGTCCTACTCAGCATAAGGTTTGAACTAGTTGTACTACTGGTATGTGACATACCAGTAGAATTCTAGTTTCCTTGGCCGTAAACATTTCATCGGTCAATTTTAGATTTTTTTTGGAGATTCCAGCTGGTCGAGTGCCAAATTTTTTTGTTTCGTCACTTTCATCCTAACAATTTTGAGGATTATGTTTTTTTTCTAATTTAGAACGAGTCGGTAAAGTAAAATTCTTCCCACAGGTCAACATATACATATATCTAGAAATAAACTATCATAGAAATATACTATTTGGTTTCAAATTAGCCTCATAATTAGTAGTTTGTAACAAAATATGAACTAGTAAGATTTCAACTAGTAAATATTCTTGTACAAATTTATCGCTGGTTAGTCTTACATTTCAATAGGGCGATTCTGTAACTTATTAACGACAAAAATCGTTAACTATTTTTAATGACAAATATCGTTAAAATTTACATTTTTTCATGACGATCACTTCTGCATGTCACAATTGTTGTTAGTTAAGATTTTAGTTAGATGCAGTTTTTGCATTCTTTGCTATTGGTTCTTTCTTCAATGCACATAATTCTTATTGTGTTCATTGGTAAAGGAAAACTTTAGCGACTTGAAATGTGGTATCTGCAGAGAAAGATCGCTCATGAAGGGTCTTGGCTGCCTCTGAAACAGCTGTTGTTTTGGTTGTTGGTACAAAACACCCATTTTGTACCGACTGCACATTGAGCACGTTAAGACAATATCTTAAAATAATCAAAAAAGGTCGTAAAACAAAAACAAATAATTGTTAACGCAGTGCACTGCGTTTAAAATCTAAAGGATTTTTTATATTTTTTAAAAATAATAAAAAAACCCATTTTTTATACAAACTGCATTCTACGTATTTGATTCTTTGAAAACTCTGCAGTCTATACGTTGCAAATTGCTGCACGCAACAATAACTTTAGCAAAATCTTGAGTTGATGCAGTTTTTTGCATTCTTTGCTCTTGGTTCTTTCTTCAATGCACATAATTCTTATTGTGTTCATTGGAAAAGGAAAACTTTAGCGACTAGAAATGTAAAATCTGCAGAGAAAGATCACTGATGAAACAGCTGTACGATCTGCCATTCAATGCATTTTGCCAATTGTTTGTTGTTTTATTTGTTGGTACAAAACACCCAATTTGTACCGACTGGACATTGAGCAAGTTAAGACAATATCTTATTATACTATACTATTATAAATTATAACTTTCGGTTGCGGAATCGCACGCATTTTAAAGAAATTCATGGATTTATGTAAGCAGTAGTTCTGGATGTTCTTAATCTGCCGCGATGACGTCTGTGTGTTGACTTCTTATTGACATTTTTTTGATGATTATTGATATTTTTTATATTGATAAAATTCTTTATTTTTTTTTTCTTTGACATATAAAATTGAAAACAAAATTAGAAAATTAATGCAGCCACACTGATTTTAAAAAAAATCTTTCGTAAAATATTATGAAATTTTGTTTTTATAAGAGTTTTTGGATGTTGATGACAGTTTAAATTGTTGTAAGGAGTAAATATGAAACAACACTTCGGAACTGTCATTATTCAACAGTTTTTTTCCTGTGTGTGTAGGTTTTCTTATTTTAATTAAAATATCACATTATAAAATGTATGGTCCAACAACACATTGTATTAACAGTTTCAATATTACTGAACTAATGGGACGCATCCTATTGACCAATTTGAATGATATAAATTATAATATTTCTATTGAAATAGCGATTAGAATGTTAAATATTATCTTATTCGATTTTTATATCTACACCGAGAAAAAAACATTGGTAAGATCAACCAAAAACCTTGGTTGTTGTAGCGCCTATCAATGAAAATAGTTGTAACACCCACTTGGAAATTGTTAAACTCAGATTTCACAATAAACAGTAAAATAGTTGAATTTACCAACGTTATAGTCGGCAAACGCTTTAGTTGTCAGCTAATTATGTAATTGTTAAAAATATCACCATCAAAATATCAGAAAAACATAACATTAAACCACAATGGAAAAGTTATTTGAACCAAGAGAGAGTTTGAATAACAATGTCATAGTCATTCTGACTTAGTAATACAGTATAGAATGCCAATTTTAAACGGCCATCAACAATTGTATATTAGTTGATGTTACTATTGCCATTGAACTATTTCAAATTGTTTGCTATAACAATTCAACAGTGTTTAAAATTACAACTTTTTTGTTTGAAAATACCAAAACCGTTAAAATGTTTTTTTTTTTAAGTTAGAAGTTTTAGCATTTTAGAAATTAGGCCGCGCGCACAGTCAAGCAGTCAAGCAGTATGGTTGTGCGGTGCGTTGCTGTTCTGCGCTGTTATAGCAAGCTCATCGCAACAAAACTCTTCTGATCACTTTTTCGCGCGTTTGCTTGCGTTTTTGTGTGATTTTTGTTTTAATTATTTTAAAGAATTTCCATTTTATTATTAATTTAAATGAAAACAAAGACAAAAATAAACCCTATTCATAATTTTATTGAGAAAATAATAAAAATAAGCTAAGGGCATGTTTTTTTTTTAGTGCTATTTGAACTTAGTTTGTGGTTTAATTTTTGTTTAAAGTCAAAATCGAATTTTTCAGTGAACCTCTACAGTCTTTTAAACTGAGTTTAACCTCCTAATGTTGATGGGTTAAAATATTTGATAGCAAATTTTATCCCAACATTTTTCAACAATTTTCTGCTGCTCACAATTTAATATTTGTTTTATATTTTTGTACACCATACCTACATTAAAAATACATGCTCAAGTACACATTGTTTGCCACTATTTATATTCATATACATTTTCTGAAACAATTTTTTAAATTCTGCACACCTTACCTTTTGTCTTGATCAGTGTTCATTAGAAATTTTAACTGAAACACTGCTTACAGTCGTTTAATTTAAAGAGAAGAGTACCAAAGGAAGTTTAAATTAGAACTGAAAAACTGGCCCGAAATATATTAACAAAAATAATTAATGTAGAATAACTCAAATCGATAATTTTTGTCTATATTTTTGTTCCTGAAACAAACATCAATTTTTCACAACAGAATTGTTGGAGGCAAAAGCCTCCAACATATATATATATTTATATATATATATATATATATATATATATATATATATATATATATATATATATATATATATATATATATATATATATATATATATATATATATATATATTGTTACGAAAAGATGTAATTTGCCCCATAGTGCAAGCAATCAACAATAATTAATGAGACGCAAGACAATTCAGAGCACTAAGCATGTGTTAGAAAGAGACGGAAGATCATTCAGCGCACTGAGGCAGTGTGCGAGAAAGAGATGGAAGATCAGCGCATTAAAACACATGAGTGCGAATGAGATGCATATAGCATGCGTCATTCACGAAACGAGTAGAAGGTTCTCGAAACACGTCGAAGCTTGTCGAAGCTTGTCGAAGCTTGTCGAAACGTGTCGAAATGATGCATGCAGTATATAAGGGAGCCGCATCTGAGGTACAGCACTTCAGTAGTGATTGTAAAGTGGTCGAGTGCATCTCGTGTGATAAATGTCAAGTTAAATTGTGGACATGCAGCAGTTGTTAGAATTTGTTATTAGTAAAGTTGTTTATTAAAGTGAATTAATAAAGTTAATTGTTATAATTTAAACCAAACATAAGAGTGTTTTTATTTTGTACACAATCCAGAGATACGAACTTGTAGAACAGTTTTCCGTAGACTGAATTTTCGTAACATTGGTGTCAGAAGTGGGATTGTGATACAAAATGGTTAAATTTGAACAACTTAAAGTCGACCAGCTAAAGAAGGAGCTGTCGATTCGTGATCTGGCAACTGCTGGTACAAAAGTAGAGCTACAAAAGCGTCTAATGGAAGAATTAGAGTCACAGGGCATTAATCTCGCAGAGCTCGATTTTGAAGTCGAAGCTGCCGCCCCGTCATCGAAAAATCTGGATACAGAAGAAAAAGTACGGTCCCCAGGTTTTGATATGAGACAATTGTTCGCGGCTATGCAGGAAAATTCAAACCAATTGAAGCGGGAATTTCAAGAAAATTCCATCAATATGGAACAGAAACTTCTAGAAAATTCAAAACAGCTCCAAGAAAATTCGACCAGAATGGAACAGAAACTTCTAGAGAATTCAAACCAACATCAAGTAAAAATTGAGCAACAGATGTAGGAACATTCTAAGCAGCTTCTGGAAGTTTCTAATACACTCCATGGCAAAGTAAACGAACTTGAGGCACATGTAAATGACATTGTAGTGGACATTGATGACAAATTTTGAAAAGTTGGAAAATGGTTTCGATAAAAAGCTACAGAAAATACAAGAAGATGTCAGTTTACTACAGATAAGTGGACCTACACAGCATGATGTTACAGGTACGAGGCTAAAATCGCCGATTTACGATGGAACCACAGCGTTCAACATTTTCAAGCTGCAATTTGAGACCACGGCTGTAAGTAATCGATGGAACAATGAAGACATGGTAGCAGCTATTATTGTGGCACTGAAAGGAGGAGCAGCCGAAGTTTTGCTGACAGTTCCAAAAGGTGACATAAACAGTTATTCAGCGGTCATGGGTGCATTGCAACGAAAATACGGTAGTGACCACATGGCACCTATTTACAGAATACAGCTGAAGTTCCGAAGGCAAAATAATTGCGAATCGTTGCAGGAATATGCTGCGGATGTTGAGAGACTTGCTCATTTGGCGTATTCCGATTCAGCTTGTGATTTCTTGGAAATGTGCAAGATAAATGCATTCGTTTATGGCATACGGGATCCTGAGACAAAACGTGCAACAATGACTAACCCAAAGGTGACATTTATGGAAACGGTCACCACAGCGCTTACGCAGGAGATAACGTCTACATTATGCCGACCAGCGACGGAGACACGTGTACAAGATGAGGAGAGAGAAAATGTATGTCAAGGATTAAGTATAGCGTCCAAAGCCAGCGTTAAATCCAAATATTATGTTGCCAACGGAAACACACAATTGAAAGGTAAATGCTACAAATGCGGAAATATGGGCATGTGGCACGCGACTGTCGTGAAAAACGTAAATGTGTAATTGTGCAACCACCAAAGAGATACACCCCAGAAAAGAAATCTGAGGATAGTCCGAATAACACCAGTTGCCATCTTGGATATTCAGGCACTGTGTCGGCACGAGTGTGTACAATGGAATCCGGAGAATGCCGGAGAGGAGATGAAAAAACGAACATAATTCACATTCGTTCATTGGGTGTCGTGCCAGATGATCAATGGAGTCTAGAGCAAATACGAAATGATCAAAAGATGGACCCCGACATCGCAAAAATTCGGACGTTCAAGAAACAACAAAGAAAACCATTATGGAAAAAGTTAACATCCAGCAGTCCAATAAGCAGGCCTTACTGGGCGCAGTGGCAAAGCCTGAAGCTACAAAATGGTTGTTTGTATCGTGTTTGGGAAACTGAAAATGGCAGATCTGCACGAAATTTGATTGTTGTTCCCAAGTCAAAAATAAAAGCCAAAGTACTGAAATGCCATTGTGGAACCAATGGATGTCACTTGAGCATTAATAAAACGATTGAAGAAGTCAGGAAGCATTTCTATTGGGTCGGATATCAGAAATCAGCCGCCTACTGGATTCACAGATGTAAGCAATGTGTATCCGCAAAAAGAACAGCCGTCAGGAGTTGCGGTAAGACGAATCAATACAACATAGGAGGACATTGCGAACGTACTGCCATAGACGTGAAAAATCCGATTTCAAAAAGTGTTTTGGGCAAGAAAAAAAGTGAAGACCAAGACGAGTTGCTTCAGTCTTTAAGGCAGAGTATACAAATTGCAAGTGGTAAGATGAAGTCCCGATACGACTTGAGAGCAAACTCTGAGGGATTTAAGGAAGGAGATCTGGTCATGCTTTGTAGCCCGCCACGAGTGAAATTGTTAAATCCAAAACTACAAACACACCGGGAAGGACCGTACAGGATAATTAAAAGGATAAATGACATTGTGTGTCGGATTCAGAATACTGCAGGCGTTAGACGAAAAATGAAAGTAGTACATTTAGAAAGGTTGGCGCCGTATAGAGAGAGAGAGGATTAACATCTGTTCGGGACGAACAGATTTATGTGGAGGGCAGTGTTACGAAAAGATGTAATTTGCCCCATAGTGCAAGCAATCAACAATAATTGATTGAAGATCAGCGCATTAAAACACATGAGTGCGAATGAGATGCATATAGCATGCGTCATTCACGAAACGAGTAGAAGGTTCTCGAAACACGTCGAAGCTTGTCGAAACGTGTCGAACTGATGCATGCAGTATATAAGGGAGCCGCATCTGAGGTACAGCACTTCAGTAGTGATTGTAAAGTGGTCGAGTGCATCTCGTGTGATAAATGTCAAGTTAAATTGTGGACATGCAGCAGTTGTTAGAATTTGTTATTAGTAAAGTTGTTTATTAAAGTGAATTAATAAAGTTAATTGTTATAATTTAAAACAAACATAAGAGTGTTTTTATTTTGTACACAATCCAGAGATACGAACTTGTAGAACAGTTTTCCGTAGACTGAATTTTCGTAACAATATATATATATAAATTATATATATATATATATATATATATATATATATATATATATATATATATATATATTTTTTTAATATATATATTTATATATATACATATATATATATAAATTTGTATATATATACATATATATAGATATATATATATATATATATATATATATATATATATATATATATATATATATATATATATATATATATATATATATATATATATATATATTAAATAAAAACTAGTCCATGAGCCCTACTATTTTTGAACATTTTCACTTCAATTTTTAAATTGCATACATATAACCATTTATATTTATTTATATTTATTTTATTAGTAAAATGTATAGGGGTGCTGGGGGTAAAGTGGGACAAGTTTCGAAAAGTTCATTTGAATATTTTTTTAATTCTTTTAAATGATCTATTTAATAGAATATCATTTATATCTATTTTCGTTCTTGTTCTTGCATTTACAAGAACAAGAGCGAGAACTAAATCGAGATTTTCTTGCAAGAACAAGATAAGAAATGTAAGAACAAGAGCAAGTACAAGACTAACACTGCAAGTAAAGCAAGACTCATGCGTTTTTTTTATCATTTTGAAGTATTTATTATGTTTTTAAGGTAATAATAAAATTCAAAAGAATTCATGATATTACAAAATATTGAACAACAAGTAACAATGGAAAGCGTGCAAAATATTTATGAACATGAACATTAGAGAAGACGTGTGTTTTTTTTTTGTTTTTCAAGGCTAAAGAATATAAACATCCTAAAAATAAGGTCTGTGAAGCACTTTTGAAGCGGTAAATAGCTTCAAAAGCGCTTTAAAAGTCTCTTCAAAAAGATAAATAGACAAAACATTGTTTTTATCTCTTTTTTTCGCTACGCTAGTTTTTACTTCGATTGTACATATGCACTGTGCTATTCACATTATTATTTTGTTTTACTTTTATACATAGTTTTTTTGTTAATTGTAAAATCATAAAGATTTCTTAAGTTAAGTTCTATGTGCATTATTTCATTTAACTTATAAAACCAAAAAAAATATATATATATGAACATTTACACAGTGTCTCTTTTAGCTGATATATTGCTTTTTGTGTTTTTCTTTTTTTTCACAAATCCGATGATTCGTTTGAAAGTGCAACAACAACAAAAATACAAATAAACCATTTACGCTTTTGAAGGTTTTTTTGGCGGGGAAATTGTTTGTACCACAAAGAAAACTCGTTGTTGTTGCAAACTAGATAGCTGTACTAGATACATACATGTATTGTGGTGCCATGCGACTGTCATGCGTTTGTCCGCTGTCATGCGTCTGGCTGTTGTCATGCGTCTGTTTGTTGCCATGCGATGATACAGGATAGCAATGAAGAGTTGTCGTTGTGAAAGTGTGTATATACGAATCGTAATTCATTGTTGTTATTTATTAATTGACAAAAAAAACATACTAAATCTATATTTTTCAGTATTGGTGCATTACACTGCCCGACAAAATTCAAATTTTGACATGGTGCAGTAAAAGTTACAGCAAATATTGGATACATTTGTAGAGCTAATTCCGAAAATGGCATTAGTTTAGTCAAATTGGCTCTAGTTTTTGAGATATAGCCCATTTTATAATCTCTCATTATTTTAGTCTTCTTTTATTTTTAGAATTCAAATAACAGAAAAATATGAAATTATCTTTTCGATATATGACGCAAAAACATTGCACCATAAAATACAAATTTGCTTTCAAAAATTTGTTTGCGAGATATAAGCATGTAGTAGTTAAAATTTTTCAAAAAAATAAAAATGTTATGTATGAAAAACTTTATTGCATAAATGAGGTTTTAAAGAGGATACATGGCGCCACATAAAAGCGCATACAATTTTTTTTTTTTTTTAACATTTTTGTCCACTAAGTAATAAAGTATTTTATTACCAAAATTTTTAAACTTTTTTTCACGCATTAACTCAAAATTTGTATTGTAGCACGATATTTTTATGCGTCTAATATATAAAAGACATTTCCATTATTTTCGTTTGTTGAAATTTTAAATAAAAAAGAGGACAATAATGAGGAAAATAATGAGAAATTGAAAAATGGCCTATATCTCAAAAACTATAGCCAATTTGACAAAACTAATGCTATTTTCGGAATCAGCGCTACAAATGCATCCAATATTTGCTGCAACTTTTACTGCACCATAATAAGTGTAGAGCAGTGTTATTAATATAAAATAATTTCTTATTATGTTTGTGATGTTTGTGTTAGAGGTTTAAAAAACGACTAAACCACAATAAAAAGCATTTCATTACATTTAAATGACCTAATTCTTCTATAATTAACTTATGGTTTACGTGCAAAATGTTGAATTTCAACGAAATTATCCGAGACACATTTACGTTCAACAAACGAAGGTGAAGCAAAAAAAAAATGCGTTATTTCTAAAGTATATTATTCGATGTCGCTGATCCTTCATGGTTTCTTTTTGTGTTGTAGGGCTTTCTTGATATATTTTAATAGTAAACGCAGAGTTGTACTCAGAGAAGTATAAAATTTAATAATAAATAATAATATATCTCTAAAAATATAAATTTTTGACAAAATCATGGCGTCTTAGGGGGGGGAAATCGCCCTCCTGTGGATCCGCCACTGGATGTGCCACGCCCTTTTTTCAAAAAGATAAACAACCACAATATACACCACTGAGCTAAATTTCATGACTTAAATACAAACATATTTCGAATTAGATTTTCAGTTTTGACATGCCCATTTGTGTACCTTAGAGGGACATTTTCAAATAAATGCGTTCTTAATGCACGAAAACCCTGTCCAAATTTCATGATTATTGGTCTAAAGGCGCACTTTTGAATTTTTCAAACAAATTAAAAAAAAAACCAAATGAAAAAAATGCGGCTAATATTCAGAATTTTGCGCCCTTTTAAAAGAGTGGAAACTATAGAGAAAGGCGCATAATTTGCAAAAAAGCATAAAATTGCAAATGCGTCTAATTAACAGAAATTTTGCGCCTATACAGAGGGTCGCAAAATATAGAAAACGGCGCAATATTTTCAAAAAACCATTAAATTGGGAATTTTTGGGCCTTTTTCAAAGAGCGGAAACTAAATTTTCAAAAAAAAACACAAAATGGAAAAGGCGCCTAAAATACAGAATGTTTGCGCCTTTTATAAAGATCACAATATACAGAAAAAGACGCCAACTTTTCAAAAAAAAGAAAACGCAAAATTGAAAAATTAGCTCAATTTACGGAGTTTTTATACCCTACACCTATGAGGTACAGGGTATATTAACTTTGTGCATATATTGTAACGCCCCTTAGGAGGCGTGTCCGGTATGGAAAAGTATATATATTCTTGATCAGCATCACTACCCGAGTGCGTCACTGCCATGTCCGTCTGTCTGTCTGTCTGTCCGTCTTGCTGTCTTGCTGTCTTGCTGTCCGAATACAGAATAACTTGAGAAATACTGATCAGAATGTGATGAAATTTCGTCTCAATATAGTTTAGCCAAAAGTAGGAACTGAGTTTGAAAATGAGCAAAATCGGTCAACGAACACGCCCACCTCCCATACAAGTCACTTTTATATAACTTTTTCGAAACTAATAACTCGAAAAGTATTCAAGGTATAGTTATAAAATTTAAAACGTATTGTTAGAATTCACCTAAAAATATGTGTTATTTCCCGGGTTTTCATAGTGGAAATTTGATCCGTAAATTATTAAAATCAAATCTATGAAATATTAGCCTTTCAAAATTTTAAATATAGGCGTGGTCCGCCCAATTATATTTTTCAAATTTTTTTATTTTTTTTTATTTTAAAATTTTTTTTAATTTATGGGGATATAAGACGTAAATTTCTGATATATGTATAATATTCTGAGGGTTAATATCCCCACCAAAGGTGTAGGGTATTCCATAGTCGGGCCCGTACCGACTATAAAAATTCGCCCCATGTGACCGAACTTACCCATGTGACCTAACTTTCCCAACTCGTTTTATTTTGTTTTTTTATTTTGATTGTTATTTGAATAGTTTACGCCTTTTTGAGCTTTTCTCTCTTCATTGCGCCTTTGTATAAAAATTACTAACTATCTTCAGATTACTTATATTCTGTAACGCGCATTTTTAATTGTTTACTTTTTTTAATTTTGCGACTTTTAAAATAAACTTTTTGACATTTTAATCATTGTTAAAATCGTCCAAAATAGCGGGCAACTTTTATTTTAAAGTTGTCTTTATATTGTCTACGAATATGCGCCATTCTATTTTGACAAAGATTCTGAAGAATACATGATTCAAAATGTCCTAAGAAAAAATTTTTGGCAGGGTCGAGGCAGATTAGAAACATTTTTTCGACATATTTTGAACAGAGAAAGGCGGAGTTTGTAACACAAGCTGTCTGTTTTCTGCTTGATCCCAAAATATGCAGTGAATCTGCCATTAAACTTCCACAAATTTTACAGCCTGCTATACGCATCCCAAAATATTCCATTTATCTGTGTGTTGTCCGGAAATATGCCCTAAATATTCCTGAAAAATGACAAAAACTTTGTCTTGGGGTATCAATATGAAATCAAATTTAAACACTTTAGGCACATAACCACAGACAATTTTAAGACAACTTTTTTTTAAATTTTTAAAAAAGCGTTTCAGCGTTACATATTCATTTCTAAATTTCGTCGTCATTTTGATAAATAATTAAATATTTTTCTCAACAATCAGCATTTCATTTTAATTTAAATTTTTTTTTGTACATAATTACAAATCCTAATCGCTATGGTTATCAGATCATAAAAATAACCATTTAATTACAAATGTGGCATTATTACCTTTCATTTGAGTATCTATATGACCAAATAGGTAGGTACACCGGTTTTAGATTTTTCTAGGGTACCACAGATCCGATCGCACCCTATTTATACTTTTTTAAGCAAATAAAACTGTTGGTTTAAAGAAAAAAGGTTGGTTTTAAAAAGTAAAGTTGTGTATAATTCATTATTCACTGTATTTGATTCGAAAATATAAATAAGGGCGCAAAATAAATTTTTGTGGCGCATTTTAGAAACATTTGGAAAAAAGGCGCAAAAAATCAATCTCCCCCCAATTCATACTTCTGGATCCGCCCTTGATTATGCGCAGTTTTTATTTTGATTTTTATTTGAATAGTTTACGCCTTTTGGAGCTTTTCTCGCTTAAACCTTTTTTAAAATTGTCCAAAATAGCGGGTAACTCTTATTTTAAAGTTGACTTTAAATTGTCTACGAATGTGAGCCATTGTACTTTGACAAAGATTTTGAAGAATATACAATTCGAGTTTTAAATATTTTGAGTTCTATATCAAAATGACCCAAGACAAAATTTTTGGCAGGGTCGCGGCAGTTTTGAAACATTTTTTCGACATATTTTAAACAGACAAAGGCGGAATTGATATCACAAGCTGACTGTTTTCTCACCGATCCCAAAATATGCCGTAAATCTGCATTCAAATTCCACAAAATTTTACAACCTGCTATACGCTTTCCAAAATAATTCATTTATCTGTGTATTGGCCGGAAATATGCCCTAAATATTCCAGAAAAATTATATAAATTTGGCTCAGAGTATCAATATTAAATCGAATTTAAACATTATAGACGCATAACCATAGACAATTTTAAGTGAACTTTAACAATTCGACTTTTTTAAAAATTTTGTATAGAATAAATTTGTCAAAAAGATGATTTTAAATTTAAATTTGACTTTAAAATGTCTGTACTAATGTACGTTACGTTTTCAGTCTTCATGAAATTAAAAAAATCTGTTGTAAATTAATTTAATAATTGGTGAAGTAACTGTTACCTTTTACTTACCATTTATTCAAGGGTACAAAAAAATAGGTGAAACGTCAAACTTGGTACAAATGTTGTACGTGTAAAAAAATCAAATTAAAATTTTTTGTAATTATGGTTTCCGAAATATGCTGACTTGAAAAGTGAAAATAATCATTAAAAATACATTGTGTACATCTGAGGTTGTTTACAAACGAGATGTCGGTATTGATCACCTTTAATATGATACACAAATTTAATTTTGTTTCCAAAGTGTATTGAGATATGTATACCTTCCTAAAATCAGCGACCAAAAATAATTAATTTTTAAAAATAATTAAGTTTATATGTAAAAAGTCATTGTAAGAATGGATGGCAATATAAAACAAAGGGTACCATTAGATAACATTCGATGAACATTTTTAATTTATGATCTAATTTTTATTATAATTTTAAAATATAATAATATTTATATTTGAGAGATATAAATAATAGTTTGATTAATATATATCAAAGTCAAAAATAATTATTTTTGATAAATATTTTCAGAAGTTAAATATAATTTTTATTTTAGATACATTATTGTTTTTAATATATATGGAAACAAGTCGTTACTCCTACCAAAAAAATCTCCAAATAAAGAAATTGGCTGAACTTTACATAACCGGATGAAGTGAAATATTTTTTTCTTCAAACTATCCCCTTTGTTTGGGTCCCCGACTAAATTAGGGCGCGGTCGGACTAGTGAAACCCTAGATAAATCGAAATTTATACACATAACTATATAAACATGTAGGTACTGAAATGAAAGGTATTGATCTCACGATTAATATGTAATATATATATGTATATATATATATATATATATATATATATATATATATATATATATATATATATATATATATATATATATATATATATATATATATATATATATATACAAGTGTGGGTACGTATTGAAAAGAAATTTACTCAGGAGTCTATTATACACTTTTGTATTTATGTTTAAAAAATTTAATATATAAAATTTTATAAAAAAAAGTCGCCTTCGGCGCTTTCTCGATATACCTTCCCAACGAAATATTATAATTAACTGTTTGGCCACTTTTTCAAAATTTAAAATTCATTTTAAATTTCGTCGTCATTTTCATAAATAATTAAATATTTTTCTCAACAATCAGCATTTCATTTTAATTCTTATTTTTTTAACATAATTACAAATCCTAATCGTTATGGTTATCAGATCATAAAAATAACCACAAATAATTACAAATGTGGCATTATTACCTTTCATTTGAGTATGACCAAATAGGTAGGTGCACCGGTTTTCAATTTTTCTAGAGTACCGCAGATCCGATCGCACGCTATTTTTTTCTTTTTTAGCAAACAAAACTGATGGTTTAAGAAAAAAAGTTGGTTTAAAGAAGTAAAGTTGTGTATAATTCATTATTCACTGTATTTGATACGAAAATATAAAAAATGGCGCAAAATAAATTTTTGGGGCGCATTTTAGAAACATTTGGAAAAAAGGCGCAAAAAATCAATCGCCCCCCCAAGACATACTGCTGGATCCGCCACTGTAAACATATTACATGTTTAAAATATAAGCAAAAGATGCTTCTATCATTAGATAGAAGAAATTCTATATTTTAATTCAATATATACATAATTTAAACAAAATTCCAAGAAAAGCTCGAATCACACGATTGACTAAATTGTATCAATTTCAGTTTACATCAATTCAAAAATTGATGCTCGAGTCGTCAACAAACATTGACGCAATTTGGTTGATGCTTTTTTAAATTTTTGTATTGAAACTGACACAAAAATAATAATTTTAAATTGATACAAAATTGCGTCAACAGGAAATTTCCCTTCAATTATTGATATTGCACAAAAGTGTTTTTATTATTTATGCTTTGCATCAATCGTGTGATTCTAGCATAAGACATAATAATTAAACTCATCGAAACTTCAAGTATTTAAATTTGTTAATTACCTTTTTACGCAATATAATTTAATGTTTGACTTTGGAGTAACCGTCTGTTTTGTTGGGTTAAAAAAATTATATAATTCATATTTTCTGACTTCTAAGTTTTTAAGTATTCTTTAACGAATGTCATCATCAGATTTTGAACTTTAAATCATTCTTCCAATGATACGCAAATTTATTTACGCAGTCTCCGAACTCGTGCATTTTTAACAACAAAACACAGCACCACGAGACAGGAATTTTACTATTCTCGGTATCTGTTTTGTGCGACAACCTTTATAATTCTTCACACACACGTTTCACAGCCAGTCCGGAGTAAATTTTATTGTTTTATGAGATGCTGTGTGGCAAAACCGCACGGCACTTATATGAATAGACTGCACAATTTATACAAATAAATAGTATTTATACAAAATTATCTATTAGACACAAACGTTCGGCAAAATTCAAATACATCTGTATCAGAGATCGGAAATGCCCGTGTGAGTGCGCCCGCACATGCCCTTTTCTTCGTCCAATGGCGCGCAAGTTTGTTTTACGCAGACACTGCACTCGGGCATCACATTTTTTTACAACACAACCCGTCGCAACGAGTAATGCTTTTCACTATTTTCGGTACCTGCCTCGTGCGTGCTACGAAAATTAAGAAACCGAGCTGCAGCCAAGCGCCGAAAATTAAAACTGCAGTCCGCGCAGACGTGGAATGAGAAAATAAAGAAGCATATCGCGCAAGTGCTATGGTATTTATTTCGCGGGGCAACTCCGTGCAACAACAAAACAGGCTGCCCCTTGCAGCACGCGCAGTTTTCACAGCCAGTTAGTTTTGTTGTTGTATGACATGCTTATGTGGCGCAAGAGTTCGGCACTGATATAATAGACTGCGCAATGTTTTAATAGTTTTTATATTAAAATATTGATTATACAGAAAAGTTCAGAAATATTCAAATACACTTTTAATCGCTGTTTTAATTTTGTTTATAAAATTTGTTGTTTCTTTGAACAGAAATATAAATTTAACATGAAATCTTAATCAACATTTTTATTCAAATACATAAATTATTACGACTAAAAATCTATTTTTGATAAAAACGCTGTGTTTAAAATGCAGCATACTTCCCATATAAATATTATTCGTTATTCGTTCTTTCGTTCTTCAAAACTTTTGAATGAAAAACAAAATAAATAACAAATTATCAAATTTAGTTTTTTTTTGTTATTCTGCAACAAAAATATATTAATTATTATTATCATTGCTCTTGAACTAAGAAAAAAGTAACGCAATACAATGTATTTAAATTTAATGTATATACTTTTATCATAAAAAAAACGTTATATTCCATACAAAAAAGTTTACACGTGCGTTTAATTTCAAATTAAAAAGTTGTCCGATAAAATTACAAAAAAAAATGACCAAAACATATCAGATACCCAAATTAAACCAAAATCCAAAGCTTGGTCGATTTGATTTTGGAATGACTCGGTTAAAAACTTTTATTATTTAAAGGAGGCGTTAATCATAATTTTGTTATTTCTGTTTAAATTTCAATATTAAATTTACTTTAAATAACAATAAAAACAAGTAAATTATGTCACAAGATTTTTTTTTACCGATTTTTCAACAAAATATTATGTATTTTCTGTATCGCCGTATTTTCATAATTTATAAAATTTTGTAAAATTCTTCAACAAATTATACAGTCTGAAAATATTTTGCGAACACACAAAAAATTCCTGTGGTATTACTAACAAATGAAAATTTGTTAATGTCTCATTATTGCATTAAACATGTTTTTTGCACAAAACTCGTTGAACCGAATTGACAGCTGGTGTACTGCAAACGGACTTTCCGTCAACCCTCACAAAACAGGGATTGTTCTCTTCACTAGGAAAAGAATAATGACAGGATTATCTCTACCAGTACTTAAGGGTGTCACTATTCCTCTGTCTAACGAAGTAAAATATCTGGGCTTAACTCTAGATAGTAAACTACTTTGGACAAAACATGTTGAAAATAAAATTTCGCGAGCATTGAATGCCTTCTGGCAATGCAGAGGAATTTTTGGGAAGACATGGGGACTATCTCCGAGCAAAACTTTATGGATTTACACGGCAATGATAAGACCGATGATATCATATGCATCGGTAGTCTGGTGGAACAAGCTGTCGCGAAAATGCGTGACAACTAGTCTTGCCAAGATTCAGAGAACTGTGTGTCTGGGTGTTACGGGTGCCTTTCCCACTACACCTGGTCCAGCACTGAATGCAATCTTAAACCTACCACCACTTGACATCTTCATCAGAGGCGAAGCCATGAAAGGCTGCTGGAGACTAAAACGAGGTGGTTTCTGGTTTAATGTTCCCTGGAATATCTCTGATATTGCACTTGACACTCCATTAGACACCTGTCTACTGGAGATGCCCTCTGATGCAATGATAACAGAAATATTACCAAGACGAAATTTTGAGGTCTGCCAACCTGACAATCAAGACTGGCTAACGCCTGACTGTGAGCCAGGTAGAGGGTCACACCGCATTTTCACAGACGGCTCCAGAACCGATCAGGGATCTGGTGCTGGAGTGTTTGTGGAACCGGATGACCGCAGACTTCACTTCGCCTTAGGCGACAATGCCTCGGTATTTCAAGCCGAAGTCTATGCTATACTTATGGCTATGGACTACATTGCGGATAATAGATGGCAGAACAGGGCTATATCAGTTTGCAGCGATAGTCAGGCTGCTCTTATGGCTTTGAACAACCAGGTCATCACATCCAAAATTGTACGTCAATGCAGATCACGTCTCAATTGTGTTGGTAAATACAATACACTGAAACTGATTTGGGTGCCGGGCCATAAAGGAGTTTCGGGAAATGAAACATCTGACGAACTAGCACGTGCTGGATCTGAGGATAATCCATTTGGACCAGAACCTGTGCTTGGACTACCTGCATCTACGGGGAAATTCGTCATCAGCTCTTGGGTCGCCTCCGCACACATGAGCAGATGGCTGAATGAGACGAAATGCAGATTCTCCAAGCTCATGACACCGACGATAACCAAAAGATCGGCCTCGTTTCTACTTTCCTTAAGTAGAAAGGAGTGCAGAAAACTGACGGGACTTCTAACGGGACACAACGCATGTGAAAAACACATGAACGCAATCGGCCTGGCCGAAAGCGCCTTATGTTCTGCCTGCTACGAAGAAACTGGCACCACAGAGCACTATCTCTGTGACTGTCCAGCATTTTCTAGAATAAGAAGGCAGATCTTTGGCACAGACTTGATGAGAGAGGATCAGCTTCACTCTCTATCACACAATAGCCTTCTTAGATTCAATAATGAATCTAAGAAGTTTCATTAAAAACCAGGGAACTGGGTCACAGCACAATGGATATAACCCTGTCTGAGTGCTGTGGCTCTATTTTTTATCCCACATTAAAAAAAAAAAAAAAAAAAAAAAAAAAAACATGTTTTTGTTTATTAAACAGCGATATTTTAACTTTTGTTCTTCTCACAAACATTTTGTTATCCGTACCAGTCATTTTCCAGTACTTGTTATATTTACAAATGCTTATATGTTTTACAAAATTTCATTTGTGTATTTAACCAAAGAGAACTTTATATACTTGTTAATGAAACAAAAATGTATATCATACTAATTTACTTTGATAATAGGACAAATTACTTTATTAAATAAACAAGACTATTTGTTAATATAACAATGAAAAATGGGAATTGTAAATATTTAATAATAAAACCAATATTTCTTGTTGACCGTATGTAAACAAATATTTTGTTAATTTAGACCGTATTTTTGATGATATCACCATAGGAATTTTATGTGTGTAGATACATAAGTAAGTCAAGAGTGCACAAAGAATTGGTAATAAAAATTCTGTAAATGAGGATGTACATTATTTTTCGAATCCTATCATGTATATTAATGGTGTCGCATCGAATAATTAATATACATTTTGTTGTAGAATAACAAAAAACTAAATTTGATAATTTGTTATTTATTTTGTTTCTCATTCAAAAGTTTTTAATAACAAATAAATTTTATTTATATGGGAAGTATGCTGCATTTTAAACACAGCGTTTTTATATAAAAAAAGATTTTTACTCGTAATAATTTATGTATATGAATAAAAATGTTGATTAAGATTTCATATTAAATTTATTTTTCTGTTAAACGAAGAACTTAATGATACATTTTTTATAATCAAAATCAACGATTAAAAGTGTATTTGAATATTTGGCGTACATTCGCCAGACTTCATTCGCCAAAAAACGAGAAAAGTCAAGCGAACGTAAAAAAACATGCAACACTCTACCGATTTTCATTCGCTTCAAGTGTCAAAATCAAGCGAATCAACAGTTCATGTGACGAATCGGTGAACGTATATTTATCTATTGTTTTTCAGTTTTTCTTTTGATTTTTCATTTCTTTTTCTTCTGTGCTTTTGTTTATTAGGCTTTTTCTGATTTTCAATTTTGTTTATCCTTAGTTTTTCGAAAAGGATGACTATAATTTTGAGTTTTTGTGGCCTTACTAATAAACGTAAAAAAAAACAATTTTTTCACACTTTTTATTTTGATTTTAAACTTAACACTTATAAATAAAATGTCTGGAACTGCTGATGAGGATGCAGGTTAGTTCATCGCGCGAAAATATTTGTGCCACAGATGAATGCTTCGGAGGACAGACCACCATCACTGTAGCTTATTGTAGTCTTCCTCCTCGTCGACGCTCCAGCTTTCTGCACACCGCATTGGCTTCTGTTTAACGCGCTCTTCTTTGATTGCGTTGGGCCCATCGTTTTTTTGGAACATTTTTATTATTTTTCTAAACAAGTAAATTCACAGCAGCTGTTTTGAAACTCTAGGATTTCTTTAAATTAAAATAAAAGAAGTATTGCTCCAAATAAAAAAACTACTTTTTTTAATAAAAAGTATTTATTATTAAATTTATATATTATAATTCCAATATTAAAATTTAAAAACATATTTTACTGTAAATTTTAACTAATTTAAATTGTTCCGAAGTTTGTTTGGATACTTTTTAATCTTTTATAGACAAAAAATAACAAAAAACCGAAAAAGTATTATTGTTCTGAATCGAGTTAACGTTTTTTAAACCATAAATAATATTAAATGGGTTTTAAATAAAAAAAAAAAAAATAGATATTAAGATAAAATAGTATCTGTTCTAAAAAAAGGCAGTACTAAAAGCACGCAACATGATACTATTTTTTTCAACTCTGAATTGCATCATTTTATCCGTCAATGTTGTAAGTGTTGCTTTTGAAACCATAAAAATTAGTACATTCGCCAGTTCATTCTCCAAATTGCGTTCGCTTCGCCAAAGCGTTCGCTTCGCCAAGTACATTCGTTTCGCTAATCATAATAGGCCCCTAATTGGCTGTGAAAATGCGCGTGCTGCAATGGGTAGCCTGTTTTTGCTGTTGCACGGAGTTTCCCCGCGAAATACCATAGAACTTGCGCGATATAATAATAATAATAATAGTTTGGCGCTACAGTCCTGTATAGAACTCTCTCCTGCCGAGCTCTCTCACCATTTGAGCTGTGCGCGTTATGTTTGTACTCAAATTGGTGGCACCTACAGTTTATTGCCAAATCCGAACGGCGGGTGAGAGCTTTTCATAGACAATGTTTTACTCTCGTAGGTTTGCCATTTACTGACGAGAGGTAGAGTCGCATAGAAAAATGTTTTCTATGAAAAAGATGTTGGCAGTCGCTGGAGATCGAATCGCGGACCTTTTGGGCTCGTAGTCGAACGCACCAGCGAATTTTTGCTCATAGTCGAACGCACTAACCAGACGAGCTACCGACTAACCAGACGAGCTACCGATATGCTTCTTTGTTTTCTCATTCCACGTCTGCGCGGACTGCAGTTTTAATTTTCGGCGCTTGGCTGCAGCTCGGTTTCTTAATTTTCGTAGCCCGCACGAGGCAGGTACCGAGTATAGTGAAAAGCATTACTCGTTGCGACGGGTTGTGTTTGTAAAAAAAAATGTGATGCCCGAGTGCAGCGTCTGCGTAAATAAATTTTCTTCTCATTGGAAGAAGGACACGGGCGTACGTGTGCGTGCAAATCCGAACTCTGTCTGTATTTGAAGTTGTCAGCTAACAATGTAATTGTAAAAAATATCAGTATCAAAATATGAGAAAAACCTAACAGTAAATCAGAAAGAAATACCTTTTTATTAAATACTCTAAAAAAAAACTGATGAATAAAATAATTTATTCTTTATGCAAAAAAATAATTATAGAATTCTTTCAGAATAAAATAACTTTAAATTTTTGCATTCAATCAAAAATTTTGAATAACAAATACATTTAATTTATTTATAATTTATTCAAATTTAAACAATTTTTATTCGTGTTCACTATTATTTTTCTATTTTAATAAAAAAAAGTGCCCAGCCAACTCAAGAACTCAGAAAAGATTATTTTCACAATCTTTTCATTCAGAAAAGAGTCTTGAAATATACATTTTCTAATAAAAATGCGCCACTCAGACCTGTGCATAGGAAGAAGGCTCTTTTATGAATCTTGCAAATGTATGTATTAAAAAACAACCAAATAGGTACATATATTCATGCGTAATTGATTATTTTTGAAATAATTCGAACCGTTTGCATGATCAAATCTCTCAGGATGCTCGAGCATGACAAAATGCACTACACAGAAAAAAATAATGTATTTATATATAACAATTGATATTAATAGCAAACAAAATTGTATTCCAATTAAAAATATTTATGTATTTACTAATTAATTAATTGTATTTATACATTTTTTAATTAAAATATTAATAGGAATAAATTTAATATAATTTCAATACAACTAAATCTTTAAGAGTATTAACTACTTTTATATGTTACTTTTGATATATTCATTTTCTTAAATTGCAACACTGTTTTTTTTTCTACTGGATTTCATTTTGTGTTTTCATTGTGCGTCTCGTGCGTCGGCGGCGTCGTTCAGTTTCTTCTAACATTATTTTCTTTTACGTTGCTATTTTAAAACAGGATATTGCATTATTTAGTTTATGTTATTAAAGCATTAAATGGCTCAATTTATTTTTGCTGTCAAGAATTTGAACAAACAGCTTATGATGCTCATTTTGTTGCATATTGAATCATAAAAAAGCGAAATTATATGTTTGACTCAATTAATTGGCCCACCTATAGAAGTTGTGAAAACTGATTTCGGTAAAACATTCGTTAGGTTGAAAGAATTTTACAAAGCATATCAAACAGTATAAATACTTATTTAATATTTATGTTATGTTATATATTGAATTAAATTATTTTATTTTTATATGTTTCTATTCGACAAATATTTTAATTCGGCTGAGTTTCAATTGAAAATTAATTAGATTGATTAACCTTTTAGTTATATTATACTTTTTATATTTTTTTTTCTGTGTGTATGAACTTCAGCAGCGGCTGGGCATGCTCGTCGTACTATAAAACTTCTGACATTTATCAATCCAAAAATTGCAAGCAAATCGTGATTTTCTAGCCATTCTGCAAACAGCTCCTCTGCTGCATGCGAAGCTCTTGACACAGTAATGCAACAATGATGCATTGTAACACCCATCTTCGCAACACATTGACAGTATTTGACTGCGCAAGAATACACGTAATTGGCATCTACACATTGCACACAATTCCTTGGTGTACTGATTTGGTGTCTGCGGTAGTCGAGTGGTTAAGTTAAAGTTAAATATATAACTTAATAACTTACTTACCAAATAACTAAGCACAATTTCGAGCTTTATTTTCGCCTTCAAAAAGCCGTAATAAAATTTGACTTTGTCATCAAAATTTTATTTTTGAATGAAAAAAGTGTTGTTAAAAAATAATTGTACTAAAATACTGTGGAATGACATTAAAACATTCAAGTTAGATTTAAGATACTGGAGCCTGATAACTTAACTTAAACTTAGGCGTTAGTACGTGAAATTATACGTGATATTTATTTTGCTATTCAAAAAACATATAAATAATACATATTTTTTTATTTTATAAAAAATCAAAAACTTCAAATTCAAATGTATTTGAATATTTCCGAACGTTTGAGTCTAATAGAGAATTTTATATAAAAACACAAGCATCTCAATGAATATTAATATAATTTTTTTTTTAATAACAAAAATAAGATACAAGAATTATAAATCTAAAAACTATTTAGTTGTATAGTACAAATACAACTAAAGATTGTTACCCACAACTACAAGACCTATCTACACATGAATAAATAAATAAAAATAGAAATAAAACAAATATTTCCCTGATCATAAGATGGAAGCACCACTAAGAATCATCAGTTCTGACGACTCAAAGGAATGGCAAGCACTTAAGTGTTTATTTTCGGTTAAAACACATAAGAATAATATACTATGGTAAAACCAAGCGATGGTAAAACTATACCATGGTAAAACCAAAAAGATGGCATATCAACTATTACAGCCTGAACAGAATACAGGCGGCGATCGAAAAATGAGAGAGCGAACATTGAAAACAAAAAAAATGTGCTACTCATCTGCAGCTGCGTGCTATATTTGAATACTGCAGAGTTGACAACAACGTTTTCAAACCAAAAATATTCAGCGGTAAACTTAGTTGGCAGCTTTATAGTCATCTCTCATTAAGACGGTTCGATCAGATGCTACGGACAGTTTTGGTTTATTTAAATACCTCTTTCACAGTCATCCGTCGTGTACAAAAATAAACAACAACAACAAAAACCAGTTTCTGCAATATGAAACCAAATAATTCGTTTATACCTGCACGAAGGACGACCTTTCTTAATTCGTTCGTCAGTGATCCGTCACGAATTCAAATGAAAGCAAAAAACAAAACATCAATACAGTTTGTGCAATATGTATAGAACGAATTTTCAATACATGGTGTAGTAAAATGTAGTAGAAATATATTTTTTCAAAACAAAGACTTAAATGTATATAATTAACTACAGTAATTTTTTCGGTGTACAGCTTTAACAAATTAGTGGCTTTTTGACAACTTTTCCATATACATTTGTATATTATTTTAAATTGGAAATTATTTTTTTATTATTGGTAACGCTGGGTTTAAAATATGGGTTTAAAATATAAACAAAACTTAGCTGTTTTTGAAAGTAAATTATGTTTTCATATTTTAATAGGGCTGTTAATTTTAAGATTTTATATAATAAATTCGATTTTAATCAGATTTTATAAAAACAATTTACTTTAAGTGATACATATTTTTGTATACAGGGGAATTTATAGTAAATTTATAGAAAATAATTTATAGAAGAATTTATATTAATATGTAAATAATATATAATTTAATATTAAACAATAATACACAAAATAATTGCATAAACATTTTATGTATTACGTAGTACAAGTATTTCAAAAATAAAAACTACAGAAAACAAATACATACTACATATTCTGCAATATGTAGAAAACGAATTTCTAATACGTTGTGTAATAAAATCCAGACAAATTAATACACATGTATTAAAAAACGATCCAAATGTAGTAGAACTGCATTTTTTCAAAACGAAGACATAAATGTAGTATAATATACTAAAGTATTTTTTCGGTGTAGGTGAAAGAAGATAGGTGACATGTGCGTGCGCTCGCACACGTGCAATTCCGATCTATGCTTAAAATATTTAATTTTTTTGATTTTTGGCCGCACCCATTGCACTGTGCGCCGTCGACTAATTTCGTTTTGCGTATTCGTATTTGTTCATTCTGTTCGGACAGGTATTTTTAGAAAGCGCTAAAAGCAGCGTGATTTTAAATCAAAAATACATTCGCATTTTTCGTCAGTCCATAGTTATGTGTGCATTATGTTATGTTATGCATTTTTTAGCCCATAAGTCATTAAGTTTTTAAATAATAAACAATAAATATAATAAGTTTTAATAAACATATCGTCGACGACACTGCAGACGCTCAACTAAGTTAATCAACACTTATCGAGTTAATAAAAATGCGTTTTAATGTACTCGCAGAAAACCTTTGAAAAGTTTTCCCCGCATTTTAAAGCGATATTTTTTTTTCAAACTTTAAGAGTGATATCTTACATTTTCATTGCATCAATATTTTACTATTATTATGGTAGGTAAAATTGATAAACATGACAGTTAAAGAAAATATTTAATATAAAAATGAAAATCAAAAAGTTTAAATTTTGTTTTACATACATATTGAATGAACTTTAAAAATTCAATTTCACAATCAATAGTTGTATCTGTTGTCATTTAAATGTTTTTTTGACCGGCAGATGCTTTAACCGAAAGAACATGTTTCAGTTATTCTTATAACCGACACATTTTGACAATTCATTCAATGAATTATGCTGCAATTTGTGCATAAATTTGTTGTCGAAATGCCAAAAAGCAATGTCGTAAAATAGTATAAGATAAATGGAAATAAACATATTAGCTAAACTGTCTATTTTCATTCCATATCTGGCGTCGCAATATTCAAATCGGAAAATCTATTACAATATCGTTTAACCGCATTCACCTTTGTTGGTGAAAACGGAAATATTTAACTTTATAGTGAGATTTACGCTATAATACACTTACAGATAAAATTTAACATATCCGAACATTGTGAAGAATCACTTTATATTCACTAATAACAAAATATTTATGAGAGTGTTACTTCAACTAGTTCGCAAAGAAAATATTTGCTGCAACAATTGAAATATGCAGTAAATACAAACAAATGTGAAGCAACAGTGTAAATAATTTGTAAACATCACATATTTTGTATTACTTATGTTTTCCATAACCATAACGAAAAATGTCATATTTGATTCACTGCAACTACTAGAGCAGTGGTTTACAACCTTTTTGGGGTCGCGACCTCCTTTTTACCTGCATATGTCTCCTGCGACCCCTTTGAAATTACAAAATAGAGATCGATATTTTGCAAACATATTGAGTCAAAGATGAAACAATGCCGTTTTCGACACGGTTTCGACATCCTGCAGATGCAAACTTCATAACATGCTGCAACTTTATAAATTATGCCAACTTTATAAATTATGAACCTTGCAGATAATTGGCAAAAATATCTGTGTCCATAAATTAATTTTTGCTACAAATCAAAAAGAAATTTGTATTACCTAAAAAGGGTGTCGTGAGCGTAATTTATCACAATTCTCTAAAATATCCTTTTTTTCTTAAAATATAAGTTCACAAATACACGCAGCGATATACAATTTCATACTGAAATATTGTAGTGGGGCTAGGTGCACAAACATACGCATTATGGGGAAGCTTCTGGTGTGTATTTGACTCGGCAGACTTAATAGGTTTAAAAAAAAAATTCCACACCCGCCTTCAACGAATGCTTCTGAACGACTGAACGGAAAATTGGGAATTATGGAAATATACTTCCGGACTGGGAACCGGTTTCGATTTTATATTCGAAATCGTGCGACCGGAAGAAGTATCCTAGTAGTTTTTAAGGTTGGAACCGAAATCGCAATTATCGTCTATATACATATTATAAATTACTCTTTCGTTTTTAAGAATTGAAAATATTTTTGTACATTATTTTCCAAAATTTAATAATGAAAATTTGATAAGTTTTTAATATATTTTCCTAATTGTCATTTTTGTCATAACAATAATTTTTACCGTTTCTTCATTAAGTAATATTGGTTTTTTTATAAAATTTTAAATTTATTGTAAAGTAATGAATTTCCCTTGTCTAAATAAAAAAATATATGGTAGCGATTGGTTTTTTATGTCTAACACCGAAAATCAAATTACATTATTGTTTTTGGTTCGAAATAAATGGAGAGAAAAATAACTAAAACTTAAAAAATTCGAACCAATTCAACAAAATTATGTTCGTAATCAGTATCAAATAATGGCGCAATCAGAATAAAACCAGAAACAAATATTTGGACTTTTATTAATAAAATACAAGTTTTTATACCCTACAACTATGAGGTACAGGGTATTTAAGTTTGTGCATATATTGTAACGCCCCTTAGCAAGCGTGTCCGGTAAGGAAAAGTGTATGTATTCTTGATCAGCATCACAACCCGAGTGTGTTTAGCCATGTCCGTCTGTCTGTCCGAAAACGTAGTAACTTGAGAAATACTTCTCAGAATGCAATAAAATTTCGTTTCAAAATGTTTAAGCCAATACACGCCCATACAAGTCACTTTTACATAACTTTTTGGGAACCAATAACAAAAAAGTATTCATGATATGTTATAAAATTATAAACGTAAGAATTGTTGAATACATAAAAATATGTGTTACAAAAATTGGCGTGATCCGCCCACATTTTTTTTACATTATTTTAAGGGTTTTCATAGTGAAAATTTTAGCAGTAAATTATTAAAATCAAATCTATGAACTATTAGCCTTACAAAATTTAAAATAAAGGTGTGGTCCGCACACTTTTATTTTTATAATTTTTTTTATTAGTTTTTTTATACTTTTATATCAATTTTTTAAATTAATTAAATAATATACCAAGGGTGGGGGGTTCAGTAAATTAAGATATACAATTAAATATCCCCCATTAATATCCATTAACCATTTTAACGTTTTAAACACATTCAACATCAAATATACCAGAGTTTAAAACTCACCTTCTCCAGAAATATGTGGCCCAAAGTTACAAAAAATTAATCAAGAATCACTTTCTTGTGGTTATAGAAATAAAAACTCTTGACGGTAGAATGATGCGAACCTTGTTCTAGGCATAATAAAACAAACTTCGTTATAACTGCTAAATCCGAATATCTAATCAGTGGTCATTGTCTTTGCTATTTAAATTGATTTAAATAAGGACTCTTTTCAAATTTAAAAAAATATCCAAACAAAACAAACTTTTTCAATTTGTTTAAGTATTGTTTGTACCAAAAATCTTAAAAATTTGGTAACCAGTCAGCTATATGATTTATGGCTCAAAGTTTTCTCGAACTAACTTGGATAACAAAAATCCGAACTCGTTGCTACAATTTTGGAATTTTGAAATGTACTCCATTGTAAATATCACAGTCGAAATTTTTGTCAATCAAAGAAGTTCCGACATGTTTTTCGATATATTTCAAACAGACAAAATCTCACGATTTTTTGCACAAAAGTTTTCGTCTGCGCCACTTTTAACAAAGATCATTTATCCAATGATCATCTAAACATTATATTTTCTTTTAAAACCGAACAAACAATTGAAAAAAAAACGAGCGATTTTTTATCTCAAGGTAAACAGATTGCCAATGCGGCTCGTTATGCCAAATGAGTTTGCCATGTCTGCTCTAATACTTTTCAATCATGTTTTATTTTCTTAGAGCACAAAAAACAATTAAAGAACATCAGGTTATATGTATATATTTAGCGTTACCAACATAAACTACTCATCATTGATGTTTAATTCTTAACATTTCCCATATCCCTTATAATAGTGTCATAAATAAAATTCGGTTAATGTCAAGGAATTATCGATTATTATTCCTATTTGAAAAGTTATATGAACGAAATAAAAAAATTAAAGTAACTTTAGTGCATGTTATGGCTCAGTTCTAGAATAAACAATGTTGAAAAGCTGAATACTAATAAAATGTAAGCTACTAATAAAATGTAAGCTTGGATTGCATTGCGTCCTTTGCATTTTGAATTGCATCTCAGCATTTTTTGTAATTAAACTTTAATAGCTTGAATGAAATTTAATCCACCGACATCGGTCGGTTCTGAGATTCATAGAATATCTTATTCCATGAGAAGGCATCACAAAAAATGTTCAAGACCTTACAAAGTAATAAATCATCAGATGTTCGAACGACCCTCTATTTTCTAAAATTAGTATAGTCAAATGATTATAATATTCACTGATTATATGAATATTTTTAGCGTTACCAACATCAACTACTTATCATTGATGTTTAATTTTTAACATTTCCGATATCCCTTATATTAGTGCAATAAATAAAATTCGGCTAATGTCAAGGAATTATCGATTATTTTTCCTATTTGAAACGTTATATGAACGAAATAAAAAAACAAAGTAACTTAAGTGCATTTTATTGCTCAGTTCTAGTATAAACAATATTGAAAAGCTGAATACTAATAAAATGTAAGCTACTAATAAAATGTAAGCTTGGATTGTATTGCGTCCTTTGCATTTTGAATTGCATCTCAGCATTTTTTGTAATTATACTTTAATAGTCCACATCGGTCGGTTCTGAGATTCATGGAATATCTTTTTCCATTACAAAAAATGTTCAAGACCTTACAAAATAATAAATCATCTGAAGTTCGAACGGACCTATATTTTCTAAAATTAGTATAGTCAAATCATTATAATATTTACCTATTATATGATCATTTTTAGCGTTACCAACAAATTAGTCATCATTGATGTTTAATTCTTAACATTTCCGATATCCCTTATACTAGTGGAATAAATTTAATTTGGCTAATGTCAAGGAACGAAATAAAAAAATTAAAGTAACTTTAGTGCATGTTATGGCTCAGTTCTAGTATAAACAATGTTGAAAAGCTGATTGCTAATAAAATGTAAGCGAGGATTGCGTCTTTTGCATCTTGAATTACATCTCAGAATTTTTTCTAATTAAACTTTAATATTTTGAATGAAATTTAGTCCACCGTCATCGGTCGGTTCTGAGATTCATAGAATATCTTTTCTGTGAGATGGCATCACAAAATATTTTCAAGACCTTACAAAATAATAAATCATCTGAAGTTCGAACGAGCCTCTATTTTCTAAAATTAGTATAGTCAAATGATTATAATATTCACTGATTATATGATTATAATGTTCACTTCCGAATATAGCTAAAATGTAAATTTAGTAAACAATAGAAAATGATTTAAATCAAATGATTTAAATTTTTACAAACCAATTCAATAAACATTGACCTATTTTTATGCTTCAAATTTGTTGATGTTTTTTTTTTTTTTGTTATGTTGCTAGAGACATGCGCATAATCTGGTACGCATAATCTGGTATTACCTAAAAGTTATAATACAATTTACATGAAATGTACTCTGCATTTTTTTTTAATAATTATATTTGTTGAACTTTATATTACATATATTATTAAATAATACTTAATAACTTCTTAATAATAAAATGAAACAATCAATTAACTACCTTTGTATATTAGTACAACTGCCAACAAACCATGAAGAAGTATTCGATTCATATTTTTTAAATGTTTATAATTTCAATTTATTTATTAATTAGCATTTAAAAGATTAACACCCATTGAATATTTAAACAACATATAATCTTATTTTTAACGATTAAAATATGAGTACGAACTGCACTGTTTTAAATCATGTACTAGAGTAAATTGATGTTGTAGTCCTGTGCAGCATTTTACTAAAGAGAATCGCATGCTTGTGATGCACATGAAAGTAAGATGTTTATATGTATACTAACATACAAGCAGGGATGGTTACCGAAACGAATAATGGTACTGTAACAGTATTACAACAGTTTCATTAAATCATTAAAAAATGAGAATGATACCGTTACATCCCCATTTTTTTATAATTATGTATATTATACCTATATTCCCTCTGCTGCGTTCATTCGTATTTACGACGTTATTACGATCAAAAAGTAAGACATCCCTGACAAAAGTGTGCGACACTGGTTCAGATTTACGAACTAAATAGGTGCTGTAACGGAATTAACGTGACATAGACATCTAACCTTTTTTTCTGAAGTATGTCTGAGAGAAATTGCGTACAAAACAGAGAGAGCAAAAACAAAAAAATTCAAAAATCAGCCACTCAGAAACGAGGTGAATCAAAGGTGATGACGCATTTTGGTCAGACTTTTAGAACAGACTTTCAAAGCAATGTCGGACGTAATCTGAGACCCAAAGGAAAATTGACGACAAATAAAACTATTACAGTATTCGTATTAATGATTTTGTACAGTTATCATGAATATTATATTAATCATGTACATTAATTTTAATATAAAATAATATAAATTGCTAATTAATTAAATATGCGTAATCTTTTAATAAGAATAAATACATTTAGATCGTTAGTTTCATCTGGAATCAATTTTTCACATTCAGCGAAATGGTCTTTGCAGAAAAGCAGAACGGAATCAGAGATAAAATATTTTTTTTTATTTCATTTCACCAGATTATGCACCACATTTATTGTTATATCTCGCAGTCGTTTCCAGATAAAATTTTTGAATATTCTGCATATTGAATTTCAACAAATGGTACTTTAGGGTGGTTCAAAAAAGCGACTTTTTCGAAATTCCCACCTGACCCCCCTAAAAAGTTTAAGCACATTAAAAAAGTAATTCACAACAAATTTTGGTTGAATCGAAAAGCGTTTAGAGGTCGCGCATCGCGATTTTATGTTTTTAGCCCATTTAAAATCGTTAGTATGAAGGTCAGATTAAAGTTGAATAAGGTTTTTGGTTTGATTTTGATGAAATTTTGGAATCGTGGACATAATTCACTACAGATTACAATGGCATTTTCAATATTTCGATCCGACCATAATTTATTTATTTGCCGATTTTTACATATACTTTTCTTTGATAGTTCACACCCATTTTCCCCATCTTACTACATATTTAAAATGTGTCGATATCTTCTTTTAAATATCCAATAAACATAACAAACTAAAAAAAATGAACACGTGGCATACTGTATTGCAATTCAATTTTTAATCCGCGATATGTAAGTTTTGGTAGTTATTTGCGTATTATGAAAATATATTTTGGTATTATATGATACATTGAGGCTAATACATGTAAAAATAATTAAAATATAAAATTATTTTTTTTTTATATTAACGTTTTTACTGCTAAGGGCCAGTTTTTCAGTGCTAGTTGAACTTTGCATGTGGTTTAAACTTCGTTTAAAATCAAAATCGATTTTTTCAGTGAACTTCAACCATCGTTTAAACTTAGTTTAAACGACCGATGCTGATGGTTTAAACTACGTTTAAACTTTCAAAGTTTTTGACATGAATTTTTTTGACAACACTTTTCACTATTTTCTGTCTCTGCGCTGTTTCACCAATTATTATTAATTTTTGTATTTTTGCACACTACGCATTTAAACAAAGTCTCACGTGCACTTTAGTTGCACGATCTCTTCTTCAAATTTAAAAATTCATTAATTTTATTTTTCTGAAACAATTTTTCTATTTATTTAATTTTGAATGACATTTATCAGAAGTCAAAATCGAGAGAATTATTTGTCATTTGCCTGTGGTGCCATATGTATTGTCTTGGTCTGTGTTCATTTTAAACTATCACTGAAAAACTGCTAACCAAATTAAACGACTTTTAATTTAAAGAGAAGATTAATTAAACGGAGTTTAAACTACGTTTAAACGAGCACTGAAAAACTGGCCCTAAGTATGTCGATAAGCCTGGGAAGATTATAAGTAATATATAGTTTTATATATACAGGGTGGTGCGCTTCAGGATGCAATTATTTTGTGCACTGATTCCTTGGTTCATTTCATGAAAAAAATAATGTTACAAAGAATGGGGGTATCTGGAACACCCAATTAAATACAGGGTGTTTTCAAAATAATATTACATTCATTTCACAGAAGATTGATCAGAATTATTAAAAAAATAATAACATTGACATTTTGTAGTAGATCCTTAGGATTTTTTTAATCAAATTAAAAAAAAAGTTACTTAAAAAAAAAATCATAATGCAGATTTTGCTTAAATTTTTAGTTGATATATATATTTTTTTAATATTTTATCGTAGATCACTTTTTGTTAGTTCAAATAACATTTCTATGGTAACAATTGCACTATCTATAAAAATTGCTCGACTATAAAATCGGTTAGAGTTAGGTACATACAAATAATTTATGGTTCATTCAAATAATGAAAAATAAAATATATATTAACTAATAACGATGTTCTACAAGGATTTTAATATGGTATGAAACCTATCAAGTCTGGTTGATTTCGGTCTCCCGATTCTTGCTGCGTACTCAGAATACGTCGAGATTTTGCACAAAATCGAGTCAAAGTTGCAAAAAAGGCCGTTTTTGGTACTTTATATCGCAAGTTATCGCACTATTTCGATATGTTGCAGATGCAAACTTTATCACAAAATAAAATATGAACCTTGCCCTACGGATAATTCGCAAAAAAAATCTGTGTCCAGATATTAGTTTTTGCAAAAACTCAAAAAGAAATGTGTGTGTCGAGAGAGTAATTTAACACAATTCATTTTAATATTAGTTCGCAATGTGTTTGCTGTCAAAATTCCAAAAAAATGTTTTAAACTTTATCTTAATGAAGTTTTCCGAAATATTTTTTAAAATTTGTTTATGAAATATTTGATTAAAATGGAGGGAATTGCACGCATAGACATACAATTTCATACTGATATAATGTAGTGGTGCTAGATGCAAAATCGAACAAAATTCTTGGCATCTGGTGTACGCATTATGGGAAAACATGATGGGGAAAATTGCACTGCGTAATATTTCTATGAATTATTTTATTATTTCCATTTGTATTTTTTTTATTTATTTAAAATTAATTAACAAGTACAATTTGTTTTTTTTGGTTAGTTTATAGTAATATTTGTTGTGTTTTTGTAACAGTATAATAATAGTAATAATATAAATAGTAGAAGTATAATAATATTAATGAGTAAGTAATTAAAAATAAAAGTTACAATAATAGTAGATGTTGCGCAACGTTGAAATATAAATGAGAACAACATTAATTTCATGTTTTCAATATAGCAAATTTTTTGACATTTAATGCGAAGTATGCTGTTCTTATATTCTGAAAATTAATATTCAAACAAACAAAACAAAAAATATAGGTATATACATATAGGTATATAAAGGCATTCTTTAAAACAGTTTTTAAAGGCCATTTAAATAGTTCTTAATCACTTGTTTTATTTACAATTTTTTACGTATTGAAAAATTTAAATACATAACAAAACTTTCATATAATGGAACTTAACTTATTTTTTTAACATTTTTGAGTTTCAAACAAGATTTCAATAACTTTAAAATATGTTTCGTTTACATTAGATATGTTTAGATACACATTTTATGTCATTCGGTAAAATGTTCTTAAACGATGCAGATATTAAAATTGAAAACATATAAATTAAGTGTTTTATTTAGTTCGTGTTGTTTTATTTAGTACTCCAAAGTGAATGACTAGTGCAACTTTCCACAGTTAATATCCATATTCAGTTCAGCTCACGTGATTCATTTATATTGTTTTTCAAATCACCTGATCTGTCTGTTGAAGCGGCTAGTGACATTAGTCTTTGAAAAACTAAATAAAAGTGAACTATAAGTGTCCGGTTATCAAGGTAATAATGGCTTTGAAAATTGACATAAAATTGCATTGACTGAAAATAGTGAGTGATGAAATTTATTTGAGGAGCAAGCAAATACCTAAGGAATGACTATTTCATAGCGAGAAATAAGGTTTTATAAGAAGTTACGCGCTTTTAATTTGATTTTTTTTGTATTTCATTTCTATATAATTCGCGTGTGCTGATTGTACTACATATTCAATTTTTACCAAATCGGGCGTTGTTAGGACAATTCCATTCGATATTTACGACTATTTCATTTTTAACTAGGTCATTTCAATGTCTTCAAATTTCAAATACAATATATGTAAGGATAACGATCACTGATGTTATGTTTAGATTTTGAGTTACGATTTGAATTTTTAAATATTCTTGTTTAACTTTAGCTTTAACTTTAAAAAGGGCTCATACGTGCCGTAACTGCATGGGTAGAGTGGAACTGCGGCTATGACCTCCAAGTGGTGACCGCTGGAAACAGTCTCAGTTAGGTCATGTCTCTGCTGAGAGCTGGCTAGCATAGTCGGGCGAAACTGAACGATATGTGGAAAATTATGCCTCAATGCGTAATCCAGAAGCAAAAAAATCCCCTAGTCCACGATGTAAGGCGAACCGTGCCATGGACGTTTAAAGTCAGGGATAAAGGATTGTAGTAGAACGGAGCCTCGCTGATACCTGGTCGCCTCAGCGAGTAGTGGAGACCCTTCCATGGTAAGGGACTATTCCATGGTCGATCTTAATTCCCCAATTTATATATTTACAGATGGACAAAAAAGTTAAACAAATTCTTCGGAAACAGCAGGGCTTAACTGCAACAGAACTGGCGGACATAATGGAGGGTTATCTCCATGATGATGATTGTCCCCAGACGACAAAAGCACAACGGGCTAGTACCTTACAGAGAGTAGCGCCAACAGCGACGAAAATGTCTGAAGAGAAGCCAACAGCCAGCAAAATGTTAGTGAGCGGGGAGACGAATAAGCGTCAACTGAACCGTTCCACGACTGCCATGACGCCACTGGGAAAACCTAAATGGAAGGATGATCCCTTAAAGAAAGGTCTGAGTGGATCAGGTCGAAAATGGTACCAGCGATACCTGGAAAAGGGGTTCAAACCCGAAGAAGCACGAAGCAAGGCGGCAATCAGGACACTCCAAGAACGGAGGAAGCCCGAAAGAGCGCCAGCGATGCTATCACGCCGCAAGAAAATGTCCAAAAGAAGGCTCGCACGGAGAAAGCCTCGACGCCAATGCAGGTGGTAAAGGCACTATGAAGGCAGCACACAGCAAAGCACCCAAACCGAGCACCAGCTATGCTAGTGCCGTGAAGTCGGTCAGGTTGGCTGTGACGGCAAAGGACTATCCCGATCATGTACTCACCAATGAGGATCTCTCAACATTGGAGGAGGCAATCGTGAATGAAATGGATCTCGGATGGAAGTGCATATCCTTCAAGTCAGGAATGCTGCTGGTAGAGTGTTCCAACCAGGATACTGCAGACTGGCTTAAGCAGGCAGCTGGCAATTTGAAGACGTGGAAGGGAGTAGAGTTGATGGCACATCTGGGTGATGATATACCACATATGCAGCTAGGCGCCATCTAGAACTTGAAAACATGGTTATAGAAATGAACCATGCTAGAAATAATGCATATACATCCAGTTGTATACAGAAAAAGGTATCCAGACAACGAGAAACCCCGTGGTGAAGCGGTCAGTTAGCCGGTCTTAGAACCAGTGTACGGCGACTTTTTAACAAGTCAAAGCGCACTGGGGAATGGCAGGCGTATACTACCCTACTGACCACATATAATAAAGAAATAAGGAAGGCAAAGAGAAATAGATTTCAAAACTTTTGTGAGAACATTGCTAGTACCTCAGCAGCGGCTATCCTGTACAAGGCTATAGCAAAAGTTAAAACAGAAACATCGCTTTCACTGAAATGAGAAGATGGTAGCTACACCGAGAATGAGGGCAAAATATAACACTTTTGCTCAAAACTCACTTTGTAGGTAGCACTGAGAATACCCAAGAACATGAACCAGAAAGCATAGTACCCCGGAGGGAAGACTGGGAAACAGCTAATAAGATTTTCACGGAGCAAAGAATAGATTGGGAAATACATACCTTCCAGCCCTTCAAATCACCAGATGTAGATCGAATATTCCCAGGCCTACTACAGCAGGGTAGGAATGATCTAATGAAACACCTGATAAGAATAACTAGAAGCAGTTTAGCACCTGGATATATACCTAGCAACTGGAGGAGGGCCAAGGTGGTATTTATACCGAAGTTGGGAAAAAAGATCCCACGCACCCTAAATCCTTCAGACCAATTTGCCTGACCTCATTCGTTTTTAAAACAATGGAAAAGGTCATAGATAACTACATCAGAGAGAATACTCTAAAAATTAATCCGTTACATGCATGTCAGCATGCGTACAGAGCAGGTAGATCTACGGTAACTGCGCTGTATCAACTGACAAATATTATACGGAAAACCTTGGAGCAAAAAGAAACAGCACTATGTGCATTCCCAGACATAGAACGGGCCTATGACAATAACTGTCATGAGGGTATAAGAAACTCCCTAGAAGTAAAAGGAATAAACCATACCATGGCAAGTCGGATGAGTGGAATGCTTAAATGCAGAAAGCAGAAGTCAATGTTGGGCTGACCAATATACAAATTAGAACCCCACGAGGTTTTCCACAAGGGGGAGTACTATCACTACTAATCTGGAACCTAGTTGTAGATGAACTCCTGTGGAAACTCACAAACACTGGAATAGAATGTCTGGGGTACGCCGATGACATCGTAATCATATGCAGGGAAAAATTTGAAGATACTCTGTGCGACAGACTAAAATTGGTTCTTAGAATAACAAAGGAACTAAATATTGTCTCCGTAGGACTAAATATTAATCCAGCAAAGACCACCATGATACCCATTACAAGAAAAAGAACTCTAAATCTGAGACCAATCAGGTTAGAAGGGACTGAAATAGATCGGAAATGTTGAGAGTTAGCATAATGACAGTCACTCATAGCGTGGCAGTTCATTAATATTTTTCTAGTGGGTATTTGCTGTTGCTAAATATTAATTGCTAAATATTTAAATAATATTATATGCATTCTAATTGTTGTTAAAACAAAAAGTAAATGATGTTGCTTTGATGACACACCTTTTGGTCGTTGCCAAAATAAGCGGCGACAATTTACTTAGTCAGCAATTGTAACTGTAAACCAAATTCGCAGCAGCGTCAAGTTGCTAGCTTGAAGAAAATAAGCACGTGGTGCAATTTGTTTGTAAACAAAGATGACTTCAATTCAATGACTTTGCGATGGTCTAAATTCAATGTCATCGCGGGTTGCTGATTATGCAAGAGTTGCTTTCACGGTCAGCGTTAAGAAGTCGAGTTGTGGATCGAACTTGAGTTCTTTACGGAACTTGTGATTGGTTAAAATTATGCTTCTGGGCATAAGCAGCAAAACACACTGTGATTGGCCAAAATTATGTTTCTAGGCTGAAGCAGCAAAAGACACTGGAAAAGTAGCATTGAAACTTAAATTAAGTATTAGTATATAAGCTGTAGTTATTTAGTTTTTAAGAGAGTTGTTATTAGATTAAGAAGTGAGTTCAATAAGTTGAACAGAAAAAAGAAATAAAAGTTATAAAAAAGGATAAAACCTGAAATGAAGTAAGTGTTGTTATTTATTAAATGTCTTATTTCAGTTGATGATGTATGGACTTTAACATTGGCGCAGCCGGTTTTAGAACCAAAAACAACCGCTCTAGATGGAAGATAGAAAAAATTTTAAATATGTTTTTAAAATAAATAGTCAATAATTTAAATAAAATCTAATTTTGGTAATTTAAAAAATTTTGTTGGAAATGACGTATTTTTAATGGAAGCCCTACAATGAAAATTAAAGAAAACACAACATGAAACAACAAAATTAAATGGAGAAATTGGACGAAATAAAATATATATTGTAGTGAGTTTTGAGGAAAATAATGAAAACATGGTGTAAACAAATAATAAATTTTTAAATAAATAAGGAAAATCTGTCGAGAAAAATCTGAAGTTAAATAGAAATTCACTAGTGATACCAGTAATATTGAGAAAGTTAATTTCCTTGATTTTAAAATGAGTATCCAACATATTGCAAAGACCGTGAACCGTTCGGTTCCGATGTTCTTAGGCACGGATTCCAATGATCTGCCCTCTGAAGTATGTAGATTCATACAAGGATGTGATTTAGCGGTAAAGGCTACGAATGAAACAGAGTTACAAGAATTTATATCATGTGTTAAGTTAGGAATGTATGGAGACGCATTTGAACCAGAGATCGGAAATGCCCGTGTGCGTGCGCCCGCACATGCCCCTTTCTTCATACACTGACGAGCAAATTTGTTTTACGCAGACACTGCACTCGGGCATCACATTTTTTTTTACAACACATCCCGTCGCAACGAGTGATGCTTTGCATTATTCTCGGTACATGCCCTCGTGCGTGCCACGAAACTAAAAACTGCAGCCCGCGCAGACGTGGAATGAGAAAATAGAGAAGCATATCGCGCAAGTGCTATGGTATTTATTTCGCGGGGCAACTCCGTGCAACAGCGAAAACAGACTGCCCCTGGCAGCACGCGCATTTTTCACAGCCAGTAAATTTTATTGGCACTGTTTTACTAGACTGCGCAATGTTTTAATAATTTTTATATAAAACTATTGATAATACAGACAAGTTTGGCAATACTCAAATACACTTTTATCGCAGTTTTATTTTGGTTTATAAAAATTGTATCTTTTAATTGTTCGTTGAACAGAAAAAAAAAATTAACATGAAATCTTAATCAACATTTTTATTCAAATACAAAAATTATTATGCGCAAAAATCTATTTTAATAAAAAAGCTACATGATAGGCTTCGAAAAATAATGTATATCCTCATTTTTAAAAATGTACACTAAGTTTAAACTTGCACTGAAAAACTTGTACTAAATTATACAATTTTTATAAACCAAATTAAAACTTCGATTAAAAGTGTATTTGAGTATTGCCAAACTTTTCTGTATGAACGATAGTTTTATTTAAAAATTATTAAAACATTGCGCAGTATATTATAACAGTGCCGTACTCATGCGCCACATAAGAATGTCATACAAGAAAAAATTAACTGGCTGTGAAAAACTGCCCCGCGTGCTGCCCGGGGCAGTCGGTTTTCGCTGTTGCACGGAGTTGCCCCGCGAAATAAATACCATAGCACTTGCGCGATATGTTTCTCTATTTTCTCATTCCACGTCTCCGCGGATTACCACTACGAACCAAGATCCCCGTAGTAATAATTCTAAAACAGGAAATTTCACCAGGAGTCTATATCGGAGAAACCATATCAAATGTGAGAAAAAATAGTGTTTACGTTTCAGTTTTAAACTCAACAGAAAAAGATATAATATTGAATAAGAACATACAGCTCAAATTTTCAAATTATAATAAATTTATAAAGCATAAACATACGACACAGAATATGCAAACTATTTGACTCATTAAAATTGGATCCAAATGCAAATTTTGAAGAGAAGGCATCCATAGAAAAAATATGTGCGTCATACCATGATGTATTTCTGTTAGAGGGGGATGAGCTATCGTATACACCTATTTTAAAACATGAAATCCCCACAATAGACGGCCAACCTCCGATCAACCGAAAACAATATAAATTACCACATATTCATAGAGAAGAAATCAACAAACAGGTGCAGAAGTTATTAGACGACGATATTATATCACCAAGTACGTCGCCTTGGAATTCACCACTATTGTTGGTACCTAAAAAGAGTGGCAAGGACGGACAGAAAAAATGGAGACTGGTAATAGATTTCAGAAAATTGAACGACGCAACGATTAAACAAGTATTTCCAATACCTCGTATTGATGAAATTTTGGATCAATTAGGTCACAGTAGGTATTTTTCAACATTAGATCTTGCAAGTGGTTATCACCAAGTGCTAGTAGATGAACGCCACAGAGAAAAAAAAGCGTTCAGCACGGGCTTGGGACATTTTGAATTTAATAGGATGCCATTTGGATTGACGGGAGCACCCGCTATGTTTCAAAGAATAATGAACCACATTTTAACAGGATTGCAGGGACTTGATTGTTTCGTATATCTGGACGATATAGTGGTGTATGGAAAAACATAATGGAGCTCGAAATTAGACTATGGTTAGAAAAATTAGGTGTTAGAAAAATTGAGGGAAAATAATTTGAAATAGTATGGGCCGCAAAAAATTATAGAGCGTATTTGTTATGGCGTCCATTCACGGTTTATACGGATCATCAACCACTGCGTAGCATAGCGAATTTAAAGGATCAAACGTCAAGGCTAGCCAGGTTCATACACAAATTATCAGAATATGAGTTCGAAATAATTTATAAACCTGGCAAAAAGAATTTAAATGCTGACGCATTAAGTAGGATTCCACAATTAGAAACAGAAATTGCGGCAGTTCAAACCAGTTCTAAAAATACACCAAAGGCAATAGATCCACAACCGGACGTCAGTAAGCCAGTATTGGAAGACAAAGTAACGGATATGGATTGCCCTAAATGTCAAGTTAACAAAAGTTCTAAGCAAAAATGCCAATGGTCTTGACAGATACACCAACTCGCCCATTTGATAAAGTTTATATGGACTTAGTAGGAATTTTACCCGAGACAGTATCTGGCAATATATACATTTTAACATTTCAAGACGATTTTTCAAAATATATGTGCTGTGTAGCAATACCATACGCAGAAGCAAGTACAGTGGCTAAAGCATTTTATGATGAAATTATAACACGCCACAATATTCCGAAAATTCTAGTAACTGACAATGATTCTAATTTCGTGTCAAAGTTATTTTCTGATACATGCAAATTATTGGGTATTGAAAAAATGCACATTACACCCTATCACCCATAGGCCAATGAATCATTAGAACGTAGTCACATACCATTAGCAGAATATTTGATATGTTTTGCTAAGGAGGATGGTTCCAATTAGGATCAATGGTTAAATTCGACAATGCATGTCCATAATAATACGATGCATGTGTCAACTGGGCAAACACCTTTCCGAACACTATATGGTTATGATTCTGATATGCCAACTAATTTGAAACGAAAAGTTTCACCACTATATAATGCCGATGATTATAACAAAATATTAAAATATCAAATACAGCGGGCGCATGAAATAGTGAGGCAAAATCAAGAAAAGGTAAAAGAAAAATCTAAAACAGGCTACGATAAATCATTAAATCCCATTGAGTTTTAATTTGGGGAAATGGTTGTAATGAAAAATCAAAATAGGAAAAATAAATTTTCACCAATTTGGGTAGGGCCCTATAAGGTTTTGTCCGTCACTACCCCCGTGATAACGACAATATTAATAAAAGGAAAGGGAAAGAAAAAATACACAACAATTTGTTGAAAAAATACCATAATTAGAAATTATTGTATTAATTGTTAAAATGCGGAAATATATTTATAAATAAATTGCGAAAAGTTTAGTATTGTGTGATAATGATTAGGAAATAGGAAAACAGAAGAAAACGGTACCCACAGATCTCTATGTATTACTTAGGGTTAATTTACTAGCATGTGGCGGACCAAATTTAAAGGTTATGAAAACAAGAAATATTAGGAAAAATATAAATAAGAAAGAATTATAAATGATAACACGAGTTTTTTATACGAAATAAATGCGATAAAATATATTTGTACGAAATTGAGATATTGAACAAATAGCTAAGTACTGCTCAGCGTAGATAACTAGCATAGAAATTTTGAATTGTAAAGTGAATTATGAAATTATGGTTGAATTATTAATTTTAAATTAAAATATAATGAAAAGTAGATTTCGATGAATTGAATTTTGAATAAATAAAGAATTATTAATTTATGTTAATTGCTGACGAGCAAATAAATGACAAGTAGGTTTTTTTTTAGAGCTAGAAAATGCTCCAAACGATATATTGGAAAAATATGATTGAATTAAAAGAATAGAAATAATATTATAAAAAATATATAAATACGTTTACTACGAATGAAAAATAGGTTTTTAGAGCTAGAATATGCTCCAAAAGAGATTATTATGATTGACTTAATTGATTAGAGAAATATTATAAAAATTATGAGAAAATGCATACAACAGTTGCAAAATGCATACAAGACTTTTTAGAGTTAGCACATGATCCAATTGTTATGTTGATATTTATTTTATTAAAGCAGCTAAGTATTATAATAATAATAGTTTGGCGCTACAGTCCTGTTTAGAACTTCGGCCGAGCTCTCTCACCATTTTGAGCTGTGCGTGTTATATTTGTACTCAAATTGGTGGGACCTACAGTTTATTGCCGAATCCGAACGGCGGGTGAGAGCTTTTCATAGGCAATGTTTTACTCTCGTAGGTTTGCCATTTACTGCCGAGAGGTAGCGCGGTATAGAAAAATGTTTCTATGAAAAGATGTTGTTAGCCCCAGTCCAGGCTTGATCCGGGGACCTTTCGGCTCGCAGTCCAACGCACTAACCACTGAGCTACCGCGGCTAAAGTATTACTTCGGGTAATTTACTAGCCTGTGCAATAAATTATGAGTTTATGTTGAATGGAAGAAAAAAAAAAAAGAAAAATGTAGAAATTGAAGTTGAGGAAATGAATATATATATAAAACAAAAATATAGTTAAAATATATAAATTATTAAATAATATAATTGTATTAAGGATAGAAACAAATGAGAACGGCAATTACATTTTATGTAAGGATTCGTTGTACTCTTCGAAAAGAGTCGACATCCGTAAGACCTTATGCTAATCTTAAGCTATTAATTAAATAGTTTGAAAAGAACAGCAGCAAATTGTTTTTAAGCATTTTACTAAATACGACGAATACTAGTCTGCAACTTGATCAATTGCATACGTGTATTACGAATCGTATTAGGTGAACTCGAGCGAAAACTTAAGATGATCACTTAAGTTTCGTTAGAGATTGCGATAGAATGAGAAATAAATAAAAATAAAAATTGCATATATGTTGAATGAGTTTAAAACAAAAAAAAAAAAAGTGGAAGATGTTTTACTTGTAGAATATGTTATTCAGATAAAATATATTCTGTTAGAATTATGAATAAATTAATATTTTTTTTTCTCTTCTGGAAAAATGTTTATGAAACAACAAAACCAATATACGTATTTATTAGTTTAATAGATATTAAAATATAAAAATATAAACTTAAATAAATATGTTATATGACACATGTATTTTGTACATACCACAACTTATATTGTAAAATATTAACACAAACTATAGGATAATGTCAAACTTCGTAATATAAGAGAATGTTAATTTATAACAAAAATTTGTTTTTTTTATTTTATAAAATTTTAAAGTACAATATTATATAAGGTAATATATGAATGCTAATTTTGATATAGATATAACGATGTTATTATATGAATATAATTATGTTTTATAGACACTTAAATATGTGAGTGATTGTAATGATGAATACTCGAAAATGATTAGATTTAAGTAAAAATAATTATAGCAACGAAATCTCATTGAATACTAAAAATATTGTGACAGTAATTAGATATAGTTTTATTAGAAAAATAAGTTGGCAATAATATGGCTAATCCTGCTCATTGTGAGGGTCCAGGTAGATTCAATTCACTGACCAACAGCGTTGGAGCAGCATTCACTCGTGTTCGATCGGAAAACAGATATAGGGATCTACAGGGCGGAGTGAACAGTAATCACGAAATTTGTTGTAACTGACTCAAGCGAACAATTGTAGTTAACAGATGACTTCGTGTCAAGGGTACAGGGTTCATGCACAAGAAACGAACGGTTGCGGAAAACCTACGATACGCGTAAAACATACGGAAAACATATGCGTTAAACTACGTAAAACATATGATAGAGCAAAAAGTAACGGTGATGGCCAGTAATTACGACAGGTTGTCCAGAACGTTGCAAGCAACCATTAAAGAGATAGAGGGGTTGCGTGTTGGAATGAACGCTACACTAGAGGAACTCACCAGAATTAAACAGAATCACATAAGGAGATGGCATCAATTGAATTCGCTATCATAGAAGATGTGAACACAAACCTGAAAAAGCTCGTAAACAGAACCAGAAAGTTAGCTAGAATGAATCTGAGCATAGCATGTTGCACCCGGACGTTTTGGGCCAAGCGTTGCTGAGCGAATTAACAGTGGAACTGAAGATGATGTACGAATCAGAGTGGTTCTTAAAGAACATATTGAATTTACACATCGAAGCTAAAGCGACATCGCAATGTAGTGTCGGAAGCATGTTAGACGGAGTCAGGAGCAGTCGGGACCCCGAGAAGTATCCTACTCAGGGGCTCCTAGATCTGTGAGATCGATGACGGCTTCACTAACAAATAAGATGGTGCGAACCGCAGTCCGAAGGAAAGAAGACAAGCACTAGAACTCATATCAGGAACTTGAAGAACCAGTATCGTTAAAGCATATGAAGATCGATTAACCATGCCAAAAATTTTTTTTTGGTAAGGGGGGAGTAGAGAGTTAGCATTATGACAGTCACTCATAGCGTGGCAGTTCATTGATATTTTTCTAAATTTGCTGTTGCTGTTGCTAAATATTAATTGCTAAATATTTAAATAATAGTATATGCATTCTAATTGTTGTTAAAACAAAAAGTAAATGATGTTGGTTTGAGGACAGACCTTTTGGTCGTTGCCAAAATTCAGAAATTGCAACTATAAACCAAATTCGCAGCAGCGTCAAGTTGCTAGCTTGAAGAAAATAATCACGTGGTGCAATTTGTTTGTAAACAAAGATGACTTCAATTCAACGACTTTGCGATGGTCTAAATTCAATGTCATCGCGGGTTGCTGATTATGCAAGAGTTGCTTTCACGGTCAGCGTTAAGAAGTCGAGTTGTGGATCGAACTTGAGTTCTTTACGGAACTTGTGATTGGTTAAAATTATGCTTCTGGGCATAAGCAGCAAAACACACTGTGATTGGCCAAAATTTTGTTTCTAGGCTGAAGCAGCAAAAGACACTGGAAAAGTAGCATTGAAACTTAGATTAAGTATTAGTATATAAGCTGTAGTTATTTAGTTTTTAAGAGAGTTCTTATTAGATTAAGAAGTGAGTTCAATAAGTTGAACAGAAAAAAGAAATAAAAGTTATAAAAAAGGATAAAACCTGAAATGAAGTAAGTGTTGTTTATTCAATTATTTATTCAATGTCTTATTTCAGTTGATGAAGTAGGGACTTTAACAGAAAGAAGAGGTTAAATTTCTAGGAATAATACTAGACAGCAAACTCTTATGGAAGAAACAAGAGCAAGAAGTAACACGAAAAGCAACACGCGCTATTATGATAAGTAGATCCATTGCTAGAAAAAATTGGGGATGCACACCCAAAATAATGTGATGGATGTACACGATGATGATTCGAAATATCATAATGTACGGAGTAGTAATATGGTCAAAGAGAATAGAGTAGTATGTTTGCGCCGGTTCTGGCTCAAAGGGACTCCATGGAGCCATGAGGATCATTTTTTAACAGAGGTATTGTTATTGTTTTCATTAGGGATCATTTTTTAACAGAGGTGTTGTTAGTGTATTTCAGTTGGGATCATTTTTTTATCAAAACCGTTCTAATTGTTTTCATAGGGAGTATTTTTTAATGATACAGTAGTACGCCGGTTCTGGCTCAATGGGCTCCATGGAGCTATAAGGCGCTTTGTTATTGTTTTCAATAGGGATCACTTGTTAACAGAGTAGTTGTTAGTGTATTTCAGTTCGGATAATTTTTTAACAGAGGTGTTGTTATTGTTTTCAATAGGGATCATTTTGTAACAGAGTAGTTGTTAGTATAATTTCAGGTGTATTATATGTATTCTATATACGTTATAATGGCATGGAGCCATTGAGATGACATTTCAACATATGTTGTTAATGTTGATACATACATACATATATATTATATGTATGTTATGAAGGCATGCAACCGTAAAGAGTTAATTTGCAACTCATATTGTTGTTGGGATAATTATTTCGGAGTAAGCATTTTTAATGGCAATATTTATAAACGTACATATATGTACGTAAAAATATTGTTGTTGTATATGTTATAGAAGCAATTAAAATTTCAGTTTTATACTTGATGATTTATTTTGCATGATCATCAAGAGAGTTGAGGAACAAAGGGTTCAATTTGAAACTTTGTTGAGGAACGAAGATTGTAATTTAAAACATGGCTATATGAATGAATGTTATTATTAGACATATATTTTTTGGTGGGTAATTTTTTTGTTGTAAACAGGTAAATGCACTTCTTCATTGACACATATTTATTTCAAGGTGAATTAATTGTTGTAGTATATTTTTATTCTACAAAGTCATGGTCATTTAATTCGTTTAATAATGGCCATAAGGGTCCATTGGGATCAATTTTTAAACAACATACTATAAGTTTTAAAGATTGAACATGTTAAAACATGTTTAATTTTATTTATTTTTTCTTGAGTCAAATTTATTTATACTCTCTTTAAAATTTTAATTGAGTATATTTATACTAATGGAATTATCTTTTTAACTCATTTTAAAGAAAAATCCATTATATATAAATGGATCGAAATTTGAATTAAAGTTATTTATCGTCTATATTACAATTGGATAGGAACAAAAATATGGTAAGTTTTTATACCCTACACTAAGAGTGAAGGGGATATTCAGTTTGGTACGCCGTTTGTAACACCCAGAAGGAAGCATCTCCGGTATGGAAAGTATATATATTCTTGATCAGCATGACCTCCTGAGTCGATTTAGCGATGTCCGTCTGTCCGTCTGTCTGTCCGTCTGTCTGTCTGTCTGTCTGTCTGTCTGTCTGTCCGTCTGTTGAAATCCCCACTACTTTTAAAATTGAAGAGCTAGATAAATGAAACTTAAAACTTAGATTACTAATATACCTACGCTGTATGTGCGAAAAAAATGGCGAGACCGGTCCATTGTGACCTATGATCCGACCACTTATGTTCAAATACCTCATATAAAATGTACATATGAAGATCAATTTTTATGTATACGTGCTTAGGTAAACTTTTTTGGTCAAATATATATTGACATCATGCTCAAATACATGATAATAATGTTTTCCGGCGAAAAGACTTGTGGTTCACAAAAAAAAATCGAAATTCGGTACACCTACCCATTTGTAAATATGGGTATCAAATGAATGGAAAATCTTCAGCGATTGAATGTTTGTAGTTATTTTCAGGATTCGTATACCCTGGTGACCTATATATCAATTTGAATGGTAACCACACATATGTGTAGGGTATTTATAGTCGGCTTAGACAGACTATAATATTGATAATCCTAACTATCATAATTACACCTACTTTAAAATTTCCCATGTGATCTAACCTTCCCAACTGTTTTTTTTTTAATTTTTTGTATTTATTAATTGATATATTTTTTATTATTTTAAGGATTTCGCATAGTTTAGCAAAAGGAAACCTCTCTACATACATTAGAGTAGATGACTTGCCCATTGATCAGGAATTCAGGATTTCTAAATTTGAATGGAAAAACACAATTAATGGAACAAAATTAAAAGACAATAGATGGTTTTATCTACCAGCAAGAATTTCTAGAAAAGTTGAAACCGATGATCCATATTTATGTTTTTAGAGGACGACAATCAGAAGTAATGAGGATGGCTCTATTCGATTTACGTTATGCATAAAAACGTATCTATATACTTACTTTTAAATATATTAATTTTTAAATATAGTATTTAAATAGATACATATTGTTTTATTTATTTATTCTTAAAACGATTTGAAACAATATAACAAATAATTAATAAAACTTATGTTTGCATTATCTGCTCAAAACTCAGTAGAGCGTTTAATAAAATATTATCATCATCTTCGTCCATTAAATTACAATAATAACGATCCGCATTTAACATCCTCGGATCGTCTAAGTTAAGAAAAAAAAATGATCTAGTCCATCATCTAACCAACCTTCCCTAATTCCAACATCTATTAAATTTAGTGGAGGGACTGTTACGACTTCTAGTATTTCAATTTGAGAATTTACTGTTAATAGAATTTTTATTATTAATATAAAATAATTTTAAAAAATATATTTAATTATTTACTTACAAGTATAAGTTTTTGCCTTTTTATACGAAAAATTATGTTTTCGCAGGATCAGGCCGAGAATTTTAAATGTTTATATATTAAAAGTGTGAAAACGATTAAAATTTATTTTTATATCCATTGTATAGAGCACATTTGTACATCAAAGTATGTAATATGATATATATTTAACTGAATATAAAAATTTGAATTCAGCAAAATTTAAAGTATATCTAGTGGAATACACCGGAAGTCAATAAAATTCAGACTACGATTTCATAATTTTTGTACATTTTATAACAACTCCGTTTTCTATATTTTACTAAGTAATTTGAGATATCCCTACTATGCAAAAAAAAAAAAAATTTAATAAGTCAGCAAAAATATTGATGGTAGGTAATGTTGATTTGAAGTTAAATAACAATATTTAGTGTATATCTATCACTTCAATCCAACGTAATCAAAAACAAATTTTAAAATGTTCGTGTGTGAAATGTTTGAAAAGTCGTACGGGAAGTTATATAATTTGAAAAGACTTATCCTAAATGTGCATGACAATAAAAACTTTACATGTAAAAAATGTAATAAAATATTCTCAAGCGAATACAATTTAAAAGTTCATTTATCGAAACATGATCAGGAGCTATATATCAAGAAGACAAAACTACAGGTGGAACCGGTAATGGATAATGATGGACTATCAACTAGCAATGAAACAATTAATTGTATATTCTGCAATTGTTTCGTTTATAAATCTTTATGGAAAGCACAAATTTACATAAGAAATCCGCTGAGAAGGATGATAAAGATGGTTTTAAGCTTATAAAAAATGCATTCAAACAAAATGTATGCAATTATGTCTTGTATAATGGTGACGGAGGAGAATTAAACATAAAAGATTACTTGAGAAAAATTGAACCACAACTAATAGCTTTACTAAAACGTGAATTATTATCAAAAAAATCAATAAAATTTAATGTCGAAGTCTCCGGAGAATATATTAAACCTAAAAATGGAGACGATGAATTTAAAATATCAGTTATGTCCCATATAACAAAGCAGTTTACATTAATATCAGAGAGTGACATCAGTACGGCTATTTTAGATTTGAAGGATGTAATAATACAAAAAAATGGATGAATTTCAAGAAAGAGATAGTGGTTGGTCTTTAACAAAAATTAATAAAATTAAAGTTAACATCAATCAGTACATGCCATTAAGAGGACTGAACTATTTCGAACTTCCACAATGCATACAAAATAAAAAAGCTTGTGTTAATGTTCATAATAATCACATTTACTGTTTTAAATGGGCAATTATATCAGCTCTTATGTATTCAAATATCAAAAATCCATCTCAAATACAATCTAATGGAATAGAGGATATTACTATAGAGGTATTAATTTTACTAGAATAGAATTCCCTCACAAACTGAAGAATACGAAAATATTCGAACTAGAAAACTCAATTAGCATAAACATATTTATAAATAATGAAGTTAATATAAATAAATATGAAATACTGGGACCAATATATAAGACAAAAAATGAACAACCAATACATATTGTTACGAAAAGAGGTAGTTTGCTCCACTGTGCAAGCAATCAACAATAATAAATGAGACGCAAGACAATTCAGCGCACTAAGCAATGTGTTAGAAAGAGACGGAAGATCATTCAGCGCACTGAGGCAGTGTGCGAGAAAGAGATGGAAGATCAGTGCATTAAAACACATGAGTGCGAATGAGATGCCAATAGCATGCGTCATTCACGAAACGAGTAGAAGGTTCTCGAAACAAGTCGAAGCTTTTCGAAACGTGTCGAACTGATGCATGCAGTATATAAGGCCGCGCATCTGAGTCACTGTACTTCAGTTGTGATTTGATAGTGAACTAGTGCGTCTCGTGAGTGAACATTGTTAAGCTAAATTGTATAAATTCAGCAGTTGATATAAGTGATTATTCTTTAAGTTCTTATTTAAATAAATAAAGTTAATTAAAACTAGTTGAAATAATACTAATTAAAACGAAATATTAGTGTGTTTTTATTTTGTACACAATCCAGCGATACGAACTCGTAGAACAGTTTTCCGTAGATTGAATTTTCGTAACAATATTAATATTCTATTTTGTGAAAACGAGACAAGTAATCATTACGTATGGATTAGAGACATAAGTCGTCTTATTAGTACACAGTCACGGAAAAAAAATCATAAATTACTTCTTTGTAATAATTGCATACTTCAATTTGATTCCGAAGGCATAAATCATCATGTGAACAGAAAATAACTTACTTACCTATGGAAGAAGACAACAAAATTAAATTTAATGGTTTTGAAAAAACATTACAAGTTCCATATACATTCTATCTGGATTTCGAATCATTACTTTAAATTCCTTCCTTTAAATTCCTTCCTTTAAATTCCTTCACCAATACAGTACAAGAACATGTACCTTGTGCTTTTTCATGGTATATGAAAGGAGCCTATGATGACAAGTTTGATGATTGTAGGAAGTGATTGCTCCAAAGTTTTAATAGAGACGCTACTAACTAAAATCAAACAATTGTATTGGAATACAATTGCGAATATTCGTCCCATCAAGATGACGGAGATGGATAAGAAATAGTTTATAGAGTGTAAGATATGTATAATATGTAAAAACAGTTTAGATAATAATATTAGCTCAAAAGTAAGACATCATTGTCATTATACAGGAAAATATTTAGGTGCTGCACATATTGATAGTAATTTAAAAGCAAAAGCAACTAAATATTTTCTTGTATTTACTCATAACTTATCCAAATAGGATTTACGTTAATTTTTAAGAAATTTAAATGATATTGAAGGTGATATTAATATAATACCTCTAAATAAAGAGGTTTTTTTGTATCAATAACCAAAACAATTAAGTTAAATGATGATCAAAAATACGGTTTGTAGACTCATTCACATTTCTACCAAGTAGCTTGGACAAATTAGTAAAGACTTTGAATGAAGATTCAATATATATAACAAAAAAAAATCTTTTCAAATAATTCACATAGATTATTATTTCGAAAGGGTGTGTTTCCGTATAATTATTTGGATAGTTTGTAATGAAATCCTCCCGATACTATTCCCGAACCCTCAGCAGGTAATAGCGAGTGCTAGATCTCGTCGGCAACCGGGGTGAGGCTTTGCTATACTACTGAGGAGTATCCATGTTACAAAAACTACGTGCGAGAGGAAAAGAGGGAAAACAGAAACTACAAAACTAAATTCGTATCATCAAAACTTATACACCTGGGTCTGCTGTAATGACCCTGTATTGCCACCCAACCATGGTTTCTAATTAAAATCCGAAAGATAAATTTTTGTTGCTAGAAACCCCAACAATGTTATAGCTCGGTGTTAGGTCATAGAAACAATTTAGTTAGAATTCAAGTTTGGAAATATTTTATTTTTCAATTATAGATATAAGTAGATTTCATATTTCGATAATTTTTATTTTCATTATTAAATATAATTAGATTTTAATTTTATGTAAAATTTGTTGTTTATTAATATTTATAATACAAAACATTATTTGCGATGCTTTTCAAATTGAAAAATATAAAGCATAAAAGAAATAGAGAGACCATTAGAGAAACATAAAAAAACAATTATTGAAAAATTTGTATTCAGCGAGGAACAAGTGAGATTGGAACAAATTCTGTTGTGCGACTTCAATTCAACTACAAAAAAATTACTTATGAATGGCTCTCTTTACATGAATATGTTTTCGATGAAGTGGGAATAGTTTTTGTTTTTTAATGCATGAATGTTTTACAGTGACGTTATAGATTTTATTAGATAGATAGATTGATTGATAAAAAAGTAAATTTATTTTACAGTAGGTATCTTATTTTCATTTTATATTATTTTATCAGTTATTAAATATTATTAATTCATCATATTATTAAGATTTTCTAAATATGATTGTGTGTAATATTATTTTTTTTATACCCTACACCTATGAGGTACATTATATTGAAACTCCCCTTAGGAGGCGTGCCCGGTATGGAATGGTATATATATTCTTGATCAGCATCACTACCCGAGTCCGTTTAGCCATGTCCGTGTCTGTCTGTCCGTCTGTCTGTCCGTTTGCTGTCCGAATACAGAATAACTTCAGAAATACTGATCAGAATGCGATGAAATTTCGTCGCAATATATTTTAGCCAAAAGTAGGAACTGAGTTTGGAAATGAGCCAAATCGGTCAACGGACACACCCACCTCCCATACAAGTCACTTTTATATAACTCTTTAGGAACTAATAACTCGAAAAGTATTCAAGATATAGTTATAGATAAGTTATGAAACGTATTGTTATAATTCACCTAAAAATATGTGGTCCAAAAATGGGCGCGATACCCCCACTTTTTTTCATTATTTTTCGGGTTTTCATAGAGGAAATTTGATCCGTAAATTATTAAAATCAAATTGATGAAATATTAGCCTTTCAAAATTTTAAATATAGACGTGGTCCGCCCATTTATATGTTTCTTATGTTTTTTTATTAGTTTTTTTAAACTTTTATATACATTTTTTAATTTATGGGGATATAAGACGTAAATTTCCGATATGTGCATAATATTCTGAAGGTGGGGAGGTTCAGCATAATTAAAAACTTTAAAATTAAGATATGCAATTAAATATCCCACATTAATATCCCAACAAAGGTGTAGGGTATTCCAAAGTCGGGCCCGACCGACTATAAAAATCCGCCCCATGTGGCCGAACTTACCCATGTGACCTAACTTTCCCAACTCGTTTCTTCTTATTTTTATGTTAATAGAGTTTAGAGAAATAAAAATATTATGTTCAATATAAATATATTTATATTATGATTTCATCGCGTATTTTGCAGTATTGTAAAGAACGAAAATAAGGTGATTGTAAATCAACTTCTGGTGTAAAATCAATCGAACTAACTTCATTAGTTTCTAATCTTGACCATACATCCGGCACAACATTTAAGGTACCCTTTCGGTGGTATATTTTAAAATCGAATCCTTGCAGTTTTTAGGACCAGCGAGCCAACCTGCCATTTAAATCATTTTGGCGCATTAGCCACTGAAGGCTTGCATGATCCGTAATCACTTTGAATGCAGCGAGACATTCTTGGTCAGTAATTGAGTAATTTCTTTGTGCTCGATTTAATTTGTGTAAGAAAAACGCTATAGGTCTTTCAACCCCTTCCACATCTTCCTGCGCCAACACTCCACCCACCCCTGACATTGATGCATCGCATTGAATTATAAAATCTTTTGAAAAGTCAGGTGTTATTAACACAGGGACTGAGGTAAGCTTCTCTTTTATGACATCAAATGCAGACTGTGCTTTGGTAGACCAATCAAACTGTTTAGTTTTGGATGTAAGATCCGTTAATGAGGAGGTTAAGGCAGCATAGTTATCAATGAAACGGCGATTCCATCCGGCTAAGCCGAGAAAGCTACGCAACTCTCGAGCCGTTCGAGGTGGTTTTAAATTTAGAATTGCGGAAATCTTTTCAGGATCTGGTTTCATGACACCATCTCCTATAATAAATCCTAAATACCTAACTTCTCTCATGCAGAATTTGCATTTGGAAATATTAACCGTAAGACCAGCTTTTCTTAATAATTTTGCAAACATCTAATAATAAATCTATGTGATTTTCAAAGCTATCTGACACCAGCAGTAAATCATCAAGATATACAAATACTTTTGATTGTAGCTCATTAGGTATAATTAAATCCATAAGGCGACTCATAGTCATTGGTGCGTTAATTAAACCAAATGGCATAACCTTGAAGCGGTAGAGGGGACGATTTGGCACCGTAAAAGCAGTTTTATCACGTGAATTTTCCTCTAACTCGATTTGCCAGAAAGCATATTTAAAGTCAAGCGAACGGCTTTTGGCCAAACGCCTGAAAATTCCGTTTATTTTTGGTAATGGAAATGCATCTTTTATCGTAACACTGTTCAATTTACGAGAATCTAGGCATAACCGAAGCTTACCACCTTTATCGACAATTGCTACAGTATTGTGGGACTGGTTCCATTATATTTAAATCTAACATCCGGTCTATTTCCGTATGTATTTTCTTTTCAACTGCCGACGATACTGAAAAGTAACGTTGCTTAATCGGTTTGGCAGTTGGGTCTATTTCGATTGAATGTTTAAGTAAATGAGTATTTCCTAGGCATTCTTTATCAAATGACGGAAACCATGCAATAGTTTTGTTAAGAATTTTCAGTTGACTAGCTGTAAGTGAATGCATTTCTGGCGCTTTTATAATTTTGTCATCATCAAACGCTACGCTAATAATGTTATCCAACAAACCAAAAATATGGAAGAAATCTATTCCTAAATATAGATTTTGAATAAGGTTTGGTATTATAAAAAGTTTAATTTGTTTTAGCTGATCTTTAAATGTAATATTTGTTACTACACTGCCAATTATTTCATATTTTATTCCACCTGCAGTCTGAACAAATTCATTTAGTTTTTTGTATTTAATAATTTTAGTTAAGAATTCTTTGGCTGCCGTTCCACTCAAATATGAAAGGGATGCACCAGAATCTAGCAAACCAACATAGTTTTCATTAAATAATTCAACATTCACATAAGGCCTAATATCAACTTTAGAATTTGTGATAGCAGAAACCGTTTGACAAAAATTTCGTCTATTTTTCTTAACAGATGACCAAAATACTCGTAACCTGTTGGTTGAGCGTTTTGATTTCAAATGCTGTTTTGTTCGAAACGCATTCAAAGTTTCGATGCTATCATTAAAAATTCGTGCTCGAGTTTTCTCATAATCAAGAACCTTTAAATGATATGGTTTTATCGGAAAAAGTAATGGTTTCGTATCTTTATACAATTTGTATTTTGTAAAATATTTGTAGTTTGCGTGAAAGCAGTTTTAGAATTAATATCTAAGTTTTTTTATTTGAGCGGAAACTGGTATTTTTGTTCGCGCTCAGCTGCAAGTTTCCCTGAGCCTTACATTTGATACATGTTGGCTTGTATACGTTAGGTTCGCTACAACCATAACTGAAAACGGTTCGCTCTTTTATACAATCTTGGTAACGATGTCCTTCTTCACGACAGTTCCAACAAGTTAGTACATTTAAATTATTCGATCAAGTTCAGAAATTTCAATGTCTTCTTCAGACCCATTATTATTTTGAAATTCTACCTCATGAATTTGACGTAGAATTGGGCGAGAATTTACTTTGTCATCACACAATGCTTCTCTCCGAAGAATGAGATGACGAAGTCGTGCAATGGACGTTATATCTAAATAGAATAATTCCTTTCTGAGATTTGGACGGAGATTGCGACGTAAAATTTCTACTTGCTCAATATCTTGTAGGGGATATCTTAACCAGTCGGTCAGATAAAGAATTGAGTTATAGAAATCATCAAAAGTCTCGGAGTCTTTTGTTTCCTTTCTCTAATTAACTCGGTTAAGTGATCATGAAAATATGAACGCAAAGCTTCGCATAAATTATTCCACTCAACAGTAGGCACTGATCTCCTATAACGCCAAAACCAATCAGCTCCTTTGCCACTAAACAAAATATGAATATGTTCGCAAAGGGTGTGAAAATCTCCACCTAGGCTATCCGTAGTGAGAGAGCTGACCATATGTACAAACTTGTCTACAGGCATTTTACTCGGTAAACCGTTAAAAGAAATATTCCAACTTTGAATCAGATGTGCAACTTTACTACTGTTGGTTAAAACAGATGGATTGCTTATGGGACGAATAGATGGGTTGCGTATACTTGATACTCTTTGTTGCAGTGGCGGAAAAACATCTTGCGGCCATTCAGGCTCATTTTGTCGCTGAATATTTATTTGACTCATTTGGGAAGTTAATGATTGAATTAAATTTTCTATTCTAGAAAATTCGCCTTGTAACTGTGAAGCAACTATATTTCCAATAGTTTCGGTTAAATTTTGATTTTCATTTTGTGATAAAGCTTCATTATCTTGATGGATTTTACTAAATATTTCACGATTTACATTACTAGAAGGTAACGATACATTACCAGTCTAGAGACATTTGCTCTTGTTTGGTAAACTCGGGTTGTTTTCTTGGGTCGACCACTTTTCTTTGAAATTGCACCTTGTGCAATCACATTGGTTTGAGCATCTGAATTTAAAGGTCTTGGTGAATTTGTATCCGATAGGATATCGTCCGATAGTGTGTCAAATATGCATGTTTTGTTGCATTGCGGGCAAGTAGAAGCTGTTTGCAACGACTCAGTAATGCATGCTTTGTGAAAGATATGTTTACATTGCGTTGAAGTGATGGGTAATGTATTATTTAAAGATTTGCAGCAAACTGTGCATACACCAATCTCTGTAATAATTGGTAGCGGGAAGTTATCTGCACTATGTCGAACACTCATTGTAGATAATGTTTAAAGAAAAAAATAATTATATATGTGGTTTGACCTAAATATATTCCGAAGCTAACACACGAAATTTGAATATATATTTTAGATAATACGAATATGCTAAATGGAGAAATAACTGTTGGCGAAATGTAGGCCTTTATCAATATCTTAAAAATGTGGACGAATAACTAGTTAATTATCCCAATTTTCACGATTCCTACAGAAGATTCCTAGTATTGAAAAGCTCTATAATTCATACTAATAATATTTCTTAACAACAAAAAAATTAAACCATTTGAATGAATATGAATACAATTTTAAATACAACATACTTAGCGGTCAGAAAACTCAAAAAATTAAATTAGTCTGCAATTCCAGAAAGAATGAAGTAAACAATTTAGATAGAATTCATGTTTAGAAATATTTTATTTTTCAATTATAGATATAAGTAGATTTCATATTAGATAATTTTTTTTTTCATTATTAAATATAATTAGATTTTAATTTTATGTAAAATTTGTTGTTTATTAATATTTATAATACAAAACATTATTTGCGATGCTTTTCAAATTGAAAAATATAAAGCATAAAAGAAATAGAGAGACCATTAGAGAAACATAAAAAAAAAATTATTCAAAAAAATGTACTCAGCGAGGAACAAGTGAGATTGGAACAAATTCTGTTGTGCGACTTCAATTCAACAACAAAAAAATTACTTATGAATGGCTCTCTTTACATGAATATGTTTTCGATGAAGTGGGAACAGTTTTTGTTTTTTAATGCATGAATGTTTTACAGTGACGTTATAGATTTTATTAGATAGATAGATTGATTGATAAAAAAGTAAATTTATTTTACAGTAGGGATCTTATTTTCATTTTATATTATTTTATCAGTTATTAAATATTATTAATTCATCATATTATTAAGATTTTCTAAATATGATTGTGTGTAATATTATTTTTTTTATACCCTACACCTATGAGGTACAGGGTATATTAACTTTGTGCATATATTGTAACGCCCCTTAAGTGGCGTGCCCGGTATGGAAAAGTATATATATTCTTGATCAGCATCACTACCCGAGTCCGTTTAGCCATGTACGTCTGTCTGTCTGTCCGTCTTGCTGTCCGAATACAGAATTACTTCAGAAATACTGATCAGAATGCGATGAAATTTCGTCGCAATATATTTTAGCCAAAAGTAGGAACTGCGTTTGAAAATGAGCCAAATCGGTCAACGGACACGCCCACCTCCCATACAAGTCACTTTTATATAACTCTTTAGGAACTAATAACTCGAAAAGTATTCAAGATATAGTTATAGATATGTTATAAAACGTATTGTTATAATTCACCTAAAAATATGTGGTCCAAAAATGGGCGTGATACCCCCACTTTTTTTTCATTATTTTTCGGGTTTTCATAGAGGAAATTTGATCCGTAAATTATTAAAATCAAATTTATGAAATATTAGCCTTGCAAAATTTTAAATATAGGCGTGGTCCGCCCAATTATATTTTTCTAATGTTTTTTTTTATTAGTTTTTTATACTTTTATATACATTTTTTAATTTCTGGGTATATAAGACGTAAATTTCTGATATGTGAATAATATTCTGCAGCATAATTAAAAACTTTAAAATTAAGGTACTCAATTAAATATTCCACATTAATATCCCACCAAAGGTGTATTCCATAGTCGGACCCGACCGACTATAAAAATCCGCCCCATGTGACCGAACTTACCCATGTGACCTAACTTTCCCAACTCGTTTCTCCTTTTTTTTATGTTAATAGAGTTTCGAGAAATAGAAATATTATGTTCAATATAATTATATTTATATTGTAATTAAGGGTGAAAAATCAATTTAATCAAATGTAGTGTAATTGTATGTATAATATAAAATAATATAACACGGTATAAAGGTTTCAAATTATAAAAAAATTTTAGAAAAAAACTTACGTACATATCCGATCCGCCAGGCATGTCGTTCGATGATGTTATTGATGTGGAGTGTAGCTCAAACTTTTATTATTTTAATCTTATATTATATATATATTTTTTTCACACTATGGGTCAGGTTTTCTTATACAAATTACTATTCAATATTTCTCATTTTCTCACAGCTTTATTAACCTTTTATATGTTTCTTTTTTTCACACTTTTATTAATTTATCGCTTGCTTACTTATTTATTTATATATTTTATTAGGTAGTTTATTATCTTTTTTATTTAGTTATTTTAGTATATTTCCTTTATAATATTTTATTAATATAGCAATATTGTTTTTTTTTGTATTACAATTTTTTATTTTTTATTTTAACTTAGATTAATCAATAATTTTAACCAATTTAAACACTAAATTAAAATAATTTGTGGTTAATTTTTGGGATTTTATGTGATCTTTAGCCAAAGTGCACGTGTGGCTTGGTCCGAGACTGTAGTAGGAATATAGATGACGCAATCTGAAGAGAATAGGAAAGCCGTAGTTGCTAGGCTGTAAATTCCACTTGGAGCTTAATTAAATTTAATTAAATTTTAAGTTGAACGCTTTAATTTTTTTAAAGAACATTTAAACAATAAAATTTATTTATTGATTTTTAATGTGGAACGAAATACTATTCAATTTTTTATATCATGACCACTATTGTTGGCGTTTTGATCGAAATGATCGAGAAATACACGTTTTTGCTAAACGATAGCTGCTGAGGACAAAGGGTAATTCGAACCCGCGTGGTTTCGTATTGTTTAAGAGTTTTCTGAATGAGTAAACAAGAAAAATATATCTGAGTACGCATGGGTACGTGTTACTCTAATAGTAGGCCATTTAAATCATTTTGGCGCATTAGCCACTGAAGGCTTGCATGATCCGTAATCACTTTGAATGCAGCGAGACATTCTTGGTCAGTAATTGAGTAATTTCTTTGTGCTCGATTTAATTTGTGTAAGAAAAACGCTATAGGTCTTTCAACCCCTTCCACATCTTCCTGCGCCAACACTCCACCCACCCCTGACATTGATGCATCGCATTGAATTATAAAATCTTTTGAAAAGTCAGGTGTTATTAACACAGGGACTGAGGTAAGCTTCTCTTTTATGACATCAAATGCAGACTGTGCTTTGGTAGACCAATCAAACTGTTTAGTTTTGGATGTAAGATCCGTTAATGAGGAGGTTAAGGCAGCATAGTTATCAATGAAACGGCGATTCCATCCGGCTAAGCCGAGAAAGCTACGCAACTCTCGAGCCGTTCGAGGTGGTTTTAAATTTAGAATTGCGGAAATCTTTTCAGGATCTGGTTTCATGACACCATCTCCTATAATAAATCATAAATACCTAACTTCTCTCATGCAGAATTTGCATTTGGAAATATTAACCGTAAGACCAGCTTTTCTTAATAATTTTGCAAACATCTAATAATAAATCTATGTGATTTTCAAAGCTATCTGACACCAGCAGTAAATCATCAAGATATACAAATACTTTTGATTGTAGCTCATTAGGTATAATTAAATCCATAAGGCGACTCATAGTCATTGGTGCGTTAATTAAACCAAATGGCATAACCTTGAAGCGGTAGAGGGGACGATTTGGCACCGTAAAAGCAGTTTTATCACGTGAATTTTCCTCTAACTCGATTTGCCAGAAAGCATATTTAAAGTCAAGCGAACGGCTTTTGGCCAAACGCCTGAAAATTCCGTTTATTTTTGGTAATGGAAATGCATCTTTTATCGTAACACTGTTCAATTTACGAGAATCTAGGCATAACCGAAGCTTACCACCTTTATCGACAATTGCTACAGTATTGTGGGACTGGTTCCATTATATTTAAATCTAACATCCGGTCTATTTCCGTATGTATTTTCTTTTCAACTGCCGGCGATACTGAAAAGTAACGTTGCTTAATCGGTTTGGCAGTTGGGTCTATTTCGATTGAATGTTTAAGTAAATGAGTATTTCCTAGGCATTCTTTATCAAATGACGGAAACCATGCAATAGTTTTGTTAAGAATTTTCAGTTGACTAGCTGTAAGTGAATGCATTTCTGGCGCTTTTATAATTTTGTCATCATCAAACGCTACGCTAATAATGTTATCCAACAAACCAAAAATATGGAAGAAATCTATTCCTAAATATAGATTTTGAATAAGGTTTGGTATTATTAAAATTTAATTTGTTTTAGCTGATCTTTAAATGTAATATTTGTTACTACACTGCCAATTATTTCATATTTTATTCCACCTGCAGTCTGAACAAATTCATTTAGTTTTTTGTATTTAATAATTTTAGTTAAGAATTCTTTGGCTGCCGTTCCACTCAAATATGAAAGGGATGCACCAGAATCTAGCAAACCAACATAGTTTTCATTAAATAATTCAACATTCACATAAGGCCTAATATCAACTTTAGAATTTGTGATAGCAGAAACCGTTTGACAAAAATTTCGTCTATTTTTCTTAACAGATGACCAAAATACTCGTAACCTGTTGGTTGAGCGTTTTGATTTCAAATGCTGTTTTGTTCGAAACGCATTCAAAGTTTCGATGCTATCATTAAAAATTCGTGCTCGAGTTTTCTCATAATCAAGAACCTTTAAATGATATGGTTTTATCGGAAAAAGTAATGGTTTCGTATCTTTATACAATTTGTATTTTGTAAAATATTTGTAGTTTGCGTGAAAGCAGTTTTAGAATTAATATCTAAGTTTTTTTATTTGAGCGGAAACTGGTATTTTTGTTCGCGCTCAGCTGCAAGTTTCCCTGAGCCTTACATTTGATACATGTTGGCTTGTATACGTTAGGTTCGCTACAACCATAACTGAAAACGGTTCGCTCTTTTATACAATCTTGGTAACGATGTCCTTCTTCACGACAGTTCCAACAAGTTAGTACATTTAAATTATTCGATCAATTTCAGAAATTTCAATGTCTTCTTCAGACCCATTATTATTTTGAAATTCTACCTCATGAATTTGACGTAGAATTGGGCGAGAATTTACTTTGTCATCACACAATGCTTCTCTCCGAAGAATGAGATGACGAAGTCGTGCAATGGACGTTATATCTAAATAGAATAATTCCTTTCTGAGATTTGGACGGAGATTGCGACGTAAAATTTCTACTTGCTCAATATCTTGTAGGGGATATCTTAACCAGTCGGTCAGATAAAGAATTGAGTTATAGAAATCATCAAAAGTCTCGGAGTCTTTTGTTTCCTTTCTCTAATTAACTCGGTTAAGTGATCATGAAAATATGAACGCAAAGCTTCGCATAAATTATTCCACTCAACAGTAGGCACTGATCTCCTATAACGCCAAAACCAATCAGCTCCTTTGCCACTAAACAAAATATGAATATGTTCGCAAAGGGTGTGAAAATCTCCACCTAGGCTATCCGTAGTGAGAGAGCTGACCATATGTACAAACTTGTCTACAGGCATTTTACTCGGTAAACCGTTAAAAGAAATATTCCAACTTTGAATCAGATGTGCAACTTTACTACTGTTGGTTAAAACAGATGGATTGCTTATGGGACGAATAGATGGGTTGCGTATACTTGATACTCTTTGTTGCAGTGGCGGAAAAACATCTTGCGGCCATTCAGGCTCATTTTGTCGCTGAATATTTATTTGACTCATTTGGGAAGTTAATGATTGAATTAAATTTTCTATTCTAGAAAATTCGCCTTGTAACTGTGAAGCAACTATATTTCCAATAGTTTCGGTTAAATTTTGATTTTCATTTTGTGATAAAGCTTCATTATCTTGATGGATTTTACTAAATATTTCACGATTTACATTACTAGAAGGTAACGATACATTACCAGTCTAGAGACATTTGCTCTTGTTTGGTAAACTCGGGTTGTTTTCTTGGGTCGACCACTTTTCTTTGAAATTGCACCTTGTGCAATCACATTGGTTTGAGCATCTGAATTTAAAGGTCTTGGTGAATTTGTATCCGATAGGATATCGTCCGATAGTGTGTCAAATATGCATGTTTTGTTGCATTGCGGGCAAGTAGAAGCTGTTTGCAACGACTCAGTAATGCATGCTTTGTGAAAGATATGTTTACATTGCGTTGAAGTGATGGGTAATGTATTATTTAAAGATTTGCAGCAAACTGTGCATACACCAATCTCTGTAATAATTGGTAGCGGGAAGTTATCTGCACTATGTCGAACACTCATTGTAGATAATGTTTAAAGAAAAAAATAATTATATATGTGGTTTGACCTAAATATATTCCGAAATTTGAATATATATTTTAGATAATACGAATATGCTAAATGGAGAAATAACTGTTGGCGAAATGTAGGCCTTTATCAATATCTTAAAAATGTGGACGAATAACTAGTTAATTATCCCAATTTTCACGATTCCTACAGAAGATTCCTAGTATTGAAAAGCTCTATAATTCATACTAATAATATTTCTTAACAACAAAAAAATTAAACCATTTGAATGAATATGAATACAATTTTAAATACAACATACTTAGCGGTCAGAAAACTCAAAAAATTAAATTAGTCTGCAATTCCAGAAAGAATGAAGTAAACAATTTAGATAGAATTCATGTTTAGAAATATTTTATTTTTCAATTATAGATATAAGTAGATTTCATATTAGATAATTTTTTTTTTCATTATTAAATATAATTAGATTTTAATTTTATGTAAAATTTGTTGTTTATTAATATTTATAATACAAAACATTATTTGCGATGCTTTTCAAATTGAAAAATATAAAGCATAAAAGAAATAGAGAGACCATTAGAGAAACATAAAAAAAAAAATATTCAAAAAAATGTACTCAGCGAGGAACAAGTGAGATTGGAACAAATTCTGTTGTGCGACTTCAATTCAACAACAAAAAAATTACTTATGAATGGCTCTCTTTACATGAATATGTTTTCGATGAAGTGGGAACAGTTTTTGTTTTTTAATGCATGAATGTTTTACAGTGACGTTATAGATTTTATTAGATAGATAGATTGATTGATAAAAAAGTAAATTTATTTTACAGTAGGGATCTTATTTTCATTTTATATTATTTTATCAGTTATTAAATATTATTAATTCATCATATTATTAAGATTTTCTAAATATGATTGTGTGTAATATTATTTTTTTTATACCCTACACCTATGAGGTACAGGGTATATTAACTTTGTGCATATATTGTAACGCCCCTTAAGTGGCGTGCCCGGTATGGAAAAGTATATATATTCTTGATCAGCATCACTACCCGAGTCCGTTTAGCCATGTACGTCTGTCTGTCTGTCCGTCTTGCTGTCCGAATACAGAATTACTTCAGAAATACTGATCAGAATGCGATGAAATTTCGTCGCAATATATTTTAGCCAAAAGTAGGAACTGCGTTTGAAAATGAGCCAAATCGGTCAACGGACACGCCCACCTCCCATACAAGTCACTTTTATATAACTCTTTAGGAACTAATAACTCGAAAAGTATTCAAGATATAGTTATAGATATGTTATAAAACGTATTGTTATAATTCACCTAAAAATATGTGGTCCAAAAATGGGCGTGATACCCCCACTTTTTTTTTCATTATTTTTCGGGTTTTCATAGAGGAAATTTGATCCGTAAATTATTAAAATCAAATTTATGAAATATTAGCCTTGCAAAATTTTAAATATAGGCGTGGTCCGCCCAATTATATTTTTCTAATGTTTTTTTTTATTAGTTTTTTATACTTTTATATACATTTTTTAATTTCTGGGTATATAAGACGTAAATTTCTGATATGTGAATAATATTCTGCAGCATAATTAAAAACTTTAAAATTAAGGTACTCAATTAAATATTCCACATTAATATCCCACCAAAGGTGTATTCCATAGTCGGACCCGACCGACTATAAAAATCCGCCCCATGTGACCTAACTTTCCCAACTCGTTTCTCCTTTTTTTTATGTTAATAGAGTTTCGAGAAATAGAAATATTATGTTCAATATAATTATATTTATATTGTAATTAAGGGTGAAAAATCAATTTAATCAAATGTAGTGTAATTGTATGTATAATATAAAATAATATAACACGGTATAAAGGTTTCAAATTATAAAATAATTTTAGAAAAAAACTTACGTACATATCCGATCCGCCAGGCATGTCGTTCGATGATGTTATTGATGTGGAGTGTAGCTCAAACTTTTATTATTTTAATCTTATATTATATATATATTTTTTTTACACTATGGGTCAAGTTTTCTTATACAAATTACTATTCAATATTTCTCATTTTCTCACAGCTTTATTAACCTTTTATATGTTTCTTTTTTTCACACTTTTATTAATTTATCGCTTGCTTACTTATTTATTTATATATTTTATTAGGTAGTTTATTATCTTTTTTATTTAGTTATTTTAGTATATTTCCTTTATAATATTTTATTAATATAGCAATATTGTTTTTTTTTGTATTACAATTTTTTATTTTTTATTTTAACTTAGATTAATCAATAATTTTAACCAATTTAAACACTAAATTAAAATAATTTGTGGTTAATTTTTGGGATTTTATGTGATCTTTAGCCAAAGTGCACGTGTGGCTTGGTCCGAGACTGTAGTAGGAATATAGATGACGCAATCTGAAGAGAATAGGAAAGCCGTAGTTGCTAGGCTGTAAATTCCACTTGGAGCTTAATTAAATTTAATTAAATTTTAAGTTGAACGCTTTGAGTATAAAGAACTCTTTAAAACATTTAAACAATAAAATTTATTTATTGATTTTTAATGTGGAACGAAATACTATTCAATTTTTTATATCATGACCACTATTGTTGGCGTTTTGATCGAAATGATCGAGAAATACACGTTTTTGCTAAACGATAGCTGCTGAGGACAAAGGGTAATTCGAACCCGCGTGGTTTCGTATTGTTTAAGAGTTTTCTGAATGAGTAAACAAGAAAAATATATCTGAGTACGCATGGGTACGTGTTACTCTAATAGTAGGTACTCGAAACAGAAATACTCGAAACAGAAAGTTGGAAAATTTTATAGGAACGTATGTTACCAGATGAAAATTTTTGCAATACTAAATTTATTTAACCAATTTGATGAAATCAAATTATGGTATTTCTAGAAATGATATAAGAAAAAAAATTGATTTTCTTTATCCAAATTTTCCACCATTACAAGTTTTCAGAAATTGAATGAGTCTGCATTACCCCCAAGGGATAAGTTCTTTAATACACTAAATAATGAGGAATGTACGGAGGAGGATTATATGTTTGCACAACAAGTTTGGAATAAATTTTTATGTCAAAGTTTGATTATTTAATAATTTGTTGATTTTATACGACCTCTTGTTGTAATATAATTTTATTGAAATGGGCTCAAGGTCCGGTATTTAAAATTAAAAAACAATGTATTTTGATTTTTAATTTATTTTATTATTCCCAATATTTCAACTTCCGTTGGAAGTCATCTTCAGGGGTAACTGAAATAATACATTTAACAAATTTAACAAAAATTGACAATACGTCAAAAACATCTTAACTATGAACAACAATTTTAATATACTAGACTTACAAATTAATAGTTAAACATAAAAATTACATTTAACATTAATTGTAGACAGCGCACGAACTTCTCTCGTCACTTTATAATTGTCCACTGATTTTATTTTTTCGCCGCTTTTGTTTCTCCACTAAGTTTCTGTAAATATGAGCGCATTTGTCCGTGTCTGTTTTGAAGTTTAGACTATTCTCTGTTGATTGGTTTATTATGTGTAGCATTTCTAATGTGTATCGTCTTATATAGTTAGTCTCTTCTTGTAATACTTCTATGTTTTTGAAGTCAGGAGCGTGGCTTTCTTTTGTGGTGTTCTGATTTGTGACACGATATTCTCGTCCGTAATTGTGTTTTTGTAGCCGCGGTAGCTCAGTGGTTAGTGCGTTGGACTGCGAGCCAAAAGGTCCCCGGTTCAAGTCTGGACTGGGGCTAACAACATGTTTTCATAGAAACATTTTTCTATACCGCGCGACCTCTCGTCAGTAAATGGCAAACCTACGAGAGTAAAACCATTGCCTATGAAAAAGCTCTCACCCGCCGTTCGGATTCGGCAATAAACTGTAGGTCCCACCACTTTGAGTACAAATATAACACGCACAGCTCAAAATGGTGAGAGAGCTAGGCCGAAGTTCTATACAGGACTGTAGCGCCAAACTATTATTATTATTAATTGTGTTTTTGTAGTCCCAACATATACCTTTTTGCATACGTTGGACCCGTCTCCGTTGCACGTTATTTTATATATGACATTCGATTTTTCCATTTTGTCAATTTTGCTTTTTATGTTGCTGTAAATCCTTTTGAGTGTGTTATCTGTTTTTGTCGCTATTTTGTATTTTTCTTTGTTGTACATGTCGGATCCGATGAATCAGGATTATCGGATAGATTCATCGGATCCGACATGTACAACGAGAATATCGTGTCACAAATCAGAACACAAAACGAATAACAGACCAATTGAACAAAAAACCGCACTAGAAGCCCATTGCACAAAAGAATGCCACGCTCCTGACTTCAAAAACATAGAAGTATTACAAGAAGAGACTAACTATATAAGACGATACACATTAGAAATGCTACATATAATAAACCAATCAACAAAGAAAAGACTAAATTTCAAAACAGACACGGAAAAATGCGCTCATATTTACAAAAACTTAGTGGAGAAACAAAAGCAACGAAAAAACAAAATTAGTGGACAATTATAAAGTGACGAGAGAAGTTCGTACACTGTCTACAATTAAGATTATCGGATAGATTCTTCGGATCCGACATGTACAACGAGAATATCGTGTCACAAATCAGAACACAAAACGAATAGCAGAGCAATTGAGCAAAAAACCGCACTAGGTGCCCATTGCATAAAAGAATGCCTCGCTCCTGACTTCAAAAACATAGAAGTATTACAAGAAGAGACTAACTATATAAGACGATACACATTAAAAATGCTACTTATAATAAACCAATCAACAGAGAAAAGACTAAATTTCAAAACATACACGGAAAAATGCGCTCATATTTACAGAAACTTAGTGGAGAAACAAATGCGACGAAAAAACAAAATCAGTGGACAATTATAAAGTGACGAGAGAAGTTCGTGCGCTGTCTACAATTAATGTTAAATGTAATTTTTATGTTTAACTATTAATTTGTAAGTCTAGTATATTAAAATTGTTGTTCATAGTTAAGAGATTTGTGACGTTTTGTCAATTTTTGTTAAATTTGTTAAATGTATTTTTTCAGTTACCCCTGAAGATGACTTCCAACGGAAGTTGAAATATTGGGAATAATAAAATAAATTAAAAATCAAAATACATTGTTTTTTAATTTTAAATACCGGACCTTGAGCCCATTTCAACAAAATTATATTATTTAAAAATCTATTTAAATTGTGACGTTGTACTATTAGCAGATATTTTAGAAAATTTTAGGATAATTTGCATTCAAATTTATGAATTAGATCCATGTCATTATTTTACAGCACCTGGTTTATCCTGGGATGCTATGCTTAAAATTACTGGTATTGAGTTAGAACTATAAACAGATATAGATAAGTATACATTTATACAGGATGGCATTGGAGGAGCTCTAACTCAATGTTCAGTTAGACATGTTAAAGCCAATAATAAATTTATGCATGAATATACATGATATGCATAATGATTTCCCATTTTGTCCAGAAAGTAAAGTATCACCTGCTTCTTCTAAATCTAAAGTACCGAAATTAATTGCAGATTTAACTTATAAGACTCAATATAAAATCCATTATATGATGCTACAAGAATGTCTGAAACAGGGCCTAATTTTATTAAAAGTTCATAGAGTATTAGAGTTTCAACAAAACTGTTGGCTTAAAAAATATATCGATCTGAATACTGTTATGAGATCAAAAGCTAAAAACGAATTTGAAAAAAAAATTTATAAACTTATAAATAACGCAGTTTATGAGAAGACTGTGGAAAATGTTGAAAAAAAAGAATGTCAAAATTTCATGTAACTGGGAGAATTTAGGAAAAGTAAAAGGAGCAAGAGCTTTAATAGCAAGTCCAGCTTTTCATAGCCAAACCATTATAGATGAAAATATGGTGATAATTGAATCCAAAAAGCTCAGAGTAAAGCTAAATAAACCAATATATACAGGGTTTTGTTAGATCTATCAAAATTAAAAATGTATGATTTTTATTATAACTACTTGAACAACAAATTTAATTCAAATATTCGTTTATTATATATTGATTTCTATAAAGACATTTATGAAGATGTTCAAAAACTGATCCAACAAATTATATTTTTGACAATTCTAGATATGAGTATCCTAATATATTTTGTTATAATCAAAATAATTGTAAAGTAGTGTAGGTTTGATGAAAGACGAAAATAATGGTAAGAAATAATATGCCTTAAACCTAAGACATACTTTTTTACTATTGAAGATGGTACACCAATATCAAAAGCAAAAGGTGTTAAAAAATCAGTTAGTAAAACATTTACTATTCATGAACATGTCTTTACAATAAAAGAGTTATAATAAGAGAAATGTATATAATTAGATCTAAAGCCCATATTTTATATACACAATGTGTAAATAAATTAGCACTTAATTTTATAGATGACAAGCGGTATATACTAGATGATGGTGTAAACACACTTGCTTGGGGGCATTATAAAATTAATTATATTAAAGTTTTAAATACTGATTTAGATATTTAGAAAATTAATATGTAAACATATTAAATATAATGTATAATGGTATATACTAGAGATGGGCATGTGAGCGTGATTAACGTGAATCAAGTGTGATTGTGATTGAATCCTAATTTTGCTCACGTGATTGTGAGTAGACCGTGAGTGAGTGTGCGTGAGTACAATTTTTTCGTGAGTGAGTGTGCGTGAGTCGAATATTTCATAAAATAAAAAAATCTGAGAACTACCCACATTTCAGAACTATAATAAATCAAACCCTTTCTAACGACCGTCATATACCCACCCCTTCGTCAAGTCAGAATAAGTTGCAAGGTTTCAGTCAACAATTTATCTAACCCCTGCAAACCGGCCGTACTTAGTATGGGCTAGTAAATTTTTGTGGGGTCATGTTTTTGCTTGGTTTCGTACGACCGTTCATGGAACGCGTTATTTTTTCATTATACCCATTTTTGTAAAAAGTTAAATTTTCAATTTCATCTTTACATGATAACTTTGTATTGACTTTCTTTTGTTTATTAAGTTAAGTTTGTTCCAGAGGTTCGTGTGGGGTCCCGATTTTATTCGAGTTATAAATGTAGTAACCAAAAAAAATCACTTCAAAAATAGTTTTTCCCAAAGTCAATTTATCCCCGGTTAATTCTACCCCGAACTATTCTTTTATTGATAACTAGCTGGACCCGTACACGACTCGTGCGAAGACTTTGTGAATGCAAGGATATGTAGTGATTTTATTAATATAAAGAACATTTTTATAATTTATATCTTCCCCGTAGAACGTTTTCCCGTAGAATTCTTCCCGGTATAATTCTTTCATTAAATTTGCTTTCCTAATTGCTGATATAATGTGTTTTTAATTTTTCGGATATATGGGAGGTGCCACGCCCTGTCCACCAATCCCACCGATATATAGCCTATACTTTGCCCAGACCCAACATGCAAATTGTGTCAAAATTTTATTCAAAATTTTATTTATTAGACGTCTATTTGGTACATACAGAGATACATACTTACATTCACAAATATATATTAGATTCTTTTCCAGAGACAATTCTCAAAAATTTTACACGAATTCTTTAACGGAGAATTATTCTTTGAGGCAATTTTTACTTTTTTATAGGAACAGCACATCGAAGGTCTTTCACATTTCCATCTCCGTTAAAAATTGAGACATATTTTATCAAAATCTCTAACATCATAACATCATTATTGCGTTTTAAAGATGTAGGTTGTATTGGAGGTGCCACGCTCAGTCGACCAATCTCACCAACAAACAAAAGCAAAAAAAAAACACATGATTCAGCGTGATTCACGTGAATCACGCGTGATTGTGATTGTATCTTAATTTTACTCACGTGATTGTGAGTGAGTACGAGCAAAAAAGGCCGTGAGTGAGTGTGCGTGATTAGAAATATTCTTTCGTGAGCGTGAGTGAGTGTGAGTCAAAACTCACTCACGTGCCCATCTCTGTATATACATGAAAAATGTATTAAATTAAATTAACAATAAATTACCCGCATTTTGACGAAGTACCCGCACTTTGACGAAGCTCCCTTCAGGAGCGAGTGAGAGGGCCTGTGTTTGCCGCATTGACTCCAAGGGGCATACTGGCAGGTAGCCGGGACAGGTCCTTGGACGAGTGGCCAGACTAAGACGGTTACATCCCTAAAATCATCCCATGCACTAGTATCTGGTGTCAGGCAGGTAGGCGTCTGTTCCCTGTGGGGCGGCCTCCTCTTCCGACCGTAGGGTCTCTAAACACTTATAGGCGTCTGTTCCCTGTGGAGCGGCCTTTTGTGCGACCGAAGGGTCGTTAAACACATGCAACCGAAGGGTCTGGAAACACTTCGACTTTCGGGGTCGTTAAAACCAAATTATGAAGTCGTTCACGGAAAAAGATACCGGGTCTACGGACCCAGGGGTAGGGATATCTGCCCGGCGTCTGCAGCTGTCGCCATGCAGCCAGGCGTATGCCCTCCCAGCAGGACAGGCCGACTCAGATCATCTGGTAGGGCGCCAGTGGTAGCTTGCGAAGTAAATTCCGCAGGTGGAGAGAGGGTTGGAGTTATTGACTCCTCCCATAGTTCGGACAGGACGGTAGTCGTGCGTCCTTCTGCAACTCCAGATGGTCATGGAGAGAGGAACCCGGATGGGAAAAGGCGACTCTCTAGTGCGGCTAGGCAATTAAAAGCCAAACAACGCCAGAGAGCTGCCTCTCACATCACTGGGCCCCCTCCCCGGACAGTCAACAAACCGCTGACAACAGGGACCCTCAGTTGAAGCCAGCCGCAACACTTGGTTCACAAGGACCGGGCAAGTGACTGCGCTCTCCTGAGGAGATGACCCAGGTTGGATTGGCGAAGAAAAACAAGACAAACGTGTCTAAAATCAAGGGGTCTCTTCCCAGCGATGACATCCCGTCGTGCTCGTCCAACGTAACAAAAAGACAGGGTTGCGATGGGAAGTCTACGGCGAAGAGGTCGAAGGCGGAGGGCAAGACGTATGCGGGGGTGGCACGTGAATCGATTGATGACAAACGCAAGTTTGCCATCATCGATGAAAGCCAGCCCTGTGTAAAGATTGCTGAGAATAAAAGGGGGCTGCTGGAGGAAGTGTGGAATGGCGAACTTGCGAACTCGATTATCGAGTCTTCTGACAGCACCCCTGAAATCTATCTGGAATACTGCAGATTTGTCCGCGGAGTCTATAGGATCACCGTGGTGTCTTTGGACTGTGTCGGCACCCTGCGCGATCTGGTGGAAAGGTTGCCTGAGCCATGGGCAGACGCTAAGCTACGGCTTGTGGCTAAGAGCGACATACCCGTTCTGCGTAGGGCAACCTTCTTCGTCAGAGCAAACGGGTCGAAGCGACCCACGTGTGATATCCTTAGGATTCTGGCTAGGAAGAACCGTGGGCTGAGAGTGGAACTTTGGGAGGCGTTCCACAGGGATGAGATGACCGATGGAAACCTCATCATTGTGGGCATTGACCAGAACTCCATTACGACACTGGAGAAGTCTAGGGGTCGTGCCTTCTTCCTTACGTCTTCCGTGACCATTAAGCTGGTCGGAAAACCTGTCGGAGCTGGGGCGCAATCCGGGAAACAGCAATCCAAGGGCAATCTTCCCAACCCGGTCGAGGAGGATAGTAAGGATAAGGTCGAAGCCGCGGGCAGTATGGAGGTTCAGGTCGACCTGACCAAAGAAGAAGGGACGATCGGAGGAGAGGACGAGGGCCTATCAGAATTTTCTGATGATACCCTTACGCCGTCTCAGGAGGATGAGCTACTCGCCCAATGATTCTGCTTACGCAGATCAACCTCCATAGGAGTCGACTGGCGACGGCTGCGCTTATGGAGAGAATGGAAGAAGGTAAGGCGCACATCGCACTGAGCCAGGAACCCTGGACTGTAAATGACAGGGTTGCTGGTTGGGGTGACACTTGATACCAAATATTTTATGCACTCAATGCAGGCCGCCATAGGACCTGTATTATCTGTAAAAAGGATTTTAACTTTTCTTTCTCCACAGAACTGTCTTCCTCAGACGCCACCACAATTTTTGACTGGAGCGGTGGCCTCATGCTGTCTTCAGTATATCTCCCGTATGACTCCCCGGAACCTCCACCCTCCGAGGAACTGCTGAGGATTACAAGGTTTGCTGCCGAAAATGGTAAGAAATTAATAATTTGTACAGATGCCAATTCTCACCATACAACATGGGGAAGTGGTTGCTCTGCCACCTTAATCACTAGAGTCAGAAAGGAAGTACTTGACAAAACTCTTTGCTCTAAAAACATACTTGACATAGTCCAAGACTGGCATGTCTCTAGCAGACATTCCTTCTCGGATCATAGATACGTCTCTTTTAAACTATCCATTCCTAACATTCCCCCACCTATGTTTCGCAACAAATCGAAAACTAAGTGGGCTCTATTCAGAAGACTTTTAAAGAATGCGTTAGACATATCTCCCGCACCCCCTTTAAGTTCTATATATAACATTGACGGGGAGGTCAAAACCATAACAAATAGCCTTATACGAGCATTCGAAGAGGATTGCCCTCTTCGCACCCGAGAGTCTTACAAGGAAAAACCCTGGATGACAGGGGCTTTGAAAAACCTAAGAACGGATACTCGGAGACTTTTCAATAAAGCTAAAAGATTAAATACTACAGAGCATTGGGATCTCTACTACCAAAAACTCAGTGTATACAAAAAGAATATGCGCTCCGCAAAAAGAAGGTCATGGCGACTCTTCTGTGCATAAGTTGATTGTGTTACAAAAACCGCAAGAATTAAGAAATTCCTCTCGAAAACCCACTCCCAACCGGAACTCCTGATAGACAGGCAGGGGGTTAGAGCAGGTAACTCTGAGGACTCTTTAAAGATTCTAATGGAGGAGCACTTCCCAAACTGTTTCGTCAACTCAGATGAGACGAGACTATGGGAAACTTCTCAATACTCCCACAACTTAGCCATCACCACCGATATGGTGGGGAAGGCAATTCATAGCTTCTAGCCATATAATGCCCCAGGGCAAGGTGGAGTTTTCCCAGCCCTACTACAACGGGCAGTGGATCTCCTGGACGTCCGTCTATCCAGGCTTTATGAGGCATGCCTTAATCAGAGCTATACCCCCCTCACATGGCAAGAATCAAGAGTAGTTTTCATACCCAAGCCGGGTAAAGAAACCTACTCAACCCCTAAGGCATATAGACCCATAAGTCTAATGTCCTTCCTACTGAAAACAATGGAACGCATATGCGACACCATGGTTAAGGAAAAAAATCCCATATGAGCAGCTGAAGTTTAAGCAACATGCATACATAAAGGGGCGATCAGTTGAAACTGCCTTACATGTGGTAGTTAACAAAATTGAAAGGTCTATGGACCTAAAAGGACTCACTATAGCAGCCTTCATTGATGTTGAGGGTGCTTTTAATAACGTTCACACTGACACACTGATCTCGTCCCTTGCCTCATTTGACGTAGACCCGGCTATTTTACACTGGGTACGTCATATGTTGTGCAACAGATCCATCACTTGTCAGCAGGGCAATATTACCCTAAGGGGAAGGGTGTTTCGCGGTACCCCACAGGGTGGCATTCTCTCACCGCTACTCTGGGTCGTCACCATAAACAGTCTCCTAAGAAGACTAACCGAGGCTGGTTTACATGCTGTCTGCTATGCAGACGACATCGCCATCCTTGCCTCGGGGACACATCCTCTTCTCCCTTCTAGACGAATCCAAGAAGCCTTGGATATCTCGGCTGAATGGTCATCACCTAGGCGATTAAATATAAACCCCCAAAAAACTGAAATCTGTCTCTTTACTAGGAAAAGGAAGCTACCTAGCTATCCTCTTCCACAGGTAAACGGAGAGATACTGACACTTACAGGTCAAGTCAAGTACCTTGGAGTTATCCTGGATTCTAAACTTAACTGGAAGGCACAAATAGCAAGCAGAGCAACAAAAGCCGTTAGGGTTTGGGCAACCTGCAGAAGATGTATTGGTCCTACATGGGGACTTCGACCAAAGATGACCCACTGGATTTTCACCAGCGTTGTACGACCAATACTAACATATGCGTCACTTGTATGGTGGACAGCTTTGGGACGAAAATGTAACATCAAACCACTCGAGAAAGTGCAACGGGCGTGTTGTCTCGGCATTTCAGGTACGATGTCTACCACTTCGACCAAAGCTATTGAGACTATTCTAAACATACGCCCTATACAAATTCAAGTTAAATATGAGGCCGCGATCGCAGAAGCTCGACTACACATCCTTGGGGGATGGCTCAATTCCGAGACATTAACCTATCACCAAACCATAATTAACTCAATTCCTAATACTGTTTCTACAGGTAATTGGAACTGCGACCGCATCCCGGAGGAAACCAATCATACCGCCGCAAAGTTCGCTTTCCCGACTAGGGAGGAATGGGACAACGGCCAAGTATTGTCTAGCAATCCGGGGATCCACCTCTACACTGACGGATCAAAATTAAACGGTCACACTGGAGCGGGCTTTTTCTGTGAAGCCTTTTCTGCAAAAGAAAGCCTTCGTCTGCATGACCACAACACCGTCTTTCAGTCGGAAGTAGTGGCTATAACAGAAGGGGCTAAATTTATACAAAGCACTCACTGTGTAGACAAGTGTATTAAAATTTTCTCAGACAGCCAAGCTGCCATTAGAGCTTTATCCACGGACAAGTTGAAATCCAGAGTGGTTCTACAATGTAAAGAGGCCCTTGCTGATCTCTTACTTGTTAACACTGTGGACATTATCTGGGTCCCAGGACACTGTAACATTGAGGGGAACGAAATAGCCGACGAATTGGCGAGAAATGGATCAGAAATGGACACAATCTCAGTCATAACCGGCAGACCTTTCCAATTTCTAAAAAACGAGATGATCTCATGGGCTTATCGACTTCACAGAAAATCATGGGAAGAATCGAGCGAGGGCCAAGCAACTAAATGGCTATAGGGCCCCCCGAACAAATCCAAAACAAACAAAATTCTAACACTTAATAAAAAGGAGTTGAAACAATACACAGGCATCCTCACTGGCCATAATGAGCTAAGAGGTCATCATTTGAAATTGGGAAGAGTCGACTCTTACTTCTGCAAGGCCTGTGAGGAAGAGACAGACACGCTTGAACACTACTTGTGTCACTGCCCGGCATTTGCCAGACTTAGATTCATCCACTTCGGAGCTCCGCTTTTTTCATCATTGAAACAACTGGGAAGCTTGGACTGGAAAGTACTAAGAAAATTTGTCAAATCCACGGAATTTCTAAACTCCACTGAGTAGCATAACAGCTACAACATATTACAGACGACTCATGTTCCGAGGGGTCACAACGGGCCTACTTTATGGCCTAGGTGTACTCTGTGCGATGCACAGAGGGGTTTTTCCCCCCTCCTTCAATCAATCAATCAATCAAAAATAAAAATTCAATTTTATATATGTAAAAAAATGCTTTTTTATTTAATATTATACCAATTAACATCATCATAATCATTTTGTAATGTTTTATTTCTTTGACGAGTAAGGCTAGAATAGTATTGATATGGTAACATAGTTTGCTTAGTTTTCGGTGTAATTTTACTTCCATCACTTGACAAAATTCGTACTTTAGTTGATCCATGATATGAAAAGTTTTTTAAACGTCGAGCTGCAGAACTTGCAGAGGTATGATTTATTTTATTAATTGTCGTATCCACATCCATAGAATTTTCTTCATGTTCGTTAATATTGCTAAATATATGTTCATCAGCATTGAAGTCAGCCTGTGAAGCAAAATCTCTTTTTCTAATATCTTTTGTTTGAGTTTCATTATCGTTTTTAAATATCCATTTTGTTTGAGTATCCTTATCCCTTAATGATTTATATGACTTTACCGATTTATTCTCTTTATTTATATTTATTTCTTTTTGGAAATCAAATATTTTGCGAGTTCTTGTTTTATTTCATACCATTTATTTATATCTTTAAGTGTATGAGGGGCATATATCGGAAGAAGTTTTCGTTTTAAAAAATTTGAATCTGATATATCTTTAGAATAGCGTTCATATGTAGAAGGGTTTAATAATACAAGCTTTGATAAAATATTAGACATTATCTAAAAATTTTCCTATAACACCGCTTAAAACAGATGAAATCAAAATTGGAATAAATCCTCCTCGTTGGATTAGATGTTTTCTCTTTGATCGTAAAACAGTTTTTGAGCAGCAAAGTTTTCTAATGACATTTTTATATGATTTCAACTTTACTAGATCGTTTTTCTTTACATTATGATTTTTATGTAAAATATTAATAATTTCATTAATAGCTTTTATAAGATTATCATCCGCATTTTTTAGAATTGCATTTCGCAATTTAGGTTTCGCATTTTTAAAAACATATAGAATATATTTGTTCTCCTTCAATCGTTTCAGTTTGCACGTCATTTTGAATTGAAACAAAGCAATAACAATGTTCTTTATTGAAAATGTTAGATCTGAATCTTAATGCGTTATGTGCTTGTTGTGTAAGATCTACTAATAAATAATCATGAGCACTCTCAGTACAAGTGTTATATACTCGAACTAATTCTTTATAATTTTCAGGATAACGTTGTCTTGCCAAGCATTGAAATTGTAGTTTATCTCTAGGATTTTTAAACATAACTATATATTTTGAATTCAATGATATATCTCTTGTATATGTTCCCTTATGAAAAATATTTTGCGTTACTAAAACAACTGATAAATTTCGGTGATGTGAACCTTTAGTAAATAGTTCACAAACTTTTTTATTAAATGAGTCAGTCGGAAACTATCACCCGTTGAGAGTAGACGTCTAACGCAGTGAATACGCAACTAAATAGTTGGTTTTTTTTAACTTTCTCTACATTTGTACTGAGCTGATCTGAGTGTAATGAACAACGGTAGTGCACCAGATTTTGCTTTTGACGACTCCGGTTTTCGAGATCCACAGAATGCTGCCGAAAAAACTAATCGTCGTTCTCGCTCTTCTTTAGTTGAATCGCAGAGCTCAGAGCGATCAAAAAAACAAAAAACTAATAATACTGAGAGTAGTACTAATTCTGTTCTGCCAGTGCCGTTAAGGAATTCGGGTAATCGATTAAACATTTTGAATAATGATGTGAGCAGCCCAGAGGTTTCGACAATACGTGATTTTAATAGGAAATATGAAAAAAAAACACCACCAATTACAATTTTTGATAAAAATATTAATGATATTGCATCCATCGCTAAATCGGCAACAACTAAGCCCGAAAACTTAAAAATTAAATTAACTCAGTTTGGAACGCAAGTTTTTCTATCATCGGTTGTTGAATTCAAGAAAATGAAAGAAAAATGCGAAAAATTAAGTCTCAAGTTTTTTACCCACGCTCTCAGAGAGGAACAAACAAAACAATTTGTTTTGTATGGCCTCGATGATTTGGTCTCACATGAAACAATTGAAAGTAAGTTGAGCGAGCTCGGTAAAACTCCAATTGAAATAAAAGCAATGAACATAAACAAACCTCGATACAATGGGCAGCGTCCATATATACTGTTTTATAATGTTAATGACACTTGAAAAATTACGCGAAATTCGTCAAATAGGGTTTCTGGGTTTATATTTTCAATTATTCATCAAAAAACACATAGGGCCAACACAATGCGCCAACTGTATGGCATTTGGTCACGGGCGAGGTTCTGGTTTCTTCCACCAAAATATATTAAATGTGGTGGTAATCACAAATCACAAACCTGCCGGGAAAATTTAGAACATAACAATCCAAAATCAAAAATACCAACGGAAAAAGTACGATGTGCAAATTGCAACGGCCCAAACACAGCATATTAAAGTTTGTGTCCAAAGCGAAATGAAATTCAACAGATCAAAATGTCCATTAGCCAAAGAAACCAAGTCCGAGGACGCCCCACCGGTTAGTCGTCGCTTACAAAAACAACCTATACCAGAATCACCAATAATGTTAACACAACAACTACCATCACACTTGTGGAGTGAAATTGCAGACAATAAATACAACAATACCGCGGACCAATTGCTAACTATGACACAAATATTGCATGCTTTTCAATATCTTGTATGCGAACTTAGAAAATGTAAAACGCCTATAGATCAATTATCTGTTGTTCTCGAATACGCTCAAAAATTTGTCAATATGGTAACAATAAACCATAATTCAAAATTAAAAATTCTATATTGGAACGCAAATAGCGTCGAAAATAAAATAATACAATTATATAATTTTATGAAAATTAATTTTATTAATGTTACATGCATTAGTGAAACATATCTTAAATCAAACTCAATTTTACACTGCGACCCAGATTTTCAAGTATATAGAAAAGATCGCGATGATGAGCATCGAGGTGGTGGTGTTGCAATAATAATTAATAAATTAATTCAACACGAAATACTTCCAATATTAAATACCGCTATTATTGACCGCATTGTAATCAAGCTAAACAACAGCAAAATTCGCATAATCAGTTGCTACCTCCCAGGTGGAACAACAAATTATGATATAAATTTACATTTTAAGAACGATATCAATAAATTAACACAATTTCGACACGCATATTATGCAGTTGGAGATTTTAATGCCAAATATCGTCAATGGAATTGTCTCAGAGCAAATACTGCAGACAATATTTTGTATAATAAACTATCAGAAGGAAACTTTTTTGCGTTTTATCCAGCTGTAAGCACCCATCATCCAGGCGATATCAGGAAAATCCATCCACATCCATGCTTTTCTTATTTTTTTTTTTTACAAATTAACCAACGCTCAGGGGATGCCCCCTATTCGTGCAATGCACAGTGTTGATCGTAAGAAAGGATTATAGGTTAAAGGGAGGAGGAAAGATGGAGTAGTGTCGGTGGATGTTTGCTTTAAATTTCCCAATATTAAAAATGTCGGGAAAAACAGAGGCAGGGAGATTGTTCCACAAACGTATCGTGCGACTGAAGAACGAATTATCTCTGTAATGCGTGGTTCTGTTGAGAACCGAGTGAACTACGAAGGGGTGGGCTTGGTTCGATGCCCGAGTAGAACGAGAGAATACACGACCTGGTGGAATCAGGCCATGTATTTCCCTCGAACACTTACCATTGTAATACCTATAAAACAGGCTTACACACCCTACGGTCCTTCGGTGCTCAAGAGAACCAATAGAGGATGAAATATTTTCATCCCCTATTAAATATATTGCACGTTGTTGGATTCGATCCAGGAACTCCAAAGAAGATTTTGAAGCCCCTGCCCATATGTGCGAATTGTATTCCATCTTAGGCCGAATATAGGTGGTGTAGACATTGCGCAAGTCAGCGAGAGTGAAGTATGTCTTACACCGTTTCAAAAAACCGAGGCACTTGGCCGCTTCTTTCGAAACATCAAATATGTGATCATTCCAACGGAGATCACATTGAATTGAACGTCAAGAGCAGCTGACTGCGCAATATCCACAGAGTCCATATGGAGGGGAGGGAGGGGTGAATCCATTCTTTTGTGAGATAACAGACAACATTGGGTCTCGCTAGCATTAAAATCAACTCTATTTGCAAGACCCCACTCGGAGATTGTTTTAAGGTCATTATTGAGTGTATCATTCATTGTGCGCCTTTTACTCTCAATCTCCAAAGAGTTTGGGCGCTTGTTGAACGAATATGAGTGAAAAATGTTACTGTCATCTGCAAAGGAATGGATTGGGTTCTGGGTCGATGACAGAAGGTCATTGATAAAAACCAGAAATAGGGACGGGGATAGGACAGAACCCTGCGGGACTCCAGAATTGATGGAATGTTGTTCTGAGAAAACACCATCCATCGCAACTCGTATTGAACGACCCTGGAGAAAACTCGATATCCATCGAGTAAAAGAATTACCGACACCATATGCAATAAGTTTTGATACCAGGGCTTCATGCCACACTCGATCAAAAGCCTTGGAAATATCAAGAGCAACCACCTTACTCTCCCCGAAAAGATGAATACAATTATTCCACTTTTCGGAGAGGACCGCCATCAAGTCACCGGTGGACCTGGTCCTACGGAAACCATATTGCCGGTCACTAAGTAATTCGTTTCGCTACAGATAGTTCACAAGGTGGAAGTTTATTACGCTTTCCATTACCTTGGATAGCGCAGAGCATATCGCAATGGGTCGGTAATTAGCAGGGTTCGTAGCCTCACCCTTTTTCGGAACTGGCAGGACATTGGCAACCTTCCAACAAGATGGAAAAACTCCTGTCGTGTAGGAGATGTTGAAAAGGTTACGCAATGGACAAGCGAGCGTTGACGCACACTTCTTCAACACATGGGCAGATATGCCATCAGGCCCGGAGGCTTTGTTAATATTGAGATTTGCTAAAACCTTTTTAACTGCCCGAGTTCGAAAATGTATCTCCGGCATTGCAGAAGAAACAAATTCAACGACGGGCAGTGGTTGATTGCTATTTGGGAGCGTTGAATTATTTGCAAATAATTCAGCCAAGAGATTAGCTTTATCAACCGGATCAGTGAAGGTCTGGCCATTCATAACAAGGGTTGGAGTAGACGATGTCGTCTGATTCTTCACCCTTTTAACAAATGACCAGAAATTTTTACTACCTCTATGGTAGAGAAGGACCTTTTTGCGCGCGTTTTGTTCGTGTAGAAACTGTTCACGTGCGATCACGGCATTACAGCGATTCCTAGCCTGTATGCGAAGTCTTTCAGTATCAGCAATCTTATTAGAACGCCAATTCTGAAAGGCTTCCTCTTTCGACCTGACTGCAATCCTGCAAGTCTCATTAAACCAAGAGTGGTCCTTGGGTTTAATGCTAATTTTTTTAAAAGGTATGAAGTACTGCATACCCAATAAAATAATATTTTGTACCATTAAGGCCGCGGCATTTATGTCTCTATCTGCGAAACACAATTTCCAATTAAAGTTGCCATACAGTTCTCTTCGGGGCTTTAATCGAAGAGACGCGTAAACTAGAATACGAAAATGCAGCGGAAACAATACAGTGGTCGGAATTACCAAGAGGTGCAAGGACTTTTACATCATATTTTTCATGATGAGAAGTCAGAAAAAGGTCTAGGACTTTTTGGCTCTGCCCGCCGACGCGTGGGAGGTACGTCGGCTCCTTCACCAGTTGCGTGAGTTGATTGCACTCGGCAAACAGCTCAACAACAACCCTCCTGTGTTGATAGACCCGAGTGGCTCAACCAAGTGGCGTTGTGCACATTAAAGTCACCAGCAACAACAATTTCACTGCCTGGAAACTGTTCCAAAATATTTGAGATCGAATCTGATAGTGCATCTAACTTGTTACAGGTAGAAACCCTATCTAGATTCGGACTCCTATAAATAAAACACAAGTGCATGATGTGTTGCAAGATTTTGAATTTAATCCACATAGAATTAAATTCATTGTCCGAAACACAAAATCAAATTATTGCAAGCTTCTTTGTGTTAACTGTACAAGTTAACTTGAAAGAGGTGTGGTCTAAGCATAGCTTTAGCGCTTTGCCAAATTATTATCATTGTTGCCAACGTGAAGCGTTGGGACAATGCTATGAACTTGTTGCTGTACAACATGAGTTCAACGTGATATGCAAAACGTGATGCGCTCAACATGTGAACAGCAACATCCAAAACTGAATGAATAGTGACGAACCATAAAGAAAATAAAAATGTGTGAGCTAATTCACAACAGGACCGACTAAAAATTAAAGACATGCATAGTAAGCCATCATTCAATGAAACAAACTGGAAGGTCTATCAGCATTTTATAAACGAAAAACATAAAGACAAAATATTTGAACAACATTCTTCATGAGTCGAACAAGTTGATATTATGGTAAATGAACTAAATTCCATCATACTAGATGCTTGTAAATTTTCGGTTCCTAAACAAATTCCAAACCGATACGCAATAAACCTAACAGATGAAATTAAATCAAAAATAAAGCTAAGAGCCATTACTGAACGAAAATTTCAAAGATGTCCGTTTCCTATTATGAAAGATTTTTTAAGACTCAGGTCAATGCACTGCAAAAAGAAATCAAAAATGATATTAACAATTTAAGAAATATTAATTGGAACCATAAACTTAGTAATATTAAATCCGATACCAGTATAAAGGATTATGGCAAGTTATAAAATTTCTCAAAAGACGAAACCATTATATACCCACTCTAAAAAGTGGTGACGTTATTTCAACAACACCATCTGAAAAAGCTGAAATGCTGGCTACACATTTTGGAAAATCTTTTAAGAATCCACTCGCAAATGACATCACTGCATTCACTTCCTTAGTTGAAGAAAAAGTGCACAATTACACCTGTGAAGAACTACAAGAAAACACTCCGAACCTTCCAACCGTAGAAGCAGCTATTGCCAGCATAAAAAGATTAAAAATCCGAAAGCGGTCGGAATTGATCGTATTAACAACATTCTGATCAAAAAACTGCCACGTCAGGGAATATTGTACTTGCATGCCTTTGTCGTCGCATGTCTATCACTGAATTATTTCCCAAAATCTTGGAAAGAAGCCAATATCATTCCTATTTTGAAACCAAATAAATTAGCAGCAGATCCAAAAAGCTATCGTCCAATATCATTGTTAAGCTCATTGAGTAAAATTCTTGAGCGTATCATTTTGCGACGCATTCAAGAGCACATAGAAATTCATAATATTATCCCGCCTGAACATCACGGATTCATTCATGGAAAATCGACGCTACACCAACTCCACCGCACCAAAAATCACTTAGAAATAAAGCAATCTACTGGAATGGTTTTGTGTGACATCGAAAAAGCTTTTGACACAGAATGGCACTCTGGTCTAATCTATAAAATGATATACTATAAATTTCCACGTTATATAGTAACCATCTGCAACAGCTTTCTAAGAGATAGATCGTTTATAGTTTCTATCAACGAGTACAGCTCCTTTTGGAGTACCTCAAGGAGCTGTACTTAGTCCTGTGTTGTACAATATTTTTATCTCTCACAAACGGCTTTCGAGCATATTTTGCTGATGATACAGCATTCTTCGCCTCATCCAAATATCGCGCTCCTATTGTTTTAGCACTTCGAAATACATTAAGCAGGTATTTGGAATATTATATCTAATGGAAGGTACGTCTGAATGTTTCAAAAACAAAAGCCATATTCTTTACTCGTCAAAGAACATTGGAAATACCTAAGAGACCTCTACGCGTTGGAAACATTTCTATCAATTGAGAAAGTGATGTTAAGTACTTAGGAATTATTTTTGACAAGAGAATTACTTTTAAAAATCATATTCAATATATTATTGAAAAGATAAATAAAACTTTAAAAATATTGTACAGTGTTATTAACAGAAAATCTAATTTAAGCATAAAAAACAAATTAATGTTATATAAAGTAGTTATGAGACCAATTATATGCTATGGAAGTCCTATATTTAATGATATTGCTAAAACTCATTTGAAAAATTACAAGTTGCACAAAATAAAATACTAAAAAATGTGTTTATGTAGAGATTGGTACGTCTCCACAGACGATATTCACGATTCTGCTCAAATAGAAAAAATTGGTGATTACTTTTTGGAATTCAAATCCCGTTTTCTAACTAGATTTCTAACTATGCTATGACTTACTTCAAATAAAAATAATTGTTGGAAGCATGTATTTTTTATATATAAATTTTTAAAAATCAATCATTTCCATTATTGGCTGAACTCACTATGAGTAAAGAAGTTCTTGTAAATGAATTGCACCGACAAGCAAGTAGAAATTTTAAACGGCGTAGGTTTATACAAAAGGGTATTTCAGATACTTGGCAAATTGATCTTGTAGAAATGATACCTTTTGCAAAGATTAATAAAGGATATAAATATTTACTAACTGTTATAGATGTTTTTTCTAAATACGTATATGCCATTCCTGTTAAAACCAAAAGTGGAATCGTTACATCGAGCTATGCAAAATATTCTGAAAAAAAATATAAATAAAATTCCAAATAATATTCAATCTGATCAGGGTAAAGAATTTTTCAATTCACATTTTAAAAAATTAATGAATCGATTTGAAATAAACCATTATCATACATTTTCCAATACGAACGCTTCAATAATTGAAAGGTTTAATAGAACTTTTAAAAATTTAATGTGGAAAGACTTTAGCCTTCAATGTACTTATAAATGGTTAGAATTGATTACAAAAAATATATATATAAATATATATATATATATATATATATATATATATATATATATATATATATAGTAATACAGGGTAAAGAATTTTTCAATTCACATTTTAAAAAATTAATGAATCGATTTGAAATAAACCATTATCATACATATTCCAATATGAAGGCTTCAATAATTGAAATGTTTAATAGAACTTTTAAAAATTTAATGTGGAAAGACTTTAGCCTTCAAGGTACTTATAAATGGTTAGAATTGATTACAAAAAAAAAAAAAAAAAAATATATATATATATATATATATTATATATATATATATATATATATATATATATATATATATATATATATATATATATATATATATATATATGTGTAATGTCAATAAATCTAATCAACAAATGCTTTCAATTTTAACTACAGTTTACAATCATAATAAAACATTTAAGATGAGTAAATTAAAAATTGGAGATGATGTTCGAATTAGTAAATATAAAGGCACTTTCTATAAAGCATATGAATCCAATTGGTCCAATGAGGTATTCAAAATAAATAAAATAAAGATCACAAATCCAATTACATATCAATTAATTGATTATCAAGGAGAATTAATAAAAGGAGAATTTTATGAGAGGAATAACTTAAAACAGAAACATGAAATACTTATCTAGTTGAAAAGGTTATAAAAAGAAAAAAGGATAAGGTATATGTCAAATGGTTCGGTTTTGGAAGTGAACATAATTCATTGATCAATAAAAACGATTTATTAACTAAGTAAACTATATTTAATTTATTATAATTATGTTGTTCAACATTTAAATAAATAAAGTGATTTATAATAAAAAATTAGCATTCTTATTAAAACATTTGAAAATAAAAGATGGGTGATTCCAGTTTTTATGTTACTTTATTAAGTAATAATTCCGCAAATATCTATGAAAACACTAAATCTACATTTACAAATTTATTAAAACAATCTTTGATTTTAAATGAAAACTGGGTTGTAGGTTTAACAGAAATTTCATTTCAACTTGTTAATAACCCATCTACATTTGAAGTATCTCGAATAAAAGGAATATTTTGAAATCAACTTTAAAGTTAAATAAAAGTAATATCAAAAATGTAGGTAGTGATTTAAAAGTAGATAAAAAAATAAATACTATCCCTATCACATATTTAAATTTCATGGACAAAATAAATAAAGCTATCACAAATAGAGCAGAAAAATCATAAATCGCAGAAAATCAACTCAACGTCAATTCTAATCCTGAAACTGTTGTAATAAAAAAAAATAAAAAAAAAAATAAGAAGAATTGAATATTGATAACAAAAAAGATAAAAGTTTAAAATAAATTACTGAAAAATTAGACATTCAAGATAGTATAAATGAAAAACCTGAATTGGTTTGCATAAAAAACAGTATTAATATACACTTTGTATAGGAGAATACAATACTTAAAATGTTAGATGTTATAACGAATTCTTATGAAAAATTTAATTTACATACAAATTATAAATTAAGATCTAGCGAGCTATACAACCTAGTGTTTGTGTACACAGACATTATTAAACCCAGATATGTAGGCGATCAAAAAATAAAATGCTTAAAAATATTTCCAATTTTAAATGAAACAAATTATATTCACTTTAAAAATATTGAATATTATCCATTGGAATCTTTAAATATAAATAATATTTCTATAATGATACGAGATGATGAAGGAAAGAAAATAAATATTATGTCGAATGAATTCCCCGTTTATTGCACGTTACATTTTCGTAATATAAATGAAGCTTCATAAGTTGTACTGATATCATTTATATTGTTACGAAAATTCAGTCTACGGAAAACTGTGCCTCAGATGCGCGGCCTTATATACTGCATGCATCAGTTCGACACGTTTCGACACGCTTCGACTTGTTTCGAGAACCTTCTACTCGTTTCGTGAATGACGCATGCTATTGGCATCTCATGCTATTGGCATCTCATGTGTTTTAATGCGCTGATCTTCCATCTCTTTCTCGCACACTGCCTCAGTGCGCTGAATGATCTTCCGTCTCTTTCTAACACATTGCTTAGTGCGCTGAATTGTCTTGCATCTCATTTATCATTGTTGATTGCTTGCACAGTGGAGCAAATTACGTCTTTTCGTAACACTGCCCTCCACCTAAATCTGTTCGTCCCGAACAGATGTTAATCCTCTCTCTCTCTATACGGCGCCAACCTTTCTAAATGTACCACTTTCATTTTTCTTCTAACGCCTGCAGTATTCTGAATCCGATACACGACATCGTTAATTCTTTTAATTATCTTGTATGGTCCTTCCCAGTGTGTTTGTAGCTTAGGGGATAAGCCTTTCTTCTTTTGTGGGTTATAGAGCAAAACAAGTTGTCCTTCCGTAAATCCCTCTGAATTTGTGCGCAAGTCGTATCTGGCCTTCATCTTATCACTCGCAAATTGTGTACGCTGTCTTACAAACTGATGCACTTCGTTCATTTCTTCACTTTTTCTGAAAACATAATTGTGTACAGGAATTCCAGCTGAAGGACTCGCACCAAACTTTAAATCTGCAGGTATTCTTAAGTCTGTTCCAAAAACAATTTTAGATGGTGAAGCTGCTGTGGTATCATGAACCGCCGTTCGATAAGCCATGAGGAAAAGTGGTATGTGTGTGTCCCAATCGTTTTGATTTTTATCAACCACTTTTCTGAGATACTCTTCCAAAGTCCGATTGAATCTCTCCACCATGCCGTCTGATTGCGGGTGCAGAGGCGTTGTTCGTGTTTTGTGTATGTTGAGGACTTTGCATACTTCTTTAAATACAGCAGACTCAAAATTTCTTCCTTGATCTGAATGCAATTCCAACGGTACTCCAAAACGGCTTACCCAGTTGTTAACTAATGCATCCGCAACTGTTGTGTCTTCTTGATTTGGCATGGGATACACTTCAGGCCACTTGCTGAAATAGTCAATGACGACAAGGACATACTTATTACCCGCATCACTGATTGGAAACGGCCCGGCGACTTCCATGGCAATACGCTCGAATGGTGCTCCCACGTTGTACTGATGCATCCTGCCGCGACTTCTGACTGTTGGTCCTTTTGCTGGTACATGAACCGCCGTTCGATAAGCCATGAGGAAAAGTGGTACGTGTGTGTCCCAATCTTTTTGATTTTTATCAACCACTTTTCTGAGATACTCTTCCAAAGTCCGATTGAATCTCTCCACCATGCCGTCTGATTGCGGGTGCAAAGGCGTTGTTCGTGTTTTGTGTATGTTGAGGACTTTGCATACTTCTTTAAATACAGGCAATTCCAACGGTACTCCAAAACGGCTTACCCAGTTGTTAACTAATGCATCCGCAACTGTTGTGGCTTCTTGATTTGGCATGGGATACACTTCAGGCCACTTGCTGAAATAGTCAATGACGACAAGGACATACTTATTACCCGCATCACTGATTGGAAACGGCCCGGCGACATCCATGGCAATACGCTCGAATGGTGCTCCCACGTTGTACTGATGCATCCTGCCGCGACTTCTGACTGTTGGTCCTTGTGCTGGTACACATTGCGGGCAACTGCGAATCCAATCGGCAACTGACTCTTGGCACCCAATCCATTACCTTCTCGACCGTTTTATTAATGCCCAAATGACCACCACTGGATCCACCATGGTATACCGCTAATATCTCTTTTATTTTAGACTGTGGAACAACAATCAAACTTCGAGTGGATGTGCCATCTTCATTTTCCCATACACGATATAAGCAACCATCTTGTAGCTTTAAGCTCTGCCACTGTGCCCAGTAAGCTTTAGTTATGGCACTGTCGGCAGCTATATCTTCCCATGATGATTTTCTTTGCTGTTCCTTGAACATCATGATTTTTGTGAGGTCGGGATCACTCTTTTGATCAATTTGAATTTGTTCCGGAGTCCATTTTTTTTTAACCATCGTAGTGCTGCGTGATCGGTTCTTAAGCGAAACTGTTGTCCGTACAGATACTTATGGAAATTGTTCACACTTTCAATTACAGCAAGAAGCTCCCTCCTGGTGACACAGTAATTTCGCTCGGGCTTGGACAATGTTTTACTGTAGTATGCGATCACTTTTTCTTGCCCATTGATCACTTGAGAGAGAACTCCGCCTATTCCGTATCCACTTGCATCCGTATCAAGTATACATTTCTCACCTGGAATTGGATACGCAAGAATTGGTGCCGAGCACAGTAGATCTTTTAATTTCAAAAACGCCCTTTCTTGATCATCGCCCCATTTAAAAGCGCGGTTCTTTCTTATCAACTCGTAAAGACTGCTAGCAAAATTGGCAAAACCTGGAACAAATCGCCTGTAGTATGTACATAGCCCCAAGAAACTTCGTAGGTCATGTTGGTTTTGCGGTCTGGGCCACTCCTTCACTGCAACTATTTTATCTTCATCGGTATGCACTCCTTCCGTGGTAACTCGATGGCCCAGATACTTGACTTCTTTCTTGAAAAGTGAGCATTTCTTTGGACTTAGTTGTAGACCCGCATTTTTCAATCGAAGGAATACTTCCTCTAGATTTCTTAGATGTTCGTTGAAATCCTTGCCCATAACAATTATGTCATCAGGTATACTAGGCATGTTTTCCAGTGTAAACCTTTAAATACGTGCTCCATTAACCGCTCGAATGTTGCTGGGGCATTGCATAGTCCAAACGGCATTACCAAAAATTGCCATAGTCCATCTCCAGTACTGAATGCGGTCTTCTCTCGATCTTTCTTATCGATTTCTACTTGCCAGTAACCGCTTTGCAAGTCCAACGTGGAAAACCACTTAGCATTAGATAGTGTATACAATGTGTCATCGATTCTTGGCAATGGATAACTATCTTTCTTTGTGACATCATTAAGTTTTCGGTAATCAACGCAGAACCAAGTGCTACCGTCCTTCTTTTTCACCAATACTACTGGTGAACTCCATGGGCCCTCAGATGGTTCCACCACGCCATTTGCGTGCATTTCTTCAACCAAATGTGAAACTTCGTCTCTTTTCGCAAGGGGTCTATTCGATGTTTTACAATGGCAGTTCTGCCATACTTTTGGCCCTTTTCAGCAAATATACACCGATATTTGTCAATTAGCTGTTGCACTTGACTCTTTTCATTGGCAGTCAAATCCTTCGCCCACACATTTATAAACCTGTGAGTAGATTGTTTGTTTATTTGCGATGTGCCGTAGTCCCTTGATGGATTTGACTCACAATTTATAATCGCTGATGCCTCTTGACACTGGCCTATCACTGTTCCTTTTTTAATTAATTTGAACGAGTTTTCCATGTTGAGAACTCTTATTGGAACAACTTTGTCTTTTGTCGCTTCTACTAATGTTCTTCCGACAACAATATTACTTCTGCTCAATTGCTCATCATTCGCTTCTATAACCCACAACTTGCTTATCCCACAATCTCCATTTAATTTCGCCCAAACAATTGCTTCTGAATTATGTGGTATTTTTCTATTTTTTTGAGCAATAACTTGTTTAATTTTCGGGCTCTGGTCACAATCAATGTTTAGCACAACTCAAAATTTTTCTTGTTAAATCTAGTGTGGAACCGTTTCTTATCATGAAGTCCATGCCAAGTATTATTTCGTCTACTATTTCCGACACTATAAAATCATGCTTAACTGTAGTAGTGCCAATAGTGATTTCCTTGGTAATGTTTCCTCTGATTGAAGCCTCTTCACCTGTCGCTGTTTGCAATCTTATTCCAATAAGCGGCTCTATTTCGTCCCTAACAAGGTTACTTCTTATAATTGAGTGTGAAGCTCCTCTATCCAACGTTACCATATATGCTACACAATCAATTACTCCTTCGACAGTTAACGTGCCCCGCAGATCTGACTCTTTTTTTTTAGTTTAAAGCTTGATTAAAATTTACGCTATTTTGGACATGATCCTGTCTTTCTTCATGTCTGGGTTCATCTGCAGATTGATTTATTGAGCGCTTGCGTTTTTTACGACAGTCACGTGCCATATGCCCATATGTATCACAGTTGTAACATTTACCTTTGAATTGGGTGTCTTTGTTGGCTGATGTGTGTACGGTTTTAACGCCTGCTTTAATTGCTTGGCACACTACTATAAATCATCGTTCTCCACATCAATTCTACGCGCCTTTGGAGCCGATCGGTACAACGCATTTGCTGTCTCTTGTGTTAGAGCGATGGTAACCGTTTCCGTAAATGTTACCTTGGGCGCAATCACTGTTGCACGTTTTGTCTCGTGATCGCGTATGCCATCAACAAACGCTTCGATTTTGCACTTTTCTATGAAATCACTTGCTGAATCTGAATACGACAAATGCGCAAGCCTCTCGATGTCCGCTGCATACGCCTGCAATGTTTCACCATTTCTTTGTATTCGGCCCTTTAGTTCCATTCTGTAGATTTGCTTCATGTGATCACTGCCGTATTTTCGTTGCAGACATAACCGCTGTGTAACTGTTTCTATCGTTTTCTGGAACTGTCTGCAATAGTTCGGCTGCGCCTCCTTTTAGCGCCACGATAAGTGCGGCTACGCTGTCCTCATTGTTCCACCGATTACTTACAGCCGTGGTCTCAAATTGCAGCTTGAAAATGTTGAACGCTGTAGTTCCATCGTAAATCGGTGACTTTAGTCTCGTACCACTAACAAAATGCCCAAATTTGTCCATTTAACTGCAATATATCGAAGTCCTTTTGAATTTTCTGTAGCTTTTTGTCAATTCCATGATATTTCTCATCAACGTTATTTTCCAATCTTTGAATCTTATCGTCAACGCTCACTTCCATGTCATTTACATGTACCTCAAGCACCTTTACTTTTTCATGGAGTGTATTAGAACCTTCCAGAAGTTGCTTCGAATGTTCCTGCATCTTTTCCTCCGTTATTATTTGATGTTTGTTGGAATTCTCTAGAAGCTCTGCTTTGAGCTGATTGGAATTTTCTTGAAATTGTTTTGAATTTTCTTGAAGCTTCTGTTCCATTTTGTTGGCATTTTCTTGAAGCTGTTTGGAATTTTCTTGAGCCATTATCTGAAACTGTTGCTGCATAGCTCCGATCAACTGGCTCATATCAAAAACTTGGGTCTGTACTTTCTCCTCTGTATCCAGATTTTTCGATGACGATGCTGCAGTTTCAATTTCAAATTCGTGCTCCGCGAGAAGAATGCCTTGGGCCTCCAATTCTTCCATTAGGCGCTTCTGCAGCTCTACTTTCGTACCAGCAGTTGCAAGATTACGAATCGACAACTCCTTCTTTAGCTGGTCGAAGTTGATCGAATTTAACCATTTTGTATCACAATCCCACTTCTGACACCAATGTTACGAAAATTCAGTCTACGGAAAACTGTTCTACGAGTTCGTATCGCTGGATTGTGTACAAAATAAAAACACACTAATATTTGGTTTTAACTAGTATTATTTCAACTTTATTTATTTAAATAACAACTTAAAGAATAATCACTTATATCAACTGCTGAATTACTACAATTTATCTTTACAATGTTCACTCACGAGACGCACTAGTTCACTACTAAATCACAACTGAAGTACAGTGCCTCAGATGCGCGGCCTTATATACTGCATGCATCAGTTCGACACGTTTCGACAAGCTTCGACTTGTTTCGAGAACCTTCTACTCGTTTCGTGAATGACGCATGCTATTGGCATCTCATTCGCACTCATGTGTTTTAATGCGCTGATCTTCCATCTCTTTCTCGCACACTGCCTCAGTGCGCCTTAATGATCTTCTGTCTCTTTCTAACACATTGCTTAGTGCGCTGAATTGTCTTGCGTCTCATTTATCATTCTTGATTGCTTGCACAGTGGAGCAAATTACGTCTTTTCGTAACAATATGTAAACCATGGACAAGATTTATTCTGAGTACTATCTTAATCAATCTGGATCAAATTTGGATAATATAAGAGATATATACCATTCTCCTAGAATTGTTCAATATGGTCGTGGAATTGGTTCATTTTTTTCGACCTTGTATACACATCCAAAATCTCTAATGAACTGGATTAAATGCTTTAAAATATCATTCACTCGAAATTGGAAAATCAGTTTTGGAAGAGTTAGGTACAAAACCTATAAAAACAATATTAACTGAACAGGCTAAAAAGGCTGTTCGAAATATAAAAGAAAAAGTTATTAGCAAAATTAGAAATATACAAGATGGGAATGGAAAACGTATAAAATTCAAACGACTAAAGAAAAAAGATCATATGAAAACTAAACGTTCTAGAAGAAGGAAGTTTACTGATATATTTGGCAACTGTTAATTTATTTATGATGGCAGGATTTATTGAATGTATGAAAAGTGAATTAGATCTTTTTGAGTCACCACCTGTACAAACTAACATAATTAAACAGAGGAGGTATCATATAGTCCAATAGCAACAATTGACAACTCTAATACAATAGAATTTCTTTCACTCGGAAATGGTGAAACATATCGTGATCTAAGTAGTGTTTATTTACGATTAATTGTAGAAATTAATGGAAGTGGAGGAGTCATAAACAATTTACTTCATTCATTATTTCGGAGCTGTAGTGTTCATTGAAATAATAGAAATGTATCTCAATCTGATAATAATAAACTATGAAAATAATGCTAAATCTACACATCTTGAATCATGCGGATGGTCATTAGATATAAAAAAAAAATAATTCAATAGTTGAGAATGAAAATTCAGGTTTAGCTAGACGAAAGAAAACATTTAAAAATGGAGAACGAGTTGAATTGATTGGAAAACTTCATTCAGATATATATATATATAATCAAGCTAAATATCTTCTTAATAATGTGGATCTTAAAGTAACCCTTAATATGGAGAAACCTTCTTTTTATATACTAGAAGATTCAAAATCTGGAGAGTCATCTATTAAAATTCATGAAGCTAACTTATACATTAATCATCTTACCATTAATAGTAATATTTTCATGGAACATCATAATGTTTTACAAAGTAGAAATGCTATTTATCCATATAATCAAGACATTCACTCCGGCAATCATTCTCTACTGTTAGATAATGTTATAATTGGACAACTTCCAAATTTCTTAATATTTGGTATGGTAACTAATAAAGCATACACTGGAGATCGTTCGGAAAATCCGTATAACTTTTGCCATTTCAATTTACAAAGATTTATGTTGTAAATGTTGTAAATGGAGTACAAGTACCAGCACAGCCAATTGAATTTGATTATAAACATGGACGTATAAGTACAAGGGGATATCAAACCTTATTTAATATACATTACTTTGATAAAGGACATCAAATAACTTAAGAATTATTTGATAACGGATATTTCTTACCTGCATTTGATTTAACACCAGATCATAATAATAACTCACACTGTGGAAACTTAATAAATCAAGGTACAATACGAATTGAAGGTCGTTTCAGTGAAGCACTTTCAGAAGTAATTACTTGTTTAGCATATTGTGAGTTTGATAGTTTGATAAACATAATAAACTGTTTTTTATGATCGTCCAATAAAATATTATTAAATCCTTTTAAAAACTTTTTTACTTTTATAACTTCCATAATAGTTTTCTTTTCCTATCAAATTGTAATGTAGATAGTTGATAGTTTTTTGGGAAATTGATAAAAATCGTACTGTATTACAATCATTATGAATACAAGTAATATAGAAGATATTTTATATAAAAATTTAGTAACTAAGAAAAATTTTAAAGGAGTTTTTGCATCATATCAGCTACCTAGAAATCGAATAAAAAAGCCAGCATTTTATATTGTGAATATGGATTCATCATTTAATCCAGGATCACATTGGATTGTAATATATTTTCCTCGAAATGGGCCGGCTGAATATTTTTGTTCTGCAGGGAGTTCACCTATTAAACCATTAAGTTATCTGTGGCCCATGGACAGCTCTTATAATGTACTCCGTGAATAGTTAATATTTTTCCATATACTGGTAATACTTACAATAAGGGATAAACATAATAAACTGTTTTTTATGATCGTCCAATAAAATATTATTAAATCCTTTTAAAAACTTTTTTACTTTTATAACTTCCATAATAGTTTTCTTTTCCTATCAAATTGTAATGTAGACGATAAATAACATTAATTCAAATTTCGATCAATTTATATATAATGGATATCTCTTTAAAATGAGTTAAAAAGATAATTCCATTAGTATAAATATACTCAATTAAAATTTTAAAGAGTGTATATAAAATTTGACTCAAGAAAAACTAAATAAAATTAAACATGTTTTAACATGTTCAATCTTTAAAACTTATAGTATGTTATTTAAAAATGGATCCCAATGGAGCCTTATGACCCATTCATTCATATAAGCAAATTAAACGAATTAAATGACCATGACTTTGTAGAATAAAAATATTCTACAACAATTAATTCACCTTGAATTAAATATGTGTCAATGCAGAAGTGCATTTACTTGTTTACAACAACAAAAAATACCCACCAAAAAATATATGTCTAATAATAACATTCATTCATATAGCCATGTTTTAAATTACAATCTTCGTTCCTCAACAAAGTTTCAAATTGAACCCTTTGTTCCTCAACACTCTTGATGATCATGCAAAATAAATCATCAAGTATAAAACTGAAATTTTAATTTCTTCTATAACATATACAACAACAAAATTATTACGTACATATATGTACGTTTATAAATATTGCCATTAAAAATACATACATATAATATATATGTATGTATCAACATTAACAACACATGTTGAAATGTCATCCCAATGGCTCCATGCCATTATAACGTATATAGTATACATATAATACACCTGAAATTATACTAATAACTACTCTGTTAAAAAGTGATCCCTATTGAAAACAATAACAACATCTCTGTTAAAAAATTCTCCTCATGGCGCCTTATGGCTCCATGGAGTCCATTGAGCCAGAACCGGCGCAAACGTACTACTGTATCATGTTAAAATATACTCCCTATGAAAATAATTAGAACGCTTTTGATAAAATGTGATCCACACATCTTAAAAAATACTCCCTATGAAAACAGTTAGAACGGTTTTGATAAAAAAATAATCCCAACTGAAATACACTAACAACACCTCTGTTAAAAAATGATCTCTATTGAAAACAATAACAACACCTCAGTTAAAAAATGATCCTCATGGCTCCTTATGGCTCCATGGAGCCCCTTTGAGCCAGAACCGGCGCAAACATACTACTGAATAGATCTCATTACAACAAAGAAGTCTTTAGAGAAAGTTCAAAGACTGGCATGCGTATGTATAACAGGAGCCATGAGAACATGTCCCACTACGGCGTTGGAGGTACTCCTAGAACTAGAACCACTTTACTTGTTCTTACAGGGGGTAGTGAAGGGAGCACTGTATCGCATGGGAAATGAAGATAACGGACTGGGTGTGGGAGTCAGGGAAGCTAGCCTTATATCTGAACATCTACCAGAATGCCTAGGGAATGCCTAGATAAAATCAACAAACAATGTCACCATACATTGGGTCTCTGGACACAAGGGATTAGAAGGTAACGAAGAAGCTGACAAGTTAGCCAAGAAAGGGGTAGCAACAAAGCACATAGGGCCAGAACATTTAAGTGGGATCGGCGATAGTGTGATCAAAAAGATACTGCGGGAGGAACAGTCAAATATAAGAGAAGAGCTATGATTGCGGTTACCAAAGCTACGACAGTCAAAGAAACTTATCGGCACCTAACAACCTCAAAAGATTTAAAGAATATATTAAATTAATCTTGACAGGATTTCTCAGAGGTCACTGCAGACTTGGAGAACATCTTACAAGAATGGGTATTCAGCAGCACATGTAGGTTCTGTTTGGAGGAGGATGAGAACCCAGTGTACATTCTGGAAACTTGTGCAGCTCTAAAGTGCACATGGAAGAAAATTCTTGGATTCTATCAACCGAGCCAAACCGATATAATGGAAATTAAACCAAAAGAAATAATTAGGTTTCTTACTGAGATTGGCCTGGTGGAGGTCCGGTAGAAAGATGTAACACATATACCAGAAACCCTACTAACTACGTATTACATAATCAATATTCAGAACATCAGGACACTACTAAATTTACTAGGGAGGTACCACAGTTGACAACACTATCAACTGTGTTTCCATGCGGGGCACAATAGACCTTATCAGGTCGCAGTGCATTAACCCATTACAAATAATAATAATATTGTTACGAAAAGATGTAATTTGCCCAATAGTGCAAGCAATCAACAATAATTAATGAGACGCAAGACAATTCAGCGCACTAAGCATGTGTTAGAAAGAGACGGAAGATCATTCAGCGCACTGAGGCAGTGTGTGAGAAAGAGATGGAAGATCACACATGAGTACGAATGAGATGCCAATAGAATGCGTCATTCACGAAACGAGTAGAAGGTTCTCGAAACAAGTCGAAGGTTGTCGAAACGTGTCGAACTGATGCATGCAGTATATAAGGGAGCTGTATCAGAGGTACAGCACTTCAGTTGTGATTTAATAGTGAACTAGTGCGTCTCGTGAGTGAACATTGTAAAGATAAATTGTAGTAAATCAGCAGTTGATATAAGTGATTATTCTTTAAGTTGTTATTTAATTAAATAAATTTAATTAATACTAGTTGAAATAATACTAGTTAAAACCAATTATAAGTGCGTTTTTATTTTGTACAAAATCCAGCGATACGAACTCGTAGAACAGTTTTCCGTAGACTGAATTTTCGTAACATTGGTGTCAGAAGTGGGATTGTGATACAAAATGGTTAAATTCGAACAACTTAAAGTCGACCAGCTAAAGAAGGAGCTGGCGATTCATAATCTTCCAACTGTAGGTACGAAAGTAGAACTACAAAAGCGTCTAATGGAAGAATTAGAGAACCAAGGCAACAGCGTCAACAGCGTCATCGAAAAGTGTGGACACGGAGCAAAAAGTACAGTCCCAAAGTTTTGATATGAGCCAGTTGCTCGGAGCAATACAAAAACAGCTCAAGAAAATTCCAGCAAAATGGAACAGAAACTTCTAGAAAATTCAAAACAGCTCCAAGAAAATTCGACCAAAATGGAACAAAAACTTCTAGAAAATTCAAAACAGCTCCAAGAAAATTCGACCAGAATGGAACAGAAACTTCAAGAAAATTCGAAACAGCAACTAAAAAGTTCTAATAAACTGCCAACTGAAATTAAGCAGCAGATGCAGGAGCATTCTAAGCAGCTTTTGAAAGTTTCTAATACACTCCATAGAAAAATGCCGGAGCAAGAAACACATGTAAATGACATGAAAGTGAACATTGATGAAAAAAAATTCAAAGATTAGAAAACGGTATAGACAAAGAAATTAAGGAAATAAAACTAGATGTGGAGAATGAAAACCTACTTCAGGTAATTTGCCAAGCGTGGAGCTAAACCAGATTACACTGCTGCCAACCGAGACACCCAATTTAAAGGTAAATGCTATAACTGTGATACATATGGGCATATGGCACGTGATTGTCGTAAAAAACGCAAGCGCTCAATGAATCCATTTGCAAATGAACCCCGACATGAAGAAACCCACGATCATGTCCAAAATAACGTAAATTTTAATCAATCTTTAAACTAAAACGAGTCAGTTCTGCGGGGCACGATCTGACTCCCATAACCGATTGCCCCAGAATCTCAATTTCACAAATTGCTCGAAAGCCAAATAGCTTAACTGTCGAAGGACTCATTGATTGTACAGCATATATGGTAACATTGGATACGGGAGCTTCACACTCTAAAATAAGAAGTAACCTTGTTAAGGATAAAGTAGAGCCACTTGTAGGAATAAGATTACAAACAGCTACAGGTGAAGAGGCCCCTATCAGAGGAAAGATTACCAAGAAAATAACGATTGGTACTACGACAGTTAAGCATGATTTTATTGTGGCAGAAATAGTAGACGAAATAATACTTGGCATGGACTTCATGATAAAGAACGGTTTCGCACTTGATTTAACAAGAAAAATTTTGAATTATGCCAACACGGAGATCCAACTAAATATTGATTGAGACCAGAGCCCGAAAATTAAACAAGTTATTGCTTATAAAAATAGAAAAATACCACCTAATTCAGAAGCAATTGTTTGGGCGAAATTAAATGGAGATTGTGGGATAAGCAAGTTGTGGGTTATTGAAGCAAACAAGGAGCTATATAAAAGTAACATATTGATACGAAGAACACTTGTTGCGGCGGAGAAACGCAGAATTGTACCTATAAGAGTTCTCAATTTGGAAAACTCGTCAAAATTAATCAAAAAGGGAACAGTGGTAGGCCAGTGTCAAGAGTCGTCAGCGATTATAAATTGCGAGTCAAATACATCAAAGGACTATGTCACACCGCAAATAAACAAACAATCTACTCACAAGTTTATAAATGAGTGGACGAAGGATTTGGCTGCCAAAGAAAAGAATCAAGTGCAACAGCTAATTGACAAATATCGGTGTATATTTGCTAAAAAGGGACAAAAGGACGGCAGAACTGCCATTGTAAAACATCGAATAGACACTGGTGATTCTAACCCAATTCGTCAAGAACCAAGAAGGGTACCATTTGCGAAAAGAGACGAAGTATCACATTTGCTTGAAGAAATGCACACAAATGGCGTGGTGGAACCATCTGAGAGTCCATGGAGTTCACCAGTAGTATTTGTAAAAAAGAAAGACGGTAGTACTCGGTTCTGCGTTGATTACCGAAAACTTAATGATGTCACCAAGAAAGATAGTTATCCACTGCCCACAATCGATGACACCTTGAATACACTATCTAATGCTAAGTGGTTTTCAACGTTGGACTTGCAAAGCGGTTACTGGCAAGTAGAAATCGATAATCGACCGCATTCAGTACTGCAGATGGATTATGGCAATTTTTGGTAATGCCATTTGGAATGCCCCAGCAACATTCGAGCGGTTAATGGAGCACGTATTAAAAGGTTTACACTGGAAAACATGCCTAGTATATATTGATGACATCATTGTTATGGGCAAGGAGGGAACTACTTGCTGTAATTGAAAGTGTGAAAAATGTCCATAAGTATCTGTACGGACAACATTTTCACTTGAAAACCGATCACGCAGCACTACAATGGTTTCTTCAGTTCAAAGATCCGGAAGGCTAAATTGCGCGTTGGTGAGAACGATTACAGAGCTACAATTTCTCAATCGAACATCGTAAAGGAGGAAATCATGGAAATGCAGATGCTCTGTCACGACGCCCATGTAAACTAGAATGCAGACATTGTCCAAGAGCGGAAGGAAAAGAAAACATAATTGACATTCGTTTGCTAAATGTTTTCCCCGATAAAAATGGACTCCGGAACCTAATTCAAATTGATCAAAAGAGTTATCCCGACCTCACAAAAATCATGATGTTCAAGGAACAGCAAAAAAAAAACATCGTGGGAAGATATAGCGGCCGACAGTCCAATAACTAAAGCTTACTGGGCACAGTGGCAGAGCTTAAAGCTACAAGATGGTTGCTTATATCTCGGATGGGAAAATGAAGGTGGCACATCCGCTCGAAGTTTAATTGTTGTTCTCAAGTCAAAAATAAAAGAAATATTAGCGGAATACCATGGTGGATCTAGTGGTGGTCATTTGGGCATTAATAAAACGGTCGAGAAGGTAAAGAAACGTTTTTATTGGATTGGATGCCAAGAGTCAGTCGCCGATTGGATTCGCAGTTGCCCGCAATGTGTAACAGCAAAAGGACCAACAGTCAGAAGTCGCGGCAGGATGCATCAGTACAACGTGGGAGCACCATTCGAGCGTATTGCCATGGATGTCGCCGGGCCGTTTCCAATCAGTGATACGGGTAATAAGTATGTCCTTGTCGTCATCGATTACTTCAGCAAGTGGCCCGAAGTGTATCCCATGCCAAATAATACTAGTTGAAATAATACTAGTTAAAACCAATTATAAGTGCGTTTTTATTTTGTACACAATCCAGCGATACGAACTCGTAGACCAGTTTCCCGTAGACTGAATTTTCGTAACAATATATATATATATATATATATATATATATATATATATATATATATATATATATGTGTAAAAATGGGAGAGCGGTGCTATTATTTTTCACATATATATATATATATATATATATATATATATATATATATATATATATATATATATATATATATATATATATATGTATATATATATATATATATATATATATATATATATATATATATATATATGTGTGTGTGTGAAAAATAATAGCACCGCTCTCCCATAAATTATAAATACCATTTTTTAGAAGTGTTGCGTAATAAGAACAATCAATTATTTTTAAATTTACATGTATTGGAACTATGTCATTACAATGCCGCATGGTGGAGAGATTCAATCGGACTTTGGAAGAGTATCACAGAAAAGTGGTTGATAAAAAACAAAAAGATTGGGATACACACATACCACTATTCCTCATGGCTTACCAAACGGCGGTTCATGATGCCACAGCAGCTTCACCATCTAAAATTGTTTTTGGAACAGAGTTAAGATTACCTGCGGATTTAAAGTTTGGTGCGAGTCCTTCAGCTGGAATTCCTATACACAATTTTATTTCCCGAAAAAGTGAAGAAATGAACGAAATGCATCAATTTGTAAGACAGCGTACACAATTTGCGAGTGACAAGATAAAGGCCAGATACGACTTGCGCACAAATTCAGAGGGATTTACGGAAGGAGAGCTTGTTTTGCTCTATAACCCACAAAGGAAGAAAGGCTTATCCCCTAAGCTACAAACACACTGGGAAGGACCATATTAGATAATTAAAAGAATTAATGATGTAGTGTATCGGATTCAGAATACTGCGGGCGTTAGACGAAAAATGAAAGTAGTACATTTAGGTGGAGGGCAGTGTTACGAAAAGATGTAATTTGCCCAATAGTGCAAGCAATCAACAATAATTAATGAGACGGAAGATCATTCAGCGCACTGAGGCAGTGTGTGAGAAAGAGATGGAAGATCACCGCATTAAAACACATGTGTGCGAATGAGATGCCAATAGCATGCGTCATTCACTAAACGAGTATAAGGTTCTCGAAACAAGTCGAAGCTAGTCGAAACGTGTCGAACTGATGCATGCAGTATATAAGGGAGCCGCATCAGAGGTACAGCACTTCAGTTGTGATTTAATAGTGAACTAAGGCATCTCGTGAGTGAACATTGTAAAGATAAATTGTAGTAATTCAGCAGTTGATATAAGTGATTATTCTTTAAGTTGTCTTATTTTTCCATATTCTTAACCTATGGTATCTTTTGTAAATGAGTCTTGAATTTTGGTGTGAAAAATAATAGCAGCGATACCAAATTTGTTATAAAATCCATTATTTTCTTCAAAGTTTTAAATTTAATACTTATATTTATATTAGTTAGATTAATTTGAAAAGTATTGTTAAATATTTGAAATATTTTCTATTGCTTTAATTAAATATGGAATATACAAAACCTTGTTTTAGTAAATCGCGCAAAATCCTTAAAAATCCTTAAAATTTTTAAATAGAGCTTTCAAAATTACACAGGTTATGGTTTATTCCATAGCTAAAATGTTAACTAAAGCAAAACATTTGTCCAAAACTACGAAACACGTGTCTAAACGTAAAAAAAGTATAAAAAATCACTTGTTTCAATATTACATATATGATTTAAGTAATCTTTTCTGTGAAATGTACCAAAGTGAAAAAAAATCTTGATATGCAATTTGAAAGATTTACATTTAGAGAACAACTCATAGAAGAAGTTCTTTCTGTAAGAAGCCATTAAGAACTGTAATACACATCGGCATATATTGATACATCTCGAGTTTGCAAGTGTCTATCGTAAGCGTAACATGATGTAACCACTAGCGTAACTTAGTATGATTCCACTTTGGTACATTTCACAGAAAAGGTTACTTAAATTATATGTAACATTCAAACAAGTGAATTTTTGATAATATTTTTACATTTAGGCACGTGTTTCGTATTTGTTGTCAAATTATTTGCTTCAGTTAACATTTTAGCTATGAAATAAACAATATCCTGTATAATTTTGAGAGCTATATTAAATAAAATTTAAGGATTTTTAAGAATTTTTCGCGATTTACTAAAACAAGGTTGTGTAGGTTCCATATTTAATCAAAGCAACACAAAATATTTCAAATATTCAACGGTACTGTTCAAATTAGCCAACTAATATAATTACAAGTTATAAACTTAACTTTGAAGAAAATGATGGATTTTGTAACAAATTTGGTATCGCTGCTATTATTTTTCACACCTAAATTCAAGACTCATTTACAAAAGGTACCACATTTTTTGAAATAGGTTAAGAATATGGAAAAATAAGACAGCATTGTAATAAGGACGTTAAAAATATTGATTATACTGTCGCAATAAAAGAGCTGCCTCTCTTGCTACGTGGCTATGCAGCGTTGTGGTTCACTGGTATCCACTCCAGGCGAAATACCAGCGAGCTTGATTGCTGGAAGTCCCCTATTGATCGGCTCCGAGACCACTTCGCTCCTCCAAAGCCCGCGTATCAAATTTACAATTTGATCTATTAAGAAAAGCAGAAGTGGAACGAATAAACGGATATGTTTATTGGCAAGAAGAGAGCATTATTTTCTGAACTCCCCGCACCACGATTCCCAGCAAGTGTTCAAATCGACATGATCTACGAACTACTTCGCATGGATGTTCAAAATGAAATAAAGCGCATGGATATTGCGTCCTTCGCAGAGCTCTCAAACAGAGCCCGTATTTACCATTTACCATTTGCCATTTGGATTATGCAATGCTCCAGCTACCTTTCAACGAGCAATGGAGAGGTTCAGAAATGGCCTTTCGCACATTTTAATTTTAATTTACTTAGATGATACAATAATATGTTCGGAAACCTTTGATAAACATATTCAAGATCTACAAATGTTTTCCAACGACTCCTTGAATACGGTTTTCGAGTAAATCGAAATAAATGCAAGTTTATTTGTCCAGAAGTTACATACCTTGGTCATGTCTTAATAATTCATGGAAACCAAGTAGATTCCAATAAAACGCAAGCAATTTTGAAAATTATCGACCCAAAAATGTCAAACAAGTGCGTTAAATTCCCAATTTTTCGCAAGTTAGCAAACCAGTAGTAATTTAACAAAAAAAATGTTTCTTGGCAATGGAATTCAGATCAACAGCACGCGTTTGATAGTTTAAAATAATTGTTAGCTACGCCGCCGGGGTGGATGATATGGAGCATCCCATAGAGTATACAAGCCGATTATTAACCCAAGCGGAACGAAATTATTCAACAATCGAGCGGGAAGCCTAAGCAATTGTTTGGGCAGTAAACAAGTTTCGTGGATATTTCAAGGGATCAAAACTCATGTTACTCACAGACCACCAACCATTAAAGTGGCTGATGAATTTAAAATCACCTATCGGTAGATTGGCAATTACAAACTTTTGATATCGAAATAAAATATATCAAAGGCAAATTAAATAATGTAGAGTCTACCCTATCGCGATATTCAAATTCCTATGAATGATGTATGTTTGAAATAGATATGCCCGCAAAATCAAATAAGGAAATTAGAATGCAAAAACTGAAAGATGAAGAAATTGCACATATTATCTACAGCTTAGAACCCATGGACACAGAAAATTTAGAAATTGTTAAAAATTTATCACTAGCTGGTTATTTAATTAATAACGGCGTTTTATATCGTTATGCGAATTCTGATAAAGATTCTGCCCAATTGGTAGTTCCGAAAAACGAGGGAAACGAAATAATTGAAGAATTTCACTGTGCAGATATAGCCGGACATTATGGTATTGAAAAAACTAAACTAAAAACTAGAGAACATTTTTAATGGCCAAAAATGTCGAAGGACATTCCGCAATTCGTAAAAAGCTGTGAAAAATGCCAACGATACAAGCCCACACATTTGAAACCTGACGGACTTTTACAAACGACTCCTATTAATCAGCGATTCGAAGTATTAGCCGTGATAATTTCAAATTCATTTTGATAATTGAAGATACTTCAACGCGATGGATCGAAATTGTTGCCTTGAAAGAAGCTGAAACTGTGCAACAACCTTATTAAATGAAGTTTTTCTTCGATATGGTTTACGACGAAGAATAATTAGTGATATTGGGACACAATTCATATCAGCTGTGGTGCAGTATTTAATGCGTTCGTTAGGAATCTAACAACAACTTATACCTTTATATCATCCGCAAGCGAATATGGTCAAACGAAAAATCTGGATTTAAAGACACGGCAATCAGTTCTTCACAGAAAAAAATTTACATCATATTGATGAATTCCGTTTTTCAAACCATAATTCATTGCATTGAAGAACCATTCATAATATTAATGACTAACTCCATTATTGTTATGAATGCTATCATAAATATGAAGGACGCTTGGTAACTGTCGAAAAAGTATTCTTCAATATGATGAACTGTATGTGAAGAATACGTTTCATCATATTAATGAACTAAAATATAAAATACAATATATATGTTCATAATATTGAAGAATGCTGTTCATTAAACCAAATTTCTATCAAAATATTTTTTTCATTCATTTTATTGCCGTACTTCTCAGTTCTTAAGTAGTTCTTGTGTGTTATTTCTTATATAATGCTTGCTCGACATGCATAAATTAGTAAAATGTTTTAATATATTTATTATAATTAATACTTTTTATTAATAAAAAGTTATATTTATAAAAAATATATTTATGATTTTTTTTTTTTTTAAATATTTTTTCGAAAAAAAAATGTGTTTAAAAATTTTTTTTTTCGAACAATTTTTTTTTTTGAATTTTTTTTTTTTGGATTTCTTTTTTTTTGGATTTTTTTTTATATTTTACTGATATTTTTTAAATAAAATTTTTACAACACTTTTTTTTAATTATTTTATAAAAAAAAAAAAAAAAATTTTTTGGAATAACTATAATGAACAAATTCATCAATATGACAATTCAAATTCGTTTTATTGAATATTTTGTTCATATATATAATAAATGCACTCATTAATATGTCATTTAATGAAAGGTGGAATCAATATGATGAATCTGGTAGTTGGTGAAAAAAATCATAATATTTATGAATAAATTCATCATATTGAAGATTTTTTTTCTGTGTAGTTGAAGACAAGTACAACAAGCGTCTACGTACAAGTACATACGAAGTAGGCAGAACATCAGACAATAGTTCATCAATTGGTGTCTTCCATACTTCGTCTCTTACTCCAGTCAATCCACGTGAACATCAATCAAAACAACCGATTTATCCCATTTTAAGAAGAGGAAGACCGAAGAAGTTTGTTGATGCATAAAGTGCACCGAGACGTTTCGGACTTTTTGAGGGGGGGTATGTACACAGAAAAAAAAATTGTCATAAATGGAATAAACGCCGTTAATTGAGACACCGTTCATAATATATATTGAAAAAATCATTCTATTTATGAACTATTCTTCGTATATACGAATCGTACAATTTGAACAAAATTGATATAATAAACGCGTTCATAATTGATATGAATTGCGTTCATATTTATATTTTCACGCAAAGCAGTGCAGCCTTCACGTCACGTGCAATTCAGCAGAGCATAAAGGCGATACTGAAAAATAAAAAAAACAGTCCACAAAAAGATGCATAGAAAATACAACACAAGGTAGTTAGGTACGTATGTGAGTATTTGTATATAATCGTATGTGTGCTGCAGCGATTTTGAGCATTCTATAAATAGATATTTTTGTATCATGTCGCATGACGCGCAGTAATTATTTTGACTACTCGTTGCGACGCGACGATGATAGCAGATACAATTCTAAGTTTTTATTATTCTTAAGTCATTTCGTACAAATAGACCGAATCGTTTCCTTTGTTGTTTACAACTCCAAAGAAACGTGCGTCGCAGGTACTTGACATCACGCAACAACAAACATCAGCAATAGGGGCAAGAGTAGATATAAAATAAAATGTAAATAATTAAAAAAAAAAAATAAATTAAAATAGCAAAAAATAAAATTAAAAAGTAATAAAATACAAAAAAAAAATAATACAAGAAAATAATATTTTTTTTTTATTTTTAAATAAATATTATGAAAGCGTATCAATATTATGAACTTTTTCATTACGGTTTATGAACGATTAATAAATTGGATGAATTTGGGCATTGGTTGAGTAATAATGAAAAATTCATAAAATTGATGAACAAATTCATAAATACTATGAAATTTTTTTCTGTGGAGCGCAGCACTAATTATACTTTTACTAATTTTACTAATTATACAATAGCATTCTAATGATGTCCGCTATCGATTTCCAAAATAAAAATTTGTGGGTCATAAATGAGATTTTGACCCCCTTTTGTGGGTCATGGACCACTCCAAAGGGTAATGGTGTCCGCTATCGCTTTCCGAAATAAACATTTTAGGGTTTTAAATGGGTTTTTGACCCCCTTTTGGGGGTCGTGAACCACTCCAAACGGTACCATTAGTCTTCTAATGAGGTTCGCTATCCATTTCCGCAATAAAAAAAATGGACAAAAAGTGGTTTTGACCCCCTTTTGGGGGGTCAAAATAAACAAAATTGCAATAAATTTGTCGGTCTTTTTAACACTTTCCGACCACTTTTGCCCATCCACTCACTTTTGTCCACCCACATTTTTTTCAACCACTTCCGACCAACGCCCACATCGAGCAAACGAAGGGACAGACAAATTAACAAGCGATCAAATGAACTATCGTCAATCGAACAAACGAACGAGCTACTCGAAGCTCGAACTACCATCGAGCAATCGAGCTACTAGAACAACGAACGAGCAATCGATCTACTCGAACAAACGAGCTACTCGAATAGCTCAAACAACCGAACGAACAAATTACCCGGGTTGCTCGAACATTTAATACCTGGGTTTTTCGAGTATTTGAACTACCCGGCCATTTTTGGAGTAGTGTAAGGTGAATCCGTATACTGTTTATCAATAAACACACTTAAATGTTTATAAGTGTATATCTCTTAAAAGAAAAATGATACAGATAAATAAATGTTAAAAACATCTTTTTCAATTTTCATATAAGAAAAGTGACACTCCCCTTTTTCATACTTTCTCCATTTTTTACAGAAAGATGTGTGTAACTATTATCTATATGAATCCAAACTTAGAGTAAATAAATCCAAAGTTTCATTAATTTATTGTACAACAAAAGTTACAGATTTGTGAGACGCAAAAGTGCCTTCTGACCCACTGTGCGTCGTCCACATGTGATACGATGCCGAATCTAATATTAAATAAATAAATAAATAAATATTTTTTTTTTTTGGATTTTTTTTATATATTACTGTTATTTTTTAAATAAAATTTTTACAACACTTTTTTTTAATTATTTAATAAAAAAAAAAAAAAATTTTTGGAATAACTATAATGAACAAATTCATCAATATGACAATTCAAATTCGTTTTATTGAATATTTTGTTCATATATATAATAAATGCACTCATTAATATGTCATTTAATGAAAGGTGGAATCAATATGATGAATCTGGTAGTTGGTGAAAAAAATCATAATATTTATGAATAAATTCATCATATTGAAGATTTTTTTTCTGTGTAGTTGAAGACAAGTACAACAAGCGTCTACGTACAAGTACATACGAAGTAGGCAGAACATCAGACAATAGTTCATCAATTGGTGTCTTCCATACTTCGTCTCTTACTCCAGTCAATCCACGTGAACATCAATCAAAACAACCGATTTATCCCATTTTAAGAAGAGGAAGACCGAAGAAGTTTGTTGATGCATAAAGTGCACCGAGACGTTTCGCACTTTTTGAGGGGGAGTATGTACACAGAAAAAAAAATGGTCATAAATGGAATGAACGCCGTTAATTGAGACACCGTTCATAATATATATTGAAAAAATCATTCTATTTATGAACTATTCTTCGTATATACGAATCGTACAATTTGAACAAAATTGATATAATAAACGCGTTCATAATTGATATGAATTGCGTTCATATTTATATTTTCACGCAAAGCAGTGCAGCCTTCACGTCACGTGCAATTCAGCAGAGCATAAAGGCGATACTGAAAAATAAAAAATAAAAAATAAAAAAAATATTAAATAAATAAATAAATATCATAAAGCTTTTAATATAAATATTTAAAAACTTTTTATTTCCTTATCTGTTATATCGGAAAACATGCATGATAAGGCTTTTCTGCTTCATATCTTGGACACAAACGTACCGGCATCGTCATATAATGATGGAATTGCGCTTCTGCTCCATAAATAATGTACATATCCATGTAGCGCGAATTGCGTTCGACAACCTTGATTCCAGTAATCAGTATTTCCTGCTCGGTGGATACCTCAGTAAATTCGGTAGCATCGGCATTAATAGACGCCATGTGGGTAGTCTTAATGTGGCCACGCTCTTCTATGGTTTCCTCTACAATATAAAAAAATCAACTTTAAGACTCAATTTGTTTCTGTTGTTAAATGGTAAAAAAAATATGATATTTCTACTGCTCAGATATGGGATCGTACAAGCACTTCCTTTATTTGATATTGTAGTTATGATAGTTTCATGAGTAGCTTGTCCCATAGACCAGTTTGTGCCATTGACCAGCTTGTGCATCTTCTTCCTACATTGGGTGACAGAAATAGGATAATAATGATGTTCGCTTCGAACCTAATAATATTAAAACTTAATAATAATCGTGCATGACCGTAAATAGTTTTAAAATCGTCCTAGTCGCCCACAAGGCGAATTGGAAGATAGCGCACAGTTTGAATTCGTCGCAATTTTTTTTTTTTTTGCTTAATAGTACAAAATATCATTCTTTTATTGATAAATTCCATAATTTACGCAATTAAATGATCATAAATGCATTTAAACCCAAAAATTGGAAGATAGCCCACAATTTGAATTCGCCGCATTTTTTTTTTTTTTTGCTTAATAGTAAAAAATATCATTCTCTTATTGATAAATTCCATTATTTATACAATTAAATGATCATAAATGCGTTTAAAACCAAAAAATTTACATTTTTAACGAATTAAATAACTTTTAGTACACTTCTAGTGGCCCTAGTTTTTCAAAACAGATTGCTTTGCAATAATAAATTTTCGCATCCTAAAAAAACTTAATATTATAGCAAAGCCATAAAAGATGACATTTTTGGGGTCGGTCCACCTCAGATTTAGGTGAAATCCTATATAAAACCGGTGTAAAGTCACAAAAACACGTATTTTTCACAAGGTACTCATATATCAATTTCCGAAACTTTAAGAAAAAACCTCATCGGGATTTTTTTTTATAGAAAGCTAATAGTATAAGGAAACTTATTCTATATTCGATATATACGCTTTCAGGGGGCATCGTACGGAATTCGAGCACTGAATTTGAAGTTTTATGATATGATTTGAGTTTTATGATACAAAAAATAAGGTGTTACATTTGAATAAATATTTTAATATTTATGAATATTTTCTCAGAAAGATGTGTGTAACTATTAGCTATATGAATCCAAACTTAGAGTAAATAAATCCAAAGTTTCATTAATTTATCTCTTAAAATACATAAGTTATAGAAGCAAAATACATCTATTAACTAACTGTATACAAAATTTTGTTCATTTATCCCTTGTACAACAAAAGTTACATATTTGTTAGACGCAAAAGTGCCTTCTGACCCACTGTGCGTCGTCCACATGTGATACGGTGCCGAATCTAATATTAAATAAATTAATAAATATCATAAAGCTTTTAATATAAATATTTAAAAACTTTTTATTTCATTTTTCTGTTATATCGGAAAACATGCATGATAAGGCTTTTCTGCTTCACATCTTGGACACAAACGTACCGGCATCGTCATATAATGATGGAATTGCGCTTCTGCTCCATAAATAATGTACATATCCATGTAGCGCGAATTGCGTTCGACCTCAGTAAATTCGGTAGCATCGGCATTAATAGACGCCATGTGGGTAGTCTTAATGGGGCCACGCTCTTCTATGGTTTCCTCTACAATATAAAAAAATCAACTATAAGACTCAATTTGTTTCTGTTGTTAAAGAGTAAAAAATAAATATGATATTTCTACTGCTCAGATATGGGATCGTACAAGCACTTCCTTCATTTGATATTGTAGTTATTATAGTTTCATGAGTAGCTTGTCCCATAGACCAGTTTGTGCCATTGACCAGCTTGTGCATCTTCTTCCTACATTGGGTGACAGAAATAGGATAATAATGATGTTCGCTTCGAACCTAATAATATTAAAACTTAATAATAATCGTGCATGACCGTAAATAGTTTTAAAATCGTCCTAGTCGCCCACAAGGCGAATTGGAAGATAGCGCACAGTTTGAATTCGTCGCAATTTTTTTTTTTTTGCTTAATAGTACAAAATATCATTCTTTTATTGATAAATTCCATAATTTACGCAATTAAATGATCATAAATGCATTTAAACCCAAAAATTGGAAGATAGCCCACAATTTGAATTCGCCGCATTTTTTTTTTTTTTTGCTTAATAGTAAAAAATATCATTCTCTTATTGATAAATTCCATTATTTATACAATTAAATGATCATAAATGCGTTTAAAACCAAAAAATTTACATTTTTAACGAATTAAATAACTTTTAGTACACTTCTAGTGGCCCTAGTTTTTCAAAACAGATTGCTTTGCAATAATAAATTTTCGCATCCTAAAAAAACTTAATATTATAGCAAAGCCATAAAAGATGACATTTTTGGGGTCGGTCCACCTCAGATTTAGGTGAAATCCTATATAAAACCGGTGTAAAGTCACAAAAACACGTATTTTTCACAAGGTACTCATATATCAATTTCCGAAACTTTAAGAAAAAACCTCATCGGGATTTTTTTTTATAGAAAGCTAATAGTATAAGGAAACTTATTCTATATTCGATATATACGCTTTCAGGGGGCATCGTACGGAATTCGAGCACTGAATTTGAAGTTTTATGATATGATTTGAGTTTTATGATACAAAAAATAAGGTGTTACATTTGAATAAATATTTTAATATTTATGAATATTTTCTCAGAAAGATGTGTGTAACTATTAGCTATATGAATCCAAACTTAGAGTAAATAAATCCAAAGTTTCATTAATTTATCTCTTAAAATACATAAGTTATAGAAGCAAAATACATCTATTAACTAACTGTATACAAAATTTTGTTCATTTATCCCTTGTACAACAAAAGTTACATATTTGTTAGACGCAAAAGTGCCTTCTGACCCACTGTGCGTCGTCCACATGTGATACGGTGCCGAATCTAATATTAAATAAATTAATAAATATCATAAAGCTTTTAATATAAATATTTAAAAACTTTTTATTTCATTTTTCTGTTATATCGGAAAACATGCATGATAAGGCTTTTCTGCTTCACATCTTGGACACAAACGTACCGGCATCGTCATATAATGATGGAATTGCGCTTCTGCTCCATAAATAATGTACATATCCATGTAGCGCGAATTGCGTTCGACCTCAGTAAATTCGGTAGCATCGGCATTAATAGACGCCATGTGGGTAGTCTTAATGGGGCCACGCTCTTCTATGGTTTCCTCTACAATATAAAAAAATCAACTATAAGACTCAATTTGTTTCTGTTGTTAAAGAGTAAAAAATAAATATGATATTTCTACTGCTCAGATATGGGATCGTACAAGCACTTCCTTCATTTGATATTGTAGTTATTATAGTTTCATGAGTAGCTTGTCCCATAGACCAGTTTGTGCCATTGACCAGCTTGTGCATCTTCTTCCTACATTGGGTGACAGAAATAGGATAATAATGATGTTCGCTTCGAACCTAATAATATTAAAACTTAATAATAATCGTGCATGACCGTAAATAGTTTTAAAATCGTCCTAGTCGCCCACAAGGCGAATTGGAAGATAGCGCACAGTTTGAATTCGCCGCAATTTTTTTTTTTGCTTAATAGTGCAAAATATCATTCTTTTATTGATAAATTCCATAATTTACGCAATTAAATGATCATAAATGCATTTAAACCCAAAAATTGGAAGATAGCCCACAATTTGAATTCGCCGCATTTTTTTTTTTTTTTGCTTAATAGTAAAAAATATCATTCTCTTATTGATAAATTCCATTATTTATACAATTAAATGATCATAAATGCGTTTAAAACCAAAAAATTTACATTTTTAACGAATTAAATAACTTTTAGTACACTTCTAGTGGCCAAAGTTTTCCAATACAGATTGCGTTGCAATAATAAATTTTCGCATCCTAAAAAAACTTAATATTATAGCAAAGCCATTAGAAGATATTTTTGGGGTCGGTCCACCTCAGATTTAGGTGAAATCCTATATAAAACCGGTGTAAAGTCACAAAAACACGTATTTTTCACAAGGTACTCATATATCATTTTCCGAAACTTTAAGAAAAAACCTCATCGGGATTTTTTTTATAGAAAGCTAATAGTATAAGGATATATACGCTTTCAGGGGACATCGTACGGAATTCGAGCACTGAATTTGAATTATTAGTTTTATGATACAAAAAATAGGGTGTTACATTTGAATAAATATTTTAATATTTATGAATATTTTGTCACTGTGTATTTATTTTTTGCAAATACCGAATACCAATACAAAACTTTCCTGAAACCATCATATCTCCGATTTAGGGGAGATTATATAGAAATCGTGCGTTGAACACAACATGTGCTTGTTAAACTTATTATTTTTTTGTTTTAAACCATATACATATTTGAAGATGAAAAAAGTATAGAAAACGTTATCGGATTTTCAATATTTTTGATTATAATTAATGATTGTTTAATTGCCTTACTTTATTTTTTTAAAAAGTACCAGTACACAATTTATTTTGAGTTCTTCATGGTTAAAATTGATGTTAAAAAAAGTAAAAAAATGTTATTTTTTCCCAAAATTAACACCAATTTTGATGTAGTATTTTTGTACTTTAAATTACTTTTTCATTGTGTATTTAATTGTAAACAATCGACCATGGTATTTTACAATTTTTGTGGAGTCGGTTTTTGACCCCCTTTTGGGGGTCAAGGACCACTGAGAGTGGTACCATTCGATTTCCCTCGATGTCTGCTACCGATTTCTGCAATACATTTTTTTTCGGTCTTTTTATCACTTTCCGCCCACTTTTGCCCACCCACCCACTTTTGTCCACCCACATTTTTTCAACCACTTCCGACCAACGCCCACATCGAGCAAACGAAGGGACAGACAAATTAACAAGCGATCAAATGAACTATCGTCAATCGAACAAACGAACGAGCTACTCGAAGCTCGAACTACCATCGAGCAATCGAGCTTTTTTTTTATTTAATGTGGGATAAAAAATAGAGCCACTGCACTCAGAAAGGGTTATATCCATTGTGCTGTGACCCATTTCCCTGGTTTTGAATGATAATTCTTAGATTCATTATTGAATCTAAGAAGGCTATTGTGTGATAGAGAGTGAAGCTGATCCTCTCTCATCACGTCTGTGCCAAAGATCTGCCTTCTAATTCTAGAAAATGGTGGACAGTCACAGAGATAGTGCTCTGTGGTGCCAGTTTCTTCGTAGCAGGCAGAACATAAGGCGCTTTCGGCCAGGCCGATTGCGTTGATGTGTTTTTCACATGCGTTGTGTCCCGTTAGAAGTCCCGTCAGTTTTCTGCACTCCTTTCTACTTAAGGAAAGTAGAAACGAGGCCGATCTTTTGGTTATCGTCGGTGTCATGAGCTTGGAGAATCTGCATTTCGTCTCATTGTGCGGAGGCGACCCAAGAGCTGATGACGAATTTTCCCGTAGATGCAGGTAGTCCAAGCACAGGTTCTGGTCCAAATGGATTATCCTCAGATCCAGCACGTGCTAGTTCGTCAGATGTTTCATTGCCCGAAACTCCTTTATGGCCCGGCACCCAAATCAGTTTCAGTGTATTGTATTTACCAACACAATTGAGACGTGATCTGCATTGACGTACAATTTTGGATGTGATGACCTGGTTGTTCAAAGCCATAAGAGCAGCCTGACTATCGCTGCAAACTGATATAGCCCTGCTCTGCCATCTATTATCCGCAATGTAGTCCATAGCCATAAGTATAGCATAGACTTTGGCTTGAAATACCGAGGCATTGTCGCCTAAGGCGAAGTGAAGTCTGCGGTCATCCGGTTCCACAAACACTCCAGCACCAGATCCCTGATCGGTTCTGGAGCCGTCTGTGAAAATGCGGTGTGACCCTCTACCTGGCTCACAGTCAGGCGTTAGCCAGTCTTGAATGTCAGGTTGGCAGACCTCAAAATTTCGTCTTGGTAATATTTCTGTTATCATTGCATCAGAGGGCATCTCCAGTAGACAGGTGTCTAATGGAGTGTCAAGTGCAATATCAGAGATATTCCAGGGAGCATTAAACCAGAAACCACCGCGTTTTAGTCTCCAGCAGCCTTTCATGGCTTCGCCTCTGATGAAGATGTCAAGTGGTGGTAGGTTTAAGATTGCATTCAGTGCTGGACCAGGTGTAGTGGGAAAGGCACCCGTAACACCCAGACACACGGTTCTCTGAATCTTGGCAAGACTAGTTGTCACGCATTTTCGCGACAGCTTGTTCCACTAGACTACCGATGCATATGATATCATCTGTCTTATTATTGCCGTGTAAATCCATAAGGTTTTGCTCGGCGATAGTCCCCATGTCTTCCAAAAAATTCCTCTGCATTGCCAGAAGGCATTCAATGCTCGCGAAATTTTATTTTCAACATGTTTTGTCCAAAGTAGTTTACTATCTAGAGTTAAGCCCAGATATTTTACTTCGTTAGACAGAGGAATAGTGACACCCTTAAGTACTGGTAGAGATAATCCTGTCATTATTCTTTTCCTAGTGAACTTTTCCTAGAACAATCCCTGTTTTGTGAGGGTTGACGGAAAGTCCGTTTGCAGTACACCAGCTGTCAATTCGGTTCAACGAGTTTTGTGTTTTAACACAGACCTCATTGAGGGAAAAGCCTGTGGCAAGAATGGCAACATCATCTGCATAGGCCTGGGAATAGACACCTGGTCCATCGAGATCGTTGACTAGAGAGTCAACCAGCATACACAAGAGCAGGGGGGAGAGAACGCCTCCTTGAGGACAACCTCTATTCACCCCTGCCTTAATATACTGACCGCACTCCGCCTCCGAAGTGATGGTCCTAAACATTAGCATTGACCTTAGCCATTTGACCAATGTTTCATCTATTCCATGCCTTCTAGCTGCGTCACACATTCCATCAAAAGTCGCATTATCAAAAGCACCCTCGATGTCAAGAAATATGCCCATCACGTACATCTTCCTCTGAAAAGCATGCTCGATCCGACCAACCAGATGTTGCAATGCTGTTTCACAGGATTTTCCACGTTGGTAGGCATGTTGTCTTGATGATAGTGGTTACCTTGACAGCGATGTTTTTCTGATGTGCAGTTCAACTAGTCTTTCTAGACACTTTAGTATGAAGGACATCATACTAATGGGTCTGAAGCTCTTGGCTATGGAATAGTCTTCTCTTCCAACTTTAGGAATGAAGGCTACTTTAACTAAACGCCAGGATGTCGGAATGTATGCCCATGCGAGACTTGCTCTAAAGATCTTCTTTAGGCATGGTAGCAATTGGGTTATACCTTCCTGTAGCATGACTGGGTAGATGCCATCCGGTCCAGGTGACTTGAAGCCATCAAAAGAGGCCACTGCGTATTGGATAGCTTCATCGTATACAACCAATCTGGCAACCTGCCAGTCATGTTTTGTCACATTAGAGTTGTTATTGCAGTCCCCAGTGCTGGGATTACAAAGTGGCCCTATGTCGATTTGATTTCCCGGAAAGTGAGTCTCAACTAGGACACTGAGTGCCTCTGTCTTAGACTCAGTATACGAGCCATCAGGTCTCCGCAGTGAGTCCAGTCGAGCAGTTCGGTCTCTTTTAAGAAACTTGACCAATCTGCTAGTCTCACTGCAGGATTCGATGCTACTGCAGAAGTCTTTATAGGAAACACTTTTCGATTTACGAATTCGTTTCTTTTACTCTTTCTGCTTAGCTCGATAAAGAAACTAGTCAGAGTCTAAGTTGCTCCTTAGGGCCCTATTTAGAAGCTTTCTGGAATCCTTGCGCAAGGTTTCAAGACAAGCGTTCCACCAAGGAACGGGAGGTCTAGATAAAGTTTTTCGTACCGGACATGTTCGTACAAAACTAGAATTTATGACGTCGTTCATAACTTGAACGGACGTCTCAATACTTTCTTTGGTACGAATTCTGACAGGAATATTGAGGGAATTCTCAAGTTCATGTCTGAAGCGTGCCCAGTTCGTTTTTCTAGGGTTTCTTACCGTCATAGAGGGCAGCACCTCTCGGTCAGTATGAAACTCGATATACCTGTGGTCCGATAAAGAATCTTCTTTAAGAACCTTCCAGTTAAAGATTGACTCTCCCAGTCTACAGTTAGACAAAGTAAGGTTAATCACTTCCTGTCTTCTAGCAGTCACAAAAGTGGGTTTATTACCAGTGTTGTGAATGTATAGATTGGAGGTCATGATGAAGTCAAGGAGTCTGGTACCTCGCGCGTTGCATTTACTGCTGCCCCACACAGTGTGTTGAGCATTAGCGTCACAGCAAAGAATAAGGCCGGTCTCCTTAAGATCACAGTACTCTATGAGCTCAACAATTGCCTTTGGCGGAGGAGGCAGTAGTGAGTCATAGGGGAAGTAGCCTGAGGCGACAATCAGATGTTTCCATCCACTATCGCTTTCATAGCTCACTTTTGCTGCCACCAGGTCTTGCCCACAGAATTGGGTTAACTTGGTGACAGCAAAGTGTTTCGATACTATAAGACAGCTTCTAGGCCTTGCGGCTTGCTCATCGTATAGTATGGTTTCAACACGTAGTTCACTAAGACCACAGATGCGTTTGATATACACCCATGGTTCTTGAATAGCTGAGATGTGAGGTAATTAGTGCAACATGGAGAGCCGTTTACCTAGTAAAGCGGTAGCAGCTTTAGAATGTTGCAGATTTATCTGAGTAAATATCATGACAGGATAATTAACTCGTTTCTCATCATATGCCTATTCATTTGGAATTGATTCGGAATTTGATCCGTCCAAAGAATAAGTTTAGATGGTTGTCGTACTTAGATAGTATGACATCTAACGACTTCTGGTCTAAGCCAACAACCAGGGTTGAGCCCTCCTTGTCCTCCGGAACTCGCTCTGGTTTATGGATATAGATTTTCCATCCGTTCGTTTCGATGCCCTGGTTCTGAGCACGTAGGCAAGCAAACACTTCCGCTGTTTTCCTGATAGGACCAGGTATCCAGCATATTGCTCGCCTGCGTTTGGGTTCGTCTCCGCTGAAAACAGCGAAGCGCGATTTGCCCAAGGAGGGGATTTTAGCAACGGCAGTGGCAATCCAATCGAAATTGGCTTGAGACGAGCATAGCACCTTCATGATGCCATCACTCGTCTCATAGCCTTTTGCGTTTGCACTGACACCGCCGGTGCTGACTAGCCGCAAAAGATGATCGGTGCAGTGTTTTACTTCTGCATCATACATCATTTGCTCCTTCCCCAATTTGCCAATAATCGCAACCGGAAGAGCTTTGCGAACAGCATCACGATATGATACTGCTAGCCTACCTCTGCCAGTGGATGTTGAAGGCAGTTCATCCGCAGCCGATCCGGAACATGAAGCACCAGTGCTCTTGCTTGTTGAAGCAATATCACTGGAAACTGTCGAGTTCTGGGAGTTACGGGGTTTCGCAGTAGCAGTGAAGGTTTTAAACTTCTTGCCATTGCGCTTCTCAGGTGCATTGGCAGCCACAACAGCAGCAGCGGATGGTCCGGCTTCAGTCGGAGTAACCTCCACCGATCTATCGCGTTTTGCTGTGGTAGCTGGGGAAGAGAAAGCTCCAGCGTCGCCTTTAGCCTTTTCATCCTGTTTGCAATCTTTCGCTTTATTCTTCCTTCTCCTACTCACATGGGCATCGGACAACCGGACCTCTGTATTCAGAGATCCGGGTCCGGTCTCCAATGGAAGTTTAGCTTCCAGTTGGGCGTCGGTCTCTCTAGGATTAGATGCTGGTAAGACACCACTTTCCTTCGATCGACCCATGTTTCCAAATACGTGACAGAAAGGAGCCTTGAGAGGAAGCAACACTGTCGAGCAGCCATACAGTGGAGGATTAGTCGTAGGCATAGCCGAACCGACACTTTCCTCTACTTGTATGGGAACCGCTGCGTTGTCGTTATCCTCCTCTAGATTCCTAGCTGTCTCATAAATTTGGGAGATGGAGGGGCACGATGAACCCCCTGCTACAGCAGAGAGGTTCATCGTACCAGGGTTGGTTGCGTGGATTGAGGCCTCCAGAATCCTTGCCTCAGCCGCCGAAGCGGGTGGATTGCCACTATTGTGGGTACCACCTGGAGTAGTTAAATCTTTATGTTGACCCATCGCGGTGGTATAGGGGTTTCTTTAGAGTCTGCCACCCCACCAATAAAAAAGACTATGGTAGTATTTAGTTCATTACTCATCACAAGCCTGTTCGACAAGGGTGACCCTACCAGAAACTTTAATAAAAAAAAAGTTTCCGTCAGCTTAGCCTTATTGAGTCATTGTAACTTAAGCCCCCACACCACGTCAAGGTAACCACCACGTGGGGGCTACTAGAACAACGAACGAGCAATCGAGCTACTCGAACAAACGAGCTACTCGAATAGCTCAAACAAACTAACGAACAAATTACCCGGGTTGCTCGAACATTTAATACCTGGGTTTTTCGAGTATTTGAACTACCCGGGTATTACCCGTTATTTACCCGACCATTGTCTTGTTAGAGCCCGAGCATAAAAATGTTTTCGTTATTAAAACCCTACAAATACCCTATGAAATAAAAAACAGTTTTTAATAAAAGTATTTTAAAAATATTACATATTTAATATAAAAAATGATATATTAGATTTATAAGAATATATCAATAAAATCAAATCAATGATTATTTTTTTGATTTATTTATGAACATTACAACAAATATCAATTTATCAAAAAAACATTAATCAGTCTAATCTGGGTTATCATTGTCATTGTGTGTCATATTCACATTATTGTTTTATTTACATTATAATTACACCGCAGAAACTATCCGAAATTAAAATGATCATTAACCAATGTTAAACGAAATCGTAATTCAAACATTTTAGCATTTAAACTTTGTCATTGACTAAAACCAACAAATTTATGAAATTTTCGAACATGAAACTGACGCAAAATGACATAGTGAAAAGAATAATGATTGCGTCACAATCTCGCCACGATTACAGAGAACTTTAACTCGATGGCGGCGGCTATGCCCGCATACTAACTTGACCATTAACGCGTTCGTGCAACATAGTTGCAGGTGCCAGCGACAGCATAATTTGCAACTATCTGTAAAACTATCCCACAACATTGCTAGAATGTGAGAACCGTTAGCAGCCATCTGTATTGTTGTCAGCCACTTTTGCAGATAGTTCTTTAGGCAAATTATGATTTTAATGTCCAACAAATTTGCTGAAGGACAAAGAGCGCGTGCACCAACGCCAAACCGCACGATTTGCTGGGACGCAGCTGCTTGTTCCGATCGTATACGTTACCCTTCAATATCACAGAGGCGCTCGTCACCGCCTTGTCAGCCTCAATGTTTAGCAGCTGTGCATAGACATCGGTCAGCTCAGCACTGAGTGCGTGCACTTAAAGTCACACTCGAGCATAAAGTCCACTGTTGTGGTGTCATCGCCAAAAGACCTCCTGTTTTACGTGCAATACCGAGATGTGCGATGGTATGGCCAGCTGTCGCTCGGAGATCATGCGCAACAGCGTCATTTTGCCGAGACCATTGCGGCCGACCAGAAGGACAGCAACACGTTAGCGTTTTGCTGCAATACTCTACAAAATAAAAATCAATATTTTCGAAAAAAGGCCAAATAAAATTATTAAATTTTAATGTCCATGTTCTTGTTTCTCGTCACCTGGCGCTTTATAGCTTAACCGGAACTGCTGGACCCTTGCAACATTCCTGACGCTTCCCCTAATTCTGCTGCAGCTTAGCCTGGGCTATCTGCAGTTTTTTTTGCTGTCGACTATCTGCTCCGAAAGTGTTTTAGTTAAGTAATTTTTATATATATTTTTATCGGTAAAAAACATTTTTTTTAATAAATAAGGGTGTTTTTGAAATATGAAAACAAACAAATTAAAATTTAGCTGTACTATTTCAGAATTTGGTGAAATTTGGAAGTATGGTGAAACAACATAAAATTAAGGTATTGGTAAAATTTTAGCTTCACAAATGGTGTGGTTAAAAGATTTGGTGATTTAAATTTGAAAAAATATGTATAAATAATCAATAAATTAATCTATTGAACATAACTTAAGCAATAGTGAAGCAAAATAAAACACTGAAGTCTCATTTAAAAGGTAATAAAATTGCCAACATTTTTAAACAAAGTTTATTTTTAAAAGGGTATATCTCAAAGCAATTTCAAAAGACGACTTTAAAATTAAAATCAGCTTTTTGATGTTTTATTATTTATGAAAATTGTCAAAAAAGTAGACTTAATTTTAAACTTGACTTTAAATTATCTTTGAATTTGAAATGAAAAGGCATATCATATTTTCATAATAAAAAAAAAATTTCGGCACACAAAGGGTGTAAAAGAAATTATTTTTACAAATTTAAATGCGGGTATTGTGGTCAAGGCAAATAACGGAAAAAAATCCCGTACATTCAAAAATTCTCTGATTTATGACAAACAAACATATTAACAAGTTTTCAGTTCATGTCGTCAACCAAAGTGGGAAAATACATTTTGGACATTATGATAAGCTAGCCGTTCTACAATGCCTGCAATTATTGCAGGGAAACTGCTGGAAATATTACAATTCGGTTTCAAGAGACCATCTTCTTAAATATTAAATGTAAATCAGGTCGAAAATCAGGATTAATGAATCGTAAATTTGCAGCGAAAGTAAAGTGTTGGTTCTAAGCCCAACAATCAATAAGAGATATGTCAAAAAAATATAATATATTTCATATTTTCAAAAAGTAAAGATAATTTAAAGTTCTAAATAATTTAAAATTCTAAATGAAATCGAAGAAATGGATTAAAGATCCAAATAAACGAGCGAGGGACTGCTGAAACCCGTATAGAATAATATTATATAATTTGTTCAAGATTGATGTAACACTCCAAACTGCCTGAGCTAGATCCAGATTTAAAATTTTTGGCTTATATAAAATCCATTCTTCGAAAAATATAGAAATATTGTTAAACTGAAATAAAATATGCGATAGTTGGATTAGTGTTATCAAAAATGTTAGAAGAAATGGTGTCCAACGGCTGTTGGTGGGCTGGAAGACTAAAATACGGAAATTCATCCTAACTTATTCAGAAATATAATTCTTTAACTATTTTTAAAAATAATGGAGTATTGTTCTTCACTTGTGATATATTTTGTTAACCTTGTTAACTTTTTAAGTTTAAAAGAAAATGTATAAATAATTTCGTTTATACCCTTTATTTTGTAGCTGAGATTTCTTTGAGTATGGATTTAAAAGCGTTTTTACAAAATCAAATCATTTAAATGTTTTATTCCCTTTTGAAATGTTACTATTAGATATTTTAAAAATCAATTCAAATTTATTTAAATGCGAATAAAAGCTGTAAATGAATTTATACTCAATGAAGTCAGTAGCCATGAACTACTTCAAACTTTTTTTAAATGTTCGATCAAAAATTTGATATGCATTTCAAAAGCAAATAAACCCCTTTAACGAATTGATCCAGGAAAATTGGGAAACACTATTATATTAAGATTTCCACAAAAAAGTTGTATGCATTTAAAATTTTTGTAAAAAAAGTATATATATTTTTTTAAGTATATATTTTTGAATATATATAACCTTTTATTATTATAGCATTTTTTAATTTCCTCAATACATTCAATACAAATCAATTAACAAAATTTTATTAGAATAAAAATGAGGAAAGGTAAAGTCAGCTCACAAATGACATTAAACATTATTGTTTTTTGTTTTTAGAAAATATTGTTTCGTTTTTACTATAAACATTTTGATAATGCTTTTATTCTAACATATTGTTTAAACCACTTTTGATCTGAGCGTGTGATATTATAAAATTATAATTTAGAATCATATACATTTTTAGGCTTTAATTTAATTAAATAATTTTTTTAATGCTCCTGGGAGGAGGGGGTTTGAACCCCCAAAACCCCCGTGCGAACGGCCCTGCGCACAGGTCTCTGTAAAACATCGAACATTAGTAGAAGTCTGTGTGCATTTAGTACCTTCGACTTACCTTATTCCATCCTCGAACTTCTCGGTGCTGAGTACTGATGCCGATATATTTTTTTCAATACTGGACCCCTTCTCGGCAGACAATGGCAACAACATGAAAGCAGATGTTTCAATACGACTTGCTTTGCTTGCTGGGCTTTGACAGATGAATGGAAATACATGCGTTTATATGGGACTAGACTAAATACAAAGCGTTCAAGCTTTTGAAGTCGAAAAAAATAAAAAAAATTTCTATTTGAAAAGCTTTGTAGGCTTTGACATCTACGAAACTGTCAGAAGCCCGTAAAGTCAGCAAGCATCAGATTTGAAGAGTCCGATGCGTCGCCACTGCACGCAGAGAAAAAACATGATTGAGACATGATTGTGTCAAAAAAACTATGATTATAGCAATAATAGTATGATTGTTATTATCATTCCTGATTGTCGTAATCATTACCATTTTTTTAAAAATGATTGTGTCTTTCATTAAATGATTTCTGCAATCATATTATGATCAAATAATATGATTAGATTATGTAATGATTGTGACAAAAATGTAATTCGAGTATGCATGATTGCCAGAATCATGTTCATTATTGTGTCAATCATATTAGCATTGAAGCATGATTGATATAATAATAGTATGATTGCTGTTTGACAGCTGATGACAGCTGTTGACAGTTTGGAAGGTTAAGTATTAAATTAGATTTCGCCGTAGCGGGTCAGCGTCGAGAGCTTGTGAATTTTAATGTTGATTTAAAAATAAAATGTGATACAAATAGTGATAAGTTAAGAAAAAAGTTCGGTTTGAGATCCTGAACAGATTGAGATCTGAGAAAGACACAATACACGCTGAACAAAAGGCGTCGTCACTTCAGCTGTGCAACGAGCTGCACAAATATTACAATTTTCTTACACCAGCGAACGCCAGCGTCTTTCCACGCCATTTTCATTCTTGCAATTAAGAAAATGAAGCGACGGAGCAGAGTTATTTATTAATCTTTAATAAAGTGTTTTTCTATTAAATATTGGTGTTTTTTAATAAAGTAGTATTCTTAAATTTATTTGTTTCAGGTTAACGCAATCATTCAATGATTTCTGCAATAAGTGACGCTTGTGAAAACATGATTGAAACAAGTATGCAATGATTAAAAATATGATAGAATCATTGGAAAACATGATTGAAATAATCATGTAACAATCATGCAACATGATTGCTACAATAATAATTCCAATCATTAAATGATACCGTCAAAACATGATTGTGGTGATCATGTTTTTTCTGTGCGTGTGGTCGCGGAAGTCTATTAAACTTCATATTGCACCATTTCATCTGATATGAATTTAACCGAATCCTAATGAGACAGCAACAATTCGTACGATTATCAAAATGTTTTTGAATTTTTGTTCTTGATTATAACACAAGGCCGATTCATAATAATGGTAAATATGTCTGAAAGTTTCCCATTCATAAAAAATATGTGTTTCGACGGAGCAACGTTAAACACAAAAAAAATATGTAGGGCTTTTCTCATTAAATCACAATCATTAATAATAATATAATAGTTTGGCACTACAGTCCTATAAGAACTTAGGCCGAGCTCTCTCACCATTTTGAGCTGTGCGTGTTATATTTGTACTCAAAGTAGTGGGACCTACAGTTTATTGCCGAATTCGAACGGCGGGTGAGAGCTTTTCATAGACAATGTTTTACTCTCGTAGGTTTGCCATTTACTGCCGAGGGGTAGCGCGGTATAGAAAAATGTGTCTATGAAAAGTTGTTGTTAGCCCCAGTCCAGGCTTGAACCGGAGACATTTCGACTCGCAGTCCAACACACTAACCATTGAGCTACCGCGGCTACACAATCATTACCCGATATAAATCTCCTTATGAGGAACAACTAATGTTGCCTTGATCAGGACCTTTTACTGTATCGATAATGAAAACCCTGGTATGGTGAGCATGATAAGGGCATGACAAGCCACTGACCATGTTTGCTCTAGTAGGGCTTACCCGATAAAAAAAACACCATTTCCTGATGGCGCATTGGATAATTTTCCACTAGGGTAGACATATTTTCTAATATCAAAATATCCTTCTTATGAAAACACGTTTAGAAATTATGCTAACAACCAAACTGTTCATAATTAAAACCTACCATTGTTAATGCCAATCGTTACGCTCCTGCACTGTATGCTTCAGCAGTCCCTATCGTCCATAACAGTTTAGGCGTCATCAATAAAGATAGGCGTCAAACCGCATTAGCGTCTCATAAATACTTTAGATGAAAGTCATCGGAAATGAATGAAATAAACGGTTTATGAAAGATAAATTATTGAATTTTCATAATCAAAAACTTTTTTGTATTATTATTTTAAATATACGAAACCCATGCTCAAACATGAAAAAATATTTTTTTTAAAGATTTTTGAGCAATATTTTTAAGTGGCTTTTTTCGAAAAACTATTTTGGAAAGGTATGATATTCACCTTTCAACCAGTGCTTTTAAAATTGTTATGATATGCTTACCTATACTGTAAAAAATAAAAGATTAGGTGCATATTTTGAATTCTAAAACTTATACTTTGGTTACACTTTTAACTATCGCGCTGTTCCACTGCTGTTTTAATGAATATACAAATTCATTCACAGTTTAATGGTTATTCATAAAAATGGATGCAGAAAATGCGCATATTTGCGCAAAATATGTCAGAGCCGAAAATGTAAGACGGGTAAAAAAAAAATATTTGATTTTTGACAAAAAAAAATATTTGTAACGCGAAAGAGTTAACTAAATATAGTTTGTAATACTACTTACGTCCTGACAAAACATTTCAATGCATATTTCATAAAAATTGGTCGAGCCGTTCGGAATTTATAGCAATTTTATTAAAAAATAATTTAACCACGAAAATATGCAATTAATACCCTTCATTATAATATTTGTACTATATAAACATATGAAATGTTACTGCTGGCATTAATACAAATAATTTCGGTTATTTCGTTCATGTTTTATTACGTTCTTTCTTAATATATAAATTGCGATTTTACTACAACTGTTATTTTAGGATTATACAACTGTTATTCTAGGATTATGCACTGAGTTTGATATATGAAAAATTTCACTTCCGCTTGTCCGATTCTTTCCCTTTTTGGAACATGGTAAGATACTATTAATATATAACTCAATACAAAAATTTACATTTTTCAAAAAAAAAAAAGATATTTAATATATGAAATTGCCACTCCCTGAATTCCAATTCCGCACATTTTTGGAGTAGTGTAAGGTGAATCCGTATATTGTTTATCAATAAACACACTTAAATGTTTATAAGTGTATATCTCTTAAAAGAAAAATGTTACAGATAAATAAATGTTTGAAACATCTTTTTCAATTTTCATATAAGAAAAGTGACATTCCCCTTTTTCATACTTTCTCCATTTTTTACAGAAAGATGTGTGTAACTATTAACTATATGAATCCAAACTTAGAGTAAATAAATCCAAAGTTTCATTAATTTATCTCTTAAAATACATAAGTTATAGAAGCAAAATACATCTTTTAACTAACTGTATACAAAATTTTGTTCATTTATCCCTTGTACAACAAAAGTTACAGATTTGTGAGACGCAAAAGTGCCTTCTGACCCACTGTGGACGTGCACATGTGCAATCGTACATGTAGCAATCGTTGATTTGTATATTTTATGTGAAAAAATATATATGTCATATTTTTCATTCCGAATTTGCCTTTATTAAAATAATAACTTCTTTTTTAATTCGTGCGTTTTATTTCTTTTTGCCTTGCGTTCAATACCTAAGTTCAATAGGTTATGGGTGATCATCATTCAACTCATGGTATCAAGCAGTTTAATGGCTGCGGATATGACGACTGGCAGTTCAGGATGAGAATTCATCTAGACTCGCACAATTTGTTGGAAGCTCTAACCGGCGAACCTCCAAATGAAGGGCTAGCAAAAGAAGAGTTCCTGAAGTTGGGTCGGAAGGCAAAGGAGCGTATCGTGAGCTTCGTGCATACGGACTGTCTCAGCTACGTGAGGGACAAGAATACAGCAAAAGCTATGTGTGATAGCTTGGAGTTCGTATTTGCCAAGAAGTCTGTGGTGAATCAATTGCTGTTACGAAAGCAACTAGCCAAGCTGCGTATGAAAAATGGGGATGCAGTGTCGTCGCATTTGCAAAATTTTGACGGTCTTGTTCGTCAACTTAAAACTGCAGGAGCCAATCTGGAAGATGGCGATTTACTCCCCCAACTTTTCCTGACTCTTCCTGAAAAGTTCGACCCATTGGTTACGGCTCTTCAAAATCTGGAGGATGGCAAGTTGTCTTTAAGCACTGCAAAAGAACGACTGTTAGCTGAGGAAATTAAACTTAGCGATCGCAATGAGGAAGAAACACAGGAGAAAACTGCATTCTCAAGTAAAAGACTTTCAAGAAGAAGAAATTTGCTGGAAAATGCTATAAGTGAAATAAGTTTGGACATCAGGCTAAGGACTGCAGATCTGGAGAAGCGCGTAGTGTCGAGGCGAGAAGTCAAAATACTCGATGCAAGAGCTTCTGCTTTATGGCTGATAGGAGCACCACCAAGTACAACAGTGACAAAATAATTTTTAAACTAGACTCTGGTGCGAGCGATCATCTCGCTAACGAGCGCTGGTATTTCACTGACTTTCAATAGCTTAAGTACCCAGTGGAAATTAATGTCGCTAAAAACGAACAATCGTTAATTGCAAGAAGTTCTGGAAAAATCGAAGGCTTAAGCAATTCAGGAGTTGAATTGGTAATGAAAGACGTGCTGTTTATTCTTGAACTACGAGACAATCTTCTATCGGTTCGCAAGTTAACCAGTGCTGGAGCAGAAGTGCAGTTTTGCCACAATAAGGCACTCATTTTCAAAAATCAAGAGTTGCTGGCGACCGCTTACTTACGCGGAAATTTGTACGAGCTGGAAATTTGTATCGTCAAACCTGCAGCAAATATGTGCCGCAAGGAAGAATCATTACTGTGGCATAGACGTCTTGGCCATATTGGTCAAAATGGTATGGATTCGCTGATGAGAACAAAGTTGATTCCCAATATGTGCAATAAATCAGAAAATATTGGTTTTTGTGATGCAGTTGGAAGCTAAACATTGTCGAGAGCCTTTCGATGGCACACGCTTCAGAGCAAAACGCAAACTGCAGAGGATTCACTCTGACGTATGTGGACCCCTGGATCCGATCGCAACGAATGGTTCAAAATACTTTGTGTCCTTCATCGATGATTACAGTCATTTTGCCATGATTTTCCTAATCAAAAAGAAATCGCAAGTATTTGAATGCTTTAAGGAATATGATGCTGTGGCGTCTGCAATGTTTGGTAGTGCGATTTCTAAATTGACAATCGATCAGGGACGTGAATATCTTTCGAAGGAGCAGGATCTTTGGTACAAACGTAAAGGCATACAGGTCGAGCCAACTATTGCCTACTCGCCTCAGCAAAATGGAGTTGCTGAGCGATTTAACAGGACACTCGTGGAAAAAGTTAGAGCGATGCTAATCGAATCAAATATCCGAAGAAGATGTGGAGCGAAGCTGCCGTCGCTGCAACATATATATTGAATCGAAGACACTAGAAAATTCGATGACACCGGCTGAATTGTGGTTGGGAAGTTTGCCAGATCTAAAAAAGCTTCGGGTTTTCGGCTGCAAGGCATATGCCTGTATACCACATCAGTGTAGAAAGAAGATGGAGTCGTGCGCTTTATTTCTTTTTGCCCTGCGTTCAATGCCTAAGTTCAATGTAAATAAATAAATATCATTAAGCTCTTAATATAAATATTTCAAAACTTTTTATTTCCTTATCTGTTATATCAGAAAACATGCATGATTAAGCTTTTCTGCTTCACATCTTGGACACAAACGTACCGGCATCGTTATATAATGATAGAATTGCGCTTCTGCTCCATAAATAATGTACATATCCATGTAGCGCGAATTGCGTTCGAAAACCTTGATTCCAGTAATCAGTATTTCCTGCTCGGTGGATACCTCAGTAAATTCGGGAGCATCGGCATTTATATACGCCATGTGGGTAGTCTTAATGGGGCCACGCTCTTCTATGGTTTCCTCTACAATATAAAAAAAATCAACTTTAAGACTCAATTTGTTTCTGTTGTTAAAGAGTAAATATAAGTATGATATTTCTACTGCTCAGATATGGAATCGTACAAGCACTTCCTTCATTTGATATTGTAGTTATTATAGTTTGATGAGTAGCTAGTTTGTGCCATTGACCAGCTTGTCCAATGCTCTTCCTACATTGGGTGACAGAAATAGGATAATAATGATGTTCGCTTCCAACCTAATAATATTAAAACTTAATAATAATCGTGCATGACCGTAAATAGTTTTAAAATCATCCTCGTCGCCCATAAGGCGAATTGGAAGATAGAATTCGCCGCAATTTTTTTTTTTGCTTAATAGTACAAAATATCATTCTTTTATTGATAAATTCCATTATTTATGCAATTAAATGATCATAAATGCATTTAAACCCAAAAATTGGAAGATAGCCCACAATTTGAATTCGCCGCATTTTTTTTTTTTTTTGCTTAATAGTAAAAAATATCATTCTTTTATTGATAAATTCCATTATTTATACAATTAAATGATCATAAATGCGTTTAAAACCAAAAAATTTACATTTTTAACGAATTAAATAACTTTTAGTATACTTCTAGTGGCCATAGTTTTTCAATACAGATTGCGTTGCAATAATAAATTTTCGCATCCTAAAAAAACTTAATATTATAGCAAAGCCATAAAAGATGATATTTTTGGGGTCGGTCCACCTCAGATTTAGGTGAAATCATATATAAAACCGGTGTAAAGTCACAAAACACGTATTTTTCACAAGGTACTCATATATCATTTTCCGAAACTTTAAGAAAAAACCTCATCGGGATTTTTTTTATAGAAAGCTAATAGTATAAGGATATATACGCTTTCAGGGGACATCGTACGGAATTCGAGCACTGAATTTGAATTATTAGTTTTATGATACAAAAAATAGGGTGTTACATTTGAATAAATATTTTAATATTTATGAATATTTTGTCACTGTGTATTTATTTTTTGCAAATACCGAATACCAATACAAAACTTTCCTGAAACCATCATATCTCCGATTTAGGGGAGATTATATAGAAATCGTGCGTTGAACACAACATGTGCTTGTTAAACTTATTATTTTTTTGTTTTAAACCATATACATATTTGAAGATGAAAAAAGTATAGAAAACGTTATCGGATTTTCAATATTTTTGATTATAATTAATGATTGTTTAATTGCCTTACTTTATTTTTTTAAAAAGTACCAGTACACAATTTATTTTGAGTTCTTCATGGTTAATATTGATGTTAAAAAAAGTAAAAAAATGTTATTTTTTCCCAAAATTAACACCAATTTTGATGTAGTATTTTTGTACTTTAAATTACTTTTTCATTGTGTATTTAATTGTAAACAATCGACCATGGTATTTTACAATTTTTGTGGAGTCGGTTTTTGACCCCCTTTTGGGGGTCAGGGACCACTGAGAGTGGTACCATTCGATTTCCCTCGATGTCTGCTACCGATTTCTGCAATACATTTTTTTTCGGTCTTTTTATCACTTTCCGCCCACTTTTGCCCACCCACCCACTTTTGTCCACCCACATTTTTTCAACCACTTCCGACCAACGCCCACATCGAGCAAACGAAGGGACAGACAAATTAACAAGCGATCAAATGAACTATCGTCAATCGAACAAACGAACGAGCTACTCGAAGCTCGAACTACCATCGAGCAATCGAGCTTTTTTTTAGGGGACAGAACATCTAAATCTGGTCATAAAAATGAAAAAAATACATTTTTCGTGAAGTTTTTATACCAATTTACAGATTTTGAGCCAGTGAGAACATTTCTCCCCGTGTAATTTTGCTATGAAATTGCAAATGACATTTGTAAATAGTTTTGATTTTTTTTTACCCCAGATTTAGGGGAAATGCATAGAAAAAAATAGTAATAACTGCAAAATATGTGAATTTGTTATATGGTACTCATATTGAAATCCAATTTCCGAGACTTTAAGAAAAATCCTCATTGGGATTTTTTTTTATAGAAAGCTAGTAGTATAAGGAAACATATTCTATATTCGTTATATACGATTTCAGGAGACATCGTACCGAAATCGAGCACTAAATTTGAAATATTAGTTTTATTTTACAATATATGGGCCATTCCACACCAAATCCACCAGCTGTTGGAACTCACCTTCTTCGATTTCAATGAAATTTGGGCAGCTGATAAAGTTTATTGAGATATGCATTTACCAAAACTCTCTTTTGTATGGTTGTTTATATTTCAATATCTCTTAAAGTAGAAATGCTAGAAACTTCGTTGATGGCTCGTTTTAAAGGTAATTGAACAGGCTTTGAGTAGTTTTATTAGTCCTTAAAAAGGACTCATAGAACACATTTTGTAGTCTTTAAAAAGGACCCTTTTAAAAATTCTGAAAAAAATCGTATAATTTGGTTGATTTAATATAAATGTTCATGCCAAAATTTAAGATAGTATTCTGATAGCATCATATTTTAAAAATTAATTTTCTAAATTTTTTTAAATTTTTTGTATTGAAAAATTAAATATTTTTTTCAAAAGTAAAATTTGCAATAATTTATAAATGAATTTGTAACTCTAATTTTGAAAATGGCGACAGTTTCATCAAACTGTCCCTAGTTTTTGAGATAATTACCATTTAAAAAAAAAAAGAGAAAAACATACCCCAAAATCAATATCTCAAAAACTAGAGTCAATATGATAAAACTGGCACCATTTAGAAATCAGAGTTAGAAATACATTCATAAATTATTGCAACTTTTACTGTCGAAAAAAAAATTTTTTTTTTCAATGCAAAAAATAAATAAAAATTTAGAAAATTATTTTTTAAAATATGATGCAATCAAAATACCATCTTGAAATTTGGCATGAACATTTGTATTAAATCAACCAAAATTTGTGATTTTTTTAAGAATTTTAAAAAGGGTCATTTTTAATGACATCAATTATGAAGTGCTAGGATAATGACGACGGGACACATTTTCATGTTTAGAAATAATAACTTAATTTCTCTAAAAGTTTGTTCTATTAGCTTTAAAACGAGCAATCAATACAGTTTCTAGCATATCTACTATTAGAGATATTGAAATATGAACAACCAAACAAAAGTGATTTTTGGCCCATTTTTTTGTAAATTTAAAGCACTGTATCTCAAGATAATATTTCAAAAAATATAAAAAAGAATTGTTCAATGCATATCTCTATAAGCTTTATCAGCCGCCTAAATTTGATTGAAATCGAAAAGGTAAAATCTCAAATTTACTTTTTTGGTCGATTTGGTGTGGAATGGCCATATAGGGTGTCATATTTGTATTTTTATTCTTTCAATTATTTTTTACAGTGTGTTTAATTTTAAACAATCGACCTGGTATTCTACAACTTAACAAGGGTTGTTTAATTATCCAACTTTCATTCCATAATAATTAAAATTGATTTTAAAAATAAGTCCTAAAATTTGAATTTATGTAATTTCAAATATATTTCATTGTAACGGACAGATTTGAGATATAGCCACCCTGTATTTTTTAAATTTAAAAGCTTTGCTCTGTTAGATATTTGCACCGTCATATAAATGTTTGTGTATTTGCTATATACAGACAAATGTCGGAACCATTTTGCCAAAAGCTTACTGTAGTTGGCGCTTTTGGAAGTGGATGTTGATTTTTTTTTGCAAATTTTTTTTCACTAAAATGTATACATATTTAGGAAAATGTTTGTGCTTTTTATTAAATTTATTGTGATATATACTAATACAGTGTTTTCACAATGCAAAATAATTTTATATGTTACAAGTTTAAACATTCAGAATATTGCAAACACATATTTGACCAGCATTTTCTGTACAGTTTACGAATAAATTTAGTTTTTTTAGAATTTGATATATTAAAGTAGTTCTTCTTTACATAATTAAATATATAATAACCACATACCCATCCATCTTTTTGATGTTTATCTGTATACAAATATTTTAATTTCCAAGAATCTTTATGAGCAAGTGTTGCAAAATTATTAGCTAATGCAAATTTATTATATACATAAACTTATTTTGAAAGTCCTTAAGAAAGATATGCCATTATTTAAGTGCACATTTATAGCCAAACAGCAATGATACTCATTGACATTTACAGGTATTATGGTAATTTTTTTAGTTTTTTTGAAATCATTATATTCATTTTTTTTAGTTATACATAAATATGCAAAGTCTGCATTAAAAAACTCAGTGTCTTTTGAATTTGAAATGAATCATTTTTAAATTGGATATAATAATGATAAATTTTCGATATAAATCTCAAAGTAAGTATTTGAAAATTTAATTGCTTCCAATATTTGTCAACAAATAAAATTTTCTAAACAAATAAAATTTATTTATCGAAAATAAAAGCATTTACGATATCATCACGAAGTCTATAGCGAGAAACACAGCGATATCATGTTAGATAGGTTCGTTTCTATCATTTTCGTATCATTATAGATTATCGAAAACGACAATTTTAACCTATAAATGATATCGTTTCGATATCGTTAACTTATCGTTTTATTTGCTGGGATATTATGTTTACTACAATATTTTTTGAAGTTCTAGACTTTTTAAATACAAGTAATTAAACATAAAAGTAAAAAAACATATTATACTAATTCCAATTAAAGAATCATGAGCGCACACACACTCTGCTTGAAAATATTCTAGTACAGCCATCCAGTTGGCAACAAAAACTGCTTGCACGAGCTTTGTTTGTTGTACAGAAAATTTCCCGCGCAAAATTCGATCACCAGCTTGGATGCTGTCAAATTACTTGTATTCGATTTACATATTGCATTTGGTAGACCTAGAGCCCAACAAATTAGTTTTTGTATTAGTTTTTGCATTGCAAAAAATATTAGATTTTTTCAAAAAAAAATATTTGTAACGCGAAAGAGTTAACTAAATATAGTTTGTAATACTACTTACGTCCTGAAAAACATTTAACTTCGAAAATATGCAATTATTAGCCTTCGTTATAAAATTTATACTATATAAACATACGAAATGTTATTGAAATGTTATACAAATAATTTCGGTTATTTCGTTCATGTTTTATTACGTTTTTCCTTAATGGATGATAAACAAGAAATTACGATTTTACTACAACTGTTATTCTAGGATTATGCACTGAGCTTGATATATGAAAAATTTCACTTCCGCTTGTCCGATAGTAAGATACTATCAATATATAACTAAATACAATAATTCACTTATTTATCTAACGAAATACAAATGTTACAGTTAAATATGTGGCAAAAATTTACATTTTTCAACAAAAAAAAAGATATTTAATATATGAATTTCAATTCCGCCCATTTTTGGAGTAGTGTAAGGTGAATCCGTATACTGTTTATCAATAAACACACTTAAATGTTTATAAGTGTTTATCTATTAAAAGAAAAATGTTACAAATAAATAAGTGTTAAAAACACCTTTTCAATTTTCATATAAGAAAAGTGACACTCCCCTTTTTCATACTTTCTCCAATTATTACAGAAAGATGTATTTAACTAATAACTATATGAATCCACTTTCATTCATTTATCTTTGTTAACAATGCCAGGGTTATCATTAAACTTTTACATATGAAACTGCCACTCCCCCTTTTCTAATTCAGCCCATTTCTATAAATGGATAATACACCATTATGCTAGCTAAGTTCAAAGTTTCGTTCATTTATCTCTTAAACTTCAAAAGTTATAGGCTAATAAGTGCGAACATTATGACATACTTATATAATAGGTAAGATACAAACATAGAGTAAATAAATCCAAAGTTTCATTAATTTATCTCTTAAAATACATAAGTTATTGGCATATATAATATCATTAAACTTTCGTTAGTAAAGGATTTTTCAACAGGGACGCTACAAAAGTAGAGCGACAAGGACAGCAAACGACGCCACATTTCTTGCCGCTCTTTTGACATTTCTCTTCAGTAAGCTTTGCCATTTCATGCCACTGAAGCCGCTTGACCACCAGAAGCGTCGTATGTTCGATAATTTCAACACTGGCGTAATAAAAGGTTTTAGACAGGGACGCCACTAAAGTAGAGTGACAGGGACAGCAAACGACGCCATATTTCATGCCGCTCTTTTGACATTTCTCTTCAGTAAGGTTTGCCATTTCATGCCACTGAAGCCGCTTGACCACCAGAAGCGTCGTATGTTCGTGAATTGGGCTGGGCCGTACTTTTTCCGTGATGATCAAGACCGGCACGTTACTGTGAATGGGAATCGCTACCATTCAATGATAACCGAATATTTTTGGCCCCAATTGGATGTTATGGACTTGGAGGACATGTGGTTCCAACAGGACGTCGCCACAAGCCACACAGCGAATGCCACAATCAATTTATTGGAAACCAAGTTTGCAGAACGTGTTATCTCACGAAATGTTCCAGTCGATTGGCCGCCTCGGTCGTGCGAGTTCACGCCGTTAGACTATTTCCTGTGGGGCTACGTCAAGTCTATGGTCTATGCCAACGATTGATGAACTTCGTACGAATATCAAATGTGAAATTGCAGCAGTATCGGCCGATTTATGCTTGAAAACTGTCGAAAATTGGGTTCAGCGTCTGGACTTCTGCAAGCGTGCCCGTGGTGGCCATGCAAAAGAAATCGAGTTCCATACATAATGGCATCGAACGTACTTTTACAGGAATAAAGAATTTCATCGATATCCAAAACCGTTTTTGTTTTATTTAAACTTTTATAGCGCTACAAAAAAAAAACGTTTAAAAAGTGCCACTCCCCCTTTTCCAACTCCGTCCAGCAAGATACATCTATTAACTAACTAATACAAAATTTTGTTCATTTATCTCTCAGGGTATGCCCCCTATTCGTGCAATGCACAGTGTTGATCGTAAGAAAGGATTGTAAGTTAAAGAGAGGAGGAAAGATGGAGTAGTGTCGGTGGATGTTTGCTTTAAATTTCCCAATATTAAAAACGTGGGGAAAAACAGACACAGGGAGATTATTTCACAAACGTATCGTACGACTGAAGAACGAATTCTCTCTGTAATGCGAGGTTCTGTTGAGAACCGAGTGGACTACGAAGGGGTGGGCTTGGTTCGATGCCCGAGTAGAACGAGAGAATACACGACCTGGTGGAATCAGGCCATGTATTTCCCTCGAGCACTTACCATTGTAATACCTATAAAACTTGCACGTGGTCGCTCCACCATGGAGTTTGTCTTTGTCTGGATACTTTTTTCTCTGTGCAGCTGGATGCATAGCCATCGTTTATCGCATAGTTTATTTCATTTACCATACTTTCAAGTTCTAATGGGTGCCTTGCGGCTCTGCCTGTACTAATACGTTCTAAATTGATTTTAGTATGTCCCAGTCTGTTTTCCTGGGATTTATTATGTTACTTACTTTTGGTGTGAGCCCATCTATATCGAACAGTATTATCCTGTGATCTGACATTGATGGTTCGCTGGACACTCTCCAGTTTTTACATAGGCTGTCATGTATCTGTTCCCGAAAGTGATATTAAAAACCTCTTGAAGTAGCCTAGTTACAAATGTTGGTGTATTTCTAGGTTGTAAATATCTAAGTTATATGATACTACAAATTTTATAAGGTACTCACCCCTTTTATTTGTGTATATGCTTCCCCATTCCTAGTTATGCGCATTCACGTCATAACGGAAAAGTTCTTCGCCAATACGGCCACCCTTACCGACTTCAAGGCACTAGCATAGCTTGTGCTCGGTTTGGGTGGTTTCCCGTGTGCTGACTTTGTGAAGTGTTCTCCACCTGCATTGGTGTTTAAAGCTTTCTCCGTTCGCACCTTCTTGGTGTTCTTTTCTGGTGGCGTAGTCGCATCGCTAGCTCTTTTCTTGCCTTCTGTGGCTTCTGCAGTGCCTTGGTTTCCCTGCCGGTGTTCTAGTGCCTTGTTGCGGGCCTCGTCGGGTTTAAACTTCTTTACAAGGTACCACTTCCGGTCTGAATTGCCCAATCCCTCGCGTCGGGGATCATCTGCCCCACCAGGTTGCCCCAATGGTGGTTATGTTGGCATGTGGCGGGGTTTGCGTGTCTTCGCCTCTGCCAAAGCAGCCCCTCTACTTGTTGTGGGTTTCTCTTCAGACACTGTTTTTTCCTTTGGCGCTTCACACTTGACAGTCTTCGCCTGTTTCGTGGTCTTAGCTACCTTTGGGGTTTCTACTTTTTGTTTTTGATTCTTTTGTCCCTATTGATCGTCGTCATGGAGATGAGCCTCTATTCTGTCCGCCAGTTCCGAAGCAGTTAACCCCTGATGTTTAAAATTTTTTTCAGGTTTCTATCTATCTGTAAATATATAAGAGGGGATTATAGTGCGGTCATGGCCTAGCCCCTTCTACCATGAAAGGGCCACACATAGTCGCTGAGGCGACCAGGTATCAGCGAGGCCTGTTCCATCACAATCTTTTGCCCCTGACTGCAACCGTCCAATGACACGGGTCGCCTGTGTATTGCGTGAACTGAGTTTTTTATTAATTACGATCAGAAAATCAGTGGCGTATGTAAATATATTGAAATGCAATAATTTTATGAACTTTTTGGAAATTATGCAAAATTTTGATATTAAGCATCTACGTAGACTTGTTACGATTCAAATAATTGATTTCAATCAAAAATTTCTATCTTAAGTCGTTTTATGGTGAAATCGCGAGATTTTTGTCAATACATATTTTATTGTACTGCACGAAAAATTTCCAAATATTCCATATTCATAAGTTCGGTCACTGATTTAACCCATTTTTAGAAAAATTCTAGATTTTATGCACCTATCTAAATTTTCATAACCTGAAAAAGCATCACTATATAAAATTTTATCTCTATAAAATGGAGTTGTTAAACTAATAGAGAAATGTTATAGCAGAGAGTATTTAAAATGTTATAGCAGAGAGTATTTAAAAAATTCTTTGAACATCTGTTATCATATCTCAATAAACATTTATGCTTGGAAATACGCATATTGTACGCTTACTCAAGTAAATATTTCATTAAACATAAGCCTACGATTTTCTTTGGAAAACGGGTTTTAAATATAGCAATATTCATGTTATAGGATCTTCACAAGAACAAGTGTGCTTTTCTGTAAAAATAAACATTTCATATATGTTTTTAAAACATATTTTTATATATTGGATTTTCATAAATTGTACATTATTTACACGTATATTTCAAAATAAAATGTACGCGTTTTGTACATGGTTTTATATATTATATGCAGAATGCTTTACGCATGTATTTGTATGCAAACTGTAAGGGTTTTATTGATGTTTGTATACATTAAATTGTTTCGACCTAAAAGAGAGTTATTGCACAAATATTGTTTTTGCGGGCTCAAGGTCTTGCCAGATACAAAGTGCTATCTACTGGGGATTGAAACAAACAACAATTGACCAAAAACAAAAAGTTGTTGGCTGAACGTACATTTATTTAAAAACGTATATTATCTACTTTAAATAACCATAAATGTGTTTTTAAAATGTGTTTATATTAATGTTTTTCAAAACTTGTTGTTAGTAAATAAAAAACTAAGGGTTTTTTCTTGTAGCGGTACAAAATTTTTTTTTTAAATAAAACAAAAACGGTTTTGGATATCGATGAAATTCTTTATTCCTGTAAAAGTACGTTCGATGCCATTATGTATGGAAGACGATTTCTTTTGTATGGCCACACGGGTACGCTTGCAGAAGTCCAGACGCTGAACCCAATTATCGACGGTTTTCAAGCATAAATCGGCCGATACTGCTGCAATTTCACGTTCGATATTCGTACGAAGTTCATCAATCGTTGGCATAGACCATAGACTTGACGTAGCCCCGCAGGAAATAGTCTAACGGCGTCAAATCGCACGACCGAGGCGGCCAATCGACTGGACCATTTCGTGAGATAACACGTTCTCCAAACATGGTTTCCAATAAATTGATTGTGGCATTCGCTGTGTGGCTTGTGGTGCCGTCCTGTTGGAACCACATGTCCTCCAAGTCCATAACATCCAATTGGGGCCAAAAATATTCGGTTATCATTGAACGGTAGCGATTCCCATTCACAGTAACGTGCCGGTCTTGATCATCACGGAAGAAGTACGGTCCAATAAACCGTACCAAACCGTAATTTTTTCGGGATGTAATGATGACTCATGGAGTACGTGTGGATTATTGTCTGACCAATAACGCATATTTTGTTTATTGACGAAGCCATTTAGCCAGAAATGAGCCTCATCGGTGAAGATGATTTTTCGATGAAAATCCGAATCATTTTCAAGTTGTTGCTCAGCACAATTCACGAACATACGACGTTTCTGGTGGTCAAGTGGCTTCAGTTCTTGCGTCAATTTGATTTTGTAAGGATATAGGCCAAGATCTCTTCGCAAAATTCGCCACAAAGACATCACAGAGATGCCCAACGCTTGAGAACGACGTGTGAGAGACACATTTGGGCTTTCTTCAACCTCAGCGGCAGCAATATTATGGTAATACACTAGCTAATTACTCGTTGGTACATCGAGCTCCTTCCACAATGACTGGTTGGTCGGACCCATATCGGAAACAATTGCCACGACTGGATAACTAGCTTTGTAAAGTGATTCTATAGTTTCTTTCAAAATGTGCTTTGTCATTTTACAATCAAAATAGAAAAAAATAGTCTGCTTCCACGAACCTTTCAAGGCACGTACCATGATACCATAAGGTCACTTACGTTTTTGCATCATTTCTATTAAAGAATTTAATACCCCTTCTTCAAATTTCACTTTCTGGGTCCTTGGACATGGCAAAGGAAACCCTTTTTTATACAAATGGGTATATGCCCTAGGTCCAGCAGCATGCAAACTTATTGCACTCGAAATGTCCTCCCAGAAACAGTAAATTTTTTTATCTGGTAGTTTTAATTTTCTTATTTGTCCGTCCGTAAATATTTGCTTAAGGCTCTCTTCCAAACGGTTTAGTTCATCAATCCGTTGTTTTAATTTAATATTTTCAGCCTCCAACTTCTTCAGCTTTCTGTTCAACTCCATGTTTTCAATACAAACTCCACTCTGTACTACTTCATCCCTTGAAATTGGTGTTAATATTTATATTAAAATAAAATCATTTAAATGCTCTTACTCAGTTTGCGTACTACAATTTATTGCAACAGGAACAGTCATTAAACTTATTTTTGTTGGCACAGTTGAGCACTCTGCATTTCGAGGAGCAGTGGCGTCACAGCAACTAAGCGCACAGTATTTGGACACAGTTTTCGCGAAGTACAGTGCGGGACGGTAATAGAAAACTAGTTGATGGACACATTGCCGAGAATGGTGGAATAGTTGCTTTATTTATCGAAGCAGCTACATTGAATGCAAATTCAGCTGACGAAGCGTTTGGTGGACATGTCGGATAAATTGATGACAATTTCTGAACCGATGATTGGAATGTCTGAGCACCAGAAGCATTTGGTGGACATGTCGGATAAACAGACGACAATTCCCGAATCGATGGCTGAAATTTCTGAGCACCAGAAGCGTTTGGTGGACATGTTGTTGGACATGTCGGATAAACTAATAAGAATATTTATTAAAATAACTAAGTGAGTATATTCTAAGTATTCCCAAATTGCGTTAAAAAGTATTTGGAAGTACGTATATTTCAAAACAATTTATTCAAGAAATTCAGAATTTAAACCGACATATAATAAATACGTGTGAAAATAAAAATAAGTATGTTTTTTGTCAGGATTCTAGAAATACTGTATAAACATAAATGGAATACACTTTTTTCAAAATATTTCTTATAATATTTTCACAAATATTTTGATTTTTGTAAATTCATTTGTGAAAATAAAACCAGTTGGGAAGGTTAGATCACAAGGGATATTTTAAAGTAGGTATTATTATGATAGTTAGGATTATCAAAATTATAGTCGGTCTAAGCCGACTATAAATACCCTACACATATATGTGGTTACCATTAAAAGTGGTATAAAGGTCACCAGGGTATACGAATCCTGAAAATAACTACAAACTTTCAATCGCTGAAGAATTTCCATTCATTCGATACCCATATTTACAAATGGGTATGTGTACCGATTTTTTTTTTTTTTGGTTCCACAATTCATTTCGCCAGAAACCATTATTTTCATGTATTTGAGCATGAGTCAATATATATTTGACCAAAAAAAGTTTACCTAAGCACGTATACAGTAAAATTGATCTGTAGATATACATTTTATATGAGGTATTTGAACATAAGTGGTCGGTGCTGATCAAAAATATATATACTTTTCCTTACCGGAGATGCTTCCTTCTGGGTGTTACAAACGGCGTACCAAACTGAATATACCTTTTCACTTTTAGTGTAGGGTGTAAATACGTAAATTTTATGTAAATATTTTGATAGTGTTGTCGAAATTGTTGTGAAAGTGGAGTTTGTGTTTTTGGTGATTGGCAACAGCTCGGTTTTAGACATTTCGTAACACGCACGACTGCGTAACAATTTTGTGACATTGAATATTAATATATATATAATGGGATTAGTTTAAATTGAAAACATTATATTGATTTTCTTTACTACCGTAGAGTTTGTACATTGAATTCTTCACAATAATTGTTTAATCTTAAAGTTAAAATGTTGGTACTGCTGTTCAGAGCAAGTGTCACAAATGATCCATTTGGAAATATTTCGCAAGCAGTTATTTAGCTTGGAGGTGTATATGTTGCAAGAGAAGTTCCTAAAATGAAAAAAAAAAACAAACAAAATGTGTAATAAGAAATTGAAAAAAGTGTTTGAGATTTGAAAAATATATATTCTTATGGATTTTGACATTCTATCAATGGCATATTTCACAAATTTTTATATACCGACTTCGGTTGGTAAGCTTTTGATGTAAATTGACACTAATAGCCAAGACATAAAGTATTGATGTCGATTTTTAAAAATATTTGTAATGGTTCCAACTAGCTGGGAATCGCCCAATTTGAGGGAATCGTCGGGGATCGACTGCCCCACCAGTTCTCCCCAATGGTGGTAATGTTGGCATTTGGAATTTTTATGGTAAATAATGTTTTTGGAGGGTTTTAATCATCTACGTAGAATTGTTACTATTCAAATAATCGATTTCAATCAAAAATGTCTATCTTAAGTCGTTTTATGGTGAAATCGCCAGATTTTTGTCAATACATATTTCATTGAGGCACATCCATAGTACTGCACGAAAAATCTCAAATTATTCAATATTCGTAAGTTTCATCAATGTTTTAACCAAGGATTGAAACCGTAACCGAAACCGATATCCGTTTAAAACTGTTTCATTTTTAAAACCGAAACCGTAACCGAAACCGTTATACGAAAATCAGAAATGAACCGATATCCAAAACCGATATAAACGGTTTCGGTTTTATACCGGTTTAAAACGGTTTTTAAAAAAGTATAAAAAAAAAACAGAAAAACATATTTTATTTTATATAGAAGATCTAAAGAAAAATGTCATTTAATAAAATTTGAAGTTCCCAAAATAAACATTTTTGGTTGTACAAAAATTCACATTTTTTTTGAGAAACGATATTTCCAAAACAACGATCTTTGGTTTAATTTTTTTTTGTTTCATTTATCGAATTAACAACTAAACACCAGCAACTCCAAGAATAATTTTTATGTTAAAAAATTATTCAAATTTTAATAATATTGGTTTTTATTTATTTTATTAGTCAAATGTATAGAGGAGCTTGGGGTAAAGTGGGACAAGTTTTGAAAAGTTCATTTGAATATTTTTAAATTCTTTAAAAGGATCTATTTAATAGATCACCATTTATAAGTCTTTTAATTGATTTTTGAGTGATTTTTTCCAAACAGCTCAATTACCGACATAAACAACACAATAGCAATGCAAAAAAAATTAAAAAAAAGTTTCAAATTATTAACATCTCAGTAACTATTTAAGGAAATACGAAAAATTAAGTACAAATTCGACTAGTTTAAACATTTCAAGTATAAGGCAGATTTTTGTTTACATTAGTTTTTGTTCTTGCATTTTTTTCAAGAACAAGGGCGAGAACTATATCGTGATTTTCTTGCAAGAACAAGATCAAGGTAAGAAATGCGAGAACAATAGCCAGTGAAAGACTAACACCGCGAGAAATGCAAAAAGAGCAAGGCTCTTGTGTTTTTTTATCATTTTAATGTATTTATCATTTTAATGTATTATGTTTTTAAGGTAATAATGAAAAAAAGAAAAGATTTCATGATATTACTAAATATTGAACAACAAGTAACAATGGAAAGCGTGCAAAATATTTATGAACGTGAACATTAATGACATCTTCATTAATGTTCACGTGTTTTATTTTTTGTGTTTTTATTTTTATTTTCTTTTCAAGGCTAAAAAATATTAACATCTTTAAAAAAGGTCTGTGAAGCACTTTTGAAGCGGTAGATAGCTGCAAAAGTGCTTCAAAAGTCGCTTCAAAAAGATAAAATAGACAAAATAATTTTTTTATCTTTTTTCTTGGTTACGATAGTTTTTACATCGATTGTGCATATGCACTGTACTATGCACTATATGTACTATTATTATTTTTGTTTTACTTTTATACATAGTTTTTTAGTTAATTTTAAAATCATGAAGTTTTCTTATGTTAAGTTCTATGTGCATTATTTCATTTAACTTATAAAACCAAACAAAAAAAATATATGAACATTTTCACAGTCTCATTTAGCTGATACATTGCTTTGTGTGTTTTTATTTTTTTTTTCACAAATCCGCTGATTCGTTTGAAAGTGCAACAACAAAAATGCGAATAATGCAACATTCAAGCTTTTAATGGCATTTTTGGCGGGAAATTGTTTGTACAAAGAAAACTCGTTGTTGCCAACTAGATAGCTGTACTAGATACATACATGTAGTGTGGTGCCATGCGACTGTCTGCTGTCATGCGTCTGTCCGTTGTCATGCGTCTGTCTGTTGTCATGCGTCTGTCTGTTGTCATGCGTCTCTTTGTTGCAATGCGATGATACAGGATAGCAATGAAAAGTTGTCGTTGTGAAAGTGTGTGTATACGAAACGTAATTCGTTGTTGTTTTCTGTTAGTATTGTCTTTTTGTTAGTATTCGCTTTGTAGCGTTTGAGTTTGTGTTTATATGGTGTTCGCAAAGAAAAATGTTACCCTGCAAGATATTATTTGTGTTCTCTTGACATACGGTACGTCTAGCATACGGATTTTTTTAATCTCTGACGAAAACAGAAATATGCCTATACGAAATATTCCTTATATTTATTATGAATGTATATTATCGTTGTAGAAGGAAAGATTAATATTATATGAAGTAATTGATGCATTTTTAAAGTTGAAATATCAATTGAAAGATTTACATTTTCTTATCATGTGGTAAAAAAATTGAGATCATCGATTAAAAATTGGCAGATACATAAAAATGTTTGTAAATGAATATTTAGCATTTTGAAAATGTATTTGGTGACTTTTCGTTCTACAACGACGATATGTTCATTTTATTATGGCCTTGAGATTTTTGAATTGTCTCGTCAACATCACTTGATTTATACAATTGTTTTTTATTAGTTAATTCTTGTTAAAATATAATTCAAATTTTTATCTTATTGGATTTTTTTTTGTTAGTAAAATAATTTATTTTTTGTTAAAGAAATTGAAAATATGAAAAGTAAGTAATTAAAATACAATTAGTGTTCAAATTCTATTCGTTTTCATATTCGTTTAAGGTATTTATCTTCGATCTTTTATTTAAAATTTAAAAAGTAAAATTTTGCAAGATTCTTGCAAGCAAGAGCAAGAAAGGTATTGCAAGAACAAGACCAAGAACAAGATCAAATGCCTATGAAAGAACAAGAGCAAAACTCAGCGTGAAAGAACAAGATTACCATTTCTTGCGTTGCTCTTGCAAATGATCATCACTAGTTTACATATATTGCAGTTCACTGAATTGTTGATATTTAATTTCTTGGCGAAATCAATTAAATAATTCATATAACACAATATTTTTACTAAAATAACAACAAACATTGTATAAATTACTTTTCGCACTTTACCCCAATATCAATTTGAACATAACTTAGCACCATATAAACAATGTTAAATTATTTGAAAAAATGGAAAAAAAGAAAATTTATACAAAAACCGAAATCAAAACCGAAACCGTAACATGGAACCGGTATAAATATTTCATTAAACATAAGCTTACGATTTTTTGGAAAACGGTTCTTAAATATGGCAATATTCAAGTTATAGGATCTTCACAAGAACATGTGTGCTTTTCTGTAAAAATAAACATTTCATATATGTTTTTAAAAACCATTTTTATATTTTGGATTTTCATAAATTGTACATTATTTACACGTATATTTAAAAATAAAATGTACGCGTTTTGTATATGGTTTTATATATATTATATGCAGAATGATTTATGCATGTATTTGTATGCAAACTCTAAAGGTTTTATTGATGTTTGTATACGGGCCATTCCACACCAAATTGACCAGCGGTTGGAACTCATATTCTTCGATTTCAATGAAATTTGTACAACTAATAAAGGGTATTGAGATATGCATTGATCAATTTTTGTTGAATTTCCATTCATTCGATACCCATATTTACAAATGGGTATGTGTACCGATTTTTTTTTTGGTTCCAGAAACCATTATTTTCATGTATTTGAGCATGAGTCAATATATATTTGATCAAAAAAAGTTTACCTAAGCACGTATACAGTAAAATTGATCTGTAGATATACATTTTATATGAGGTATTTGAACATAAGTGGTCGGTGCTGATCAAAAATATATATACTTTTCCTTACCGGAGATGCTTCCTTCTGGGTGTTACAAACGGCGTACCAAACTGAATATACCTTTTCACTTTTAGTGTAGGGTGTAAATACGTAAATTTTATGTAAATATTTTGATAGTGTTGTCGAAATTGTTGTGAAAGTGGAGTTTGTGTTTTTGGTGATTGGCAACAGCTCGGTTTTAGACATTTCGTAACACGCACGACTGCGTAACAATTTTGTGACATTGAATATTAATATATATATAATGGGATTAGTTTAAATTGAAAACATTATATTGATTTTCTTTACTACCGTAGAGTTTGTACATTGAATTCTTCACAATAATTGTTTAATCTTAAAGTTAAAATGTTGGTACTGCTGTTCAGAGCAAGTGTCACAAATGATCCATTTGGAAATATTTCGCAAGCAGTTATTTAGCTTGGAGGTGTATATGTTGCAAGAGAAGTTCCTAAAATGAAAAAAAAAAAACAAACAAAATGTGTAATAAGAAATTGAAAAAAGTGTTTGAGATTTGAAAAATATATATTCTTATGGATTTTGACATTCTATCAATGGCATATTTCACAAATTTTTATATACCGACTTCGGTTGGTAAGCTTTTGATGTAAATTGACACTAATAGCCAAGACATAAAGTATTGATGTCGATTTTTAAAAATATTTGTAATGGTTCCAACTAGCTGGGAATCGCCCAATTTGAGGGAATCGTCGGGGATCGACTGCCCCACCAGTTCTCCCCAATGGTGGTAATGTTGGCATTTGGAATTTTTATGGTAAATAATGTTTTTGGAGGGTTTTAATCATCTACGTAGAATTGTTACTATTCAAATAATCGATTTCAATCAAAAATGTCTATCTTAAGTCGTTTTATGGTGAAATCGCCAGATTTTTGTCAATACATATTTCATTGAGGCACATCCATAGTACTGCACGAAAAATCTCAAATTATTCAATATTCGTAAGTTTCATCAATGTTTTAACCAAGGATTGAAACCGTAACCGAAACCGATATCCGTTTAAAACTGTTTCATTTTTAAAACCGAAACCGTAACCGAAACCGTTATACGAAAATCAGAAATGAACCGATATCCAAAACCGATATAAACGGTTTCGGTTTTATACCGGTTTAAAACGGTTTTTAAAAAAGTATAAAAAAAAAACAGAAAAACATATTTTATTTTATATAGAAGATCTAAAGAAAAATGTCATTTAATAAAATTTGAAGTTCCCAAAATAAACATTTTTGGTTGTACAAAAATTCACATTTTTTTTGAGAAACGATATTTCCAAAACAACGATCTTTGGTTTAATTTTTTTTTGTTTCATTTATCGAATTAACAACTAAACACCAGCAACTCCAAGAATAATTTTTATGTTAAAAAATTATTCAAATTTTAATAATATTGGTTTTTATTTATTTTATTAGTCAAATGTATAGAGGAGCTTGGGGTAAAGTGGGACAAGTTTTGAAAAGTTCATTTGAATATTTTTAAATTCTTTAAAAGGATCTATTTAATAGATCACCATTTATAAGTCTTTTAATTGATTTTTGAGTGATTTTTTCCAAACAGCTCAATTACCGACATAAACAACACAATAGCAATGCAAAAAAAATTAAAAAAAAGTTTCAAATTATTAACATCTCAGTAACTATTTAAGGAAATACGAAAAATTAAGTACAAATTCGACTAGTTTAAACATTTCAAGTATAAGGCAGATTTTTGTTTACATTAGTTTTTGTTCTTGCATTTTTTTCAAGAACAAGGGCGAGAACTATATCGTGATTTTCTTGCAAGAACAAGATCAAGGTAAGAAATGCGAGAACAATAGCCAGTGAAAGACTAACACCGCGAGAAATGCAAAAAGAGCAAGGCTCTTGTGTTTTTTTATCATTTTAATGTATTTATCATTTTAATGTATTATGTTTTTAAGGTAATAATGAAAAAAAGAAAAGATTTCATGATATTACTAAATATTGAACAACAAGTAACAATGGAAAGCGTGCAAAATATTTATGAACGTGAACATTAATGAAGATGTGTGTTTTTATTTTTATATTCTTTTCAAGGCTAAAAAATATTATCATCTTTAAAAAGGTCTGTGAAGCACTTTTGAAGCGGTAGATAGCTGCAAAAGTGCTTCAAAAGTCGCTTCAAAAAGATAAAATAGACAAAATAATGTTTTTATCTTTTTTCTTCGCTACGATAGTTTTTACATCGATTGTGCATATGCACTGTACTATGCACATTATTATTTTTGTTTTACTTTTATACATAGTTTTTTAGTTAATTTTAAAATCATGAAGTTTTCTTATGTTAAGTTCTATGTGCATTATTTCATTTAACTTATAAAACCAAACAAAAAAAATATATGAACATTTTCACAGTCTCATTTAGCTGATACATTGCTTTGTGTGTTTTTATTTTTTTTTCACAAATCCGCTGATTCGTTTGAAAGTGCAACAACAAAAATGCGAATAATGCAACATTCAAGCTTTTAATGGCATTTTTGGCGGGAAATTGTTTGTACAAAGAAAACTCGTTGTTGCCAACTAGATAGCTGTACTAGATACATACATGTAGTGTGGTGCCATGCGACTGTCTGCTGTCATGCGTCTGTCCGTTGTCATGCGTCTGTCTGTTGTCATGCGTCTGTCTGTTGTCATGCGTCTCTTTGTTGCAATGCGATGATACAGGATAGCAATGAAAAGTTGTCGTTGTGAAAGTGTGTGTATACGAAACGTAATTCGTTGTTGTTTTCTGTTAGTATTGTCTTTTTGTTAGTATTCGCTTTGTAGCGTTTGAGTTTGTGTTTATATGGTGTTCGCAAAGAAAAATGTTACCCTGCAAGATATTATTTGTGTTCTCTTGACATACGGTACGTCTAGCATACGGATTTTTTTAATCTCTGACGAAAACAGAAATATGCCTATACGAAATATTCCTTATATTTATTATGAATGTATATTATCGTTGTAGAACGAAAGATTAATATTATATGAAGTAATTGATGCATTTTTAAAGTTGAAATGTCAATTGATAGATTTACATTTTCTTATCATGTGGTAAAAAAATTGAGATCATCGATTAAAAATTGGCAGATACATAAAAATGTTTGTAAATGAATATTTAGCATTTTGAAAATGTATTTGGTGACTTTTCGTTCTACAACGACGATATGTTCATTTTATTATGGCCTTGAGATTTTTGAATTGTCTCGTCAACATCACTTGATTTATACAATTGTTTTTTATTAGTTAATTCTTGTTAAAATATAATTCAAATTTTTATCTTATTGGATTTTTTTTTTGTTAGTAAAATAATTTATTTTTTGTTAAAGAAATTGAAAATATGAAAAGTAAGTAATTAAAATACAATTAGTGTTCAAATTCTATTCGTTTTCATATTCGTTTAAGGTATTTATCTTCGATCTTTTATTTAAAATTTAAAAAGTAAAATTTTGCAAGATTCTTGCAAGCAAGAGCAAGAAATGTATTGCAAGAACAAGACCAAGAACAAGATCAAATGCCTATGAAAAACAAGAGCAAAACTCAGCGTGAAAGAACAAGATTACCATTTCTTGCGTTGCTCTTGCAAATGATCATCACTAGTTTACATATATTGCAGTTCACTGAATTGTTGATATTTAATTTCTTGGCGAAATCAATTAAATAATTCATATAACACAATATTTTTACTAAAATAACAACAAACATTGTATAAATTACTTTTCGCACTTTACCCCAATATCAATTTGAACATAACTTAGCACCATATAAACAATGTTAAATTATTTGAGAAAATGGAAAAAAAGAAAATTTATACAAAAACCGAAATCAAAACCGAAACCGTAACATGGAACCGGTATAAATATTTCATTAAACATAAGCTTACGATTTTCTTTGGAAAACGGTACTTAAATATGGCACTATTCAAGTTATAGGATCTTCACAAGAACATGTGTGCTTTTCTGGAAAAATTCACATTTCATATATGTTTTTAAAAACCATTTTTATATTTTGGATTTTCATAAATTATACATTATTTACACGTATATTTTAAAATAAAATGTACGAGTTTTGTATATGGTTTTATATACATTATATGCAGAATGCTTTATGCATGTATTTGTATGCAAACTCTAAAGGTTTTATTGATGTTTGTAGACGGGCCATTCCACACCAAATTGACCAGCGGTTGGAACTCATATTATTCGATTTCAATGAAATTTGTACAACTAATAAAGGGTATTGAGATATGCATTGATCAATTTTTGTTTTATTTTTTCGCCCACTACTTCTTGAGATACAGTGGTTCAAATTTACAAAAAATCACTTTTATATCGTTGTTCATATTTCAATATCTCTTAAAGTTGAAATACCAGAAACTCCGTTGATGGCTCTTTTTAAAGCTAGTAGAACAAGATTTTATACCAATTAACTTGTAACTTCTAAACTTGAACATGTGGCCCGTGGTAATAACCCATGAACTTCAAAATGAATGTCCTTGAAAAGGACCCTTTTTTAAATTCTGAAAAAAATCACATATTTTGGTTGATTTAATATAAGTGTTCATGCCAAATTTCAAGATAATATTTTGATGGCATCACATTTTAAAAATTATTTTTTTTAATTTTTACATATTTTTTGTAATGAAAAAAATATTTATTTCATGTATTTGAGCATGAGTCAATATATATTTGAACAAAAAAAGTTTACCTAAGCACGTATACAGTAAAATTGATCTGTAGATATACATTTTATATGAGGTATTTGAACATAAGTGGTCGGTGCTGATCAAAAATATATATACTTTTCCTTACCGGAGATACTTCCTTCTGGGTGTTACAAACGGCGTACCAAACTGAATATACCTTTTCACTTTTAGTGTAGGGTGTAAATACGTAAATTTTATGTAAATATTTTGATAGTGTTGTCGAAATTGTTGTGAAAGTGGAGTTTGTGTTTTTGGTGATTGGCAACAGCTCGGTTTTAGACATTTCGTAACACGCACGACTGCGTAACAATTTTGTGACATTGAATATTAATATATATATAATGGGATTATATTGATTTTCTTTACTACCGTAGAGTTTGTACATTGAATTCTTCACAATAATTGTTTAATCTTAAAGTTAAAATGTTGGTACTGCTGTTCAGAGCAAGTGCCACAAATGATCCATTTGGAAATATTTCGCAAGCAGTTATTTAGCTTGGAGGTGTATATGTTGCAAGAGAAGTTCCTAAAATGAAAAAAAAAAACAAACAAAATGTGCAATAAGAAATTGAAAAAAGTGTTTGAGATTTGAAAAATATATATTCTTATGGATTTTGACATTCTATCAATGGCATATTTCACAAATTTTTATATACCGACTTCGGTTGGTAAGCTTTTGATGTAAATTGACACTAATAGCCAAGACATAATGTATTGATGTCGATTTTTAAAAATATTTGTAATGGTTCCAATGAAGTGATGCCAACTAGCTGGGAATCGCCCAATTTGAGGGAATCGTCGGGGATCGACTGCCCCACCAGTTCTCCCCAATGGTGGTAATGTTGGCATTTGGAATTTTTATGGTAAATAATGTTTTTGGAGGGTTTTAAGCATCTACGTAGAATTGTTACTATTCAAATAATCGATTTCAATCAAAAATGTCTATCTTAAGTCGTTTTATGGTGAAATCGCGAGATTTTTGTCAATACATATTTCATTGAGGCACATCCATAGTACTGCACGAAAAATCTCAAATTATTCAATATTCGTAAGTTTCATCAATATTTTAACCAAGGATTGAAACCGTAACCGAAACCGATATCCATTTAAAACTGTTTCATTTTTAAAACCGAAACCGTAACCGAAACCGTTATACGAAAATCAGAAATGAACCGATATCCAAAACCGATATAAACGGTTTCGGTTTTATACCGGTTTAAAACGGTTTTTAAAAAAGTATAAAAAAAAAACAGAAAAACATATTTTATTTTATATAGAAGATCTAAAGAAAAATGTCATTTAATAAAATTTGAAGTTCCCAAAATAAACATTTTTGGTTGTACAAAAATTCACATTTTTTTTGAGAAACGATATTTCCAAAACAACGATCTTTGGTTTAATTTTTTTTTGTTTCATTTATCGAATTAACAACTAAACACCAGCAACTCCAAGAATAATTTTTATGTTAAAAAATTATTCAAATTTTAATAATATTGGTTTTTATTTATTTTATTAGTCAAATGTATAGAGGAGCTTGGGGTAAAGTGGGACAAGTTTTGAAAAGTTCATTTGAATATTTTTAAATTCTTTAAAAGGATCTATTTAATAGATCACCATTTATAAGTCTTTTAATTGATTTTTGAGTGATTTTTTCCAAACAGCTCAATTACCGACATAAACAACACAATAGCAATGCAAGAAAAAATTAAAAAAAAGTTTCAAATTATTAACATCTCAGTAACTATTTAAGGAAATACGAAAAATTAAGTGCAAATTCGACAAGTTTAAACATTTCAAGTATAAGGCAGATTTTTGTTTACATTAGTTTTTGTTCTTGCATTTTTTTCAAGAACAAGGGCGAGAACTATATCGTGATTTTCTTGCAAGAACAAGATCAAGGTAAGAAATGCGAGAACAATAGCCAGTGAAAGACTAACACCGCGAGAAATGCAAAAAGAGCAAGGCTCTTGTGTTTTTTTATCATTTTAATGTATTTATCATTTTAATGTATTATGTTTTTAAGGTAATAATGAAAAAAAGAAAAGATTTCATGATATTACTAAATATTGAACAACAAGTAACAATGGAAAGCGTGCAAAATATTTATGAACGTGAACATTAATGACATCTTCATTAATGTTCACGTGTTTTATTTTTTGTGTTTTTATTTTTATTTTCTTTTCAAGGCTAAAAAATATTAACATCTTTAAAAAAGGTCTGTGAAGCACTTTTGAAGCGGTAGATAGCTGCAAAAGTGCTTCAAAAGTCGCTTCAAAAAGATAAAATAGACAAAATAATTTTTTTATCTTTTTTCTTGGTTACGATAGTTTTTACATCGATTGTGCATATGCACTGTACTATGCACTATATGTACTATTATTATTTTTGTTTTACTTTTATACATAGTTTTTTAGTTAATTTTAAAATCATGAAGTTTTCTTATGTTAAGTTCTATGTGCATTATTTCATTTAACTTATAAAACCAAACAAAAAAAATATATGAACATTTTCACAGTCTCATTTAGCTGATACATTGCTTTGTGTGTTTTTATTTTTTTTTTCACAAATCCGCTGATTCGTTTGAAAGTGCAACAACAAAAATGCGAATAATGCAACATTCAAGCTTTTAATGGCATTTTTGGCGGGAAATTGTTTGTACAAAGAAAACTCGTTGTTGCCAACTAGATAGCTGTACTAGATACATACATGTAGTGTGGTGCCATGCGACTGTCTGCTGTCATGCGTCTGTCCGTTGTCATGCGTCTGTCTGTTGTCATGCGTCTGTCTGTTGTCATGCGTCTCTTTGTTGCAATGCGATGATACAGGATAGCAATGAAAAGTTGTCGTTGTGAAAGTGTGTGTATACGAAACGTAATTCGTTATTGTTTTCTGTTAGTATTGTCTTTTTGTTAGTATTCGCTTTGTAGCGTTTGAGTTTATGTTTATATGGTGTTCGCAAAGAAAAATGTTACCCTGCAAGATATTATTTGTGTTCTCTTGACATACGGTACGTCTAGCATACGGATTTTTTTAATCTCTGACGAAAACAGAAATATGCCTATACGAAATATTCCTTATATTTATTATGAATGTATATTATCGTTGTAGAACGAAAGATTAATATTATATGAAGTAATTGATGCATTTTTAAAGTTGAAATGTCAATTGATAGATTTACATTTTCTTATCATGTGGTAAAAAAATTGAGATCATCGATTAAAAATTGGCAGATACATAAAAATGTTTGTAAATGAATATTTAGCATTTTGAAAATGAATTTGGTGACTTTTCGTTCTACAACGACGATATGTTCATTTTATTATGGCCTTGAGATTTTTGAATTGTCTCGTCAACATCACTTGATTTATACAATTGTTTTTTATTAGTTAATTCTTGTTAAAATATAATTCAAATTTTTATCTTATTGGATTTTTTTTTGTTAGTAAAATAATTTATTTTTTGTTAAAGAAATTGAAAATATGAAAAGTAAGTAATTAAAATACAATTAGTGTTCAAATTCTATTCGTTTTCATATTCGTTTAAGGTATTTATCTTCGATCTTTTATTTAAAATTTAAAAAGTAAAATTTTGCAAGATTCTTGCAAGCAAGAGCAAGAAATGTATTGCAAGAACAAGACCAAGAACAAGATCAAATGCCTATGAAAGAACAAGAGCAAAACTCAGCGTGAAAGAACAAGATTACCATTTCTTGCGTTGCTCTTGCAAATGATCATCACTAGTTTACATATATTGCAGTTCACTGAATTGTTGATATTTAATTTCTTGGCGAAATCAATTAAATAATTCATATAACACAATATTTTTACTAAAATAACAACAAACATTGTATAAATTACTTTTCGCTCTTTACCCCAATATCAATTTGAACATAACTTAGCACCATATAAACAATGTTAAATTATTTGAAAAAATGGAAAAAAAAGAAAATTTATACAAAAACCGAAATCAAAACCGAAACCGTAACATGGAACCGGTATAAATATTTCATTAAACATAAGCTTACGATTTTCTTTGGAAAACGGTTCTTAAATATGGCAATATTCAAGTTATAGGATCTTCACAAGAACATGTGTGCTTTTCTGGAAAAATTAACATTTCATATATGTTTTTAAAAACCATTTTTATATTTTGGATTTTCATAAATTGTACATTATTTACACGTATATTTTAAAATAAAATGTACGCGTTTTGTATATGGTTTTATATACATTATATGCAGAATGCTTTATGCATGTATTTGTATGCAAACTCTAAAGGTTTTATTGATGTTTGTATACGGGCCATTCCACACCAAATTGACCAGCGGTTGGAACTCATATTCTTCGATTTCAATGAAATTTGTACAACTAATAAAGGGTATTGAGATATGCATTGATCAATTTTTGTTTTATTTTTTCGCCCACTACTTCTAGAGATACAGTGGTTCAAATTTACAAAAAATCACTTTTATATCGTTGTTCATATTTCAATATCTCTTAAAGTTGAAATACCAGAAACTCCGTTGATGGCTCTTTTTAAAGCTAGTAGAACAAGATTTTATACCAATTAACTTGTAACTTCTAAACTTGAACATGTGGCCCGTGGTAATAACCCATGAACTTCAAAATGAATGTCCTTGAAAAGGACCCTTTTTTAAATTCTGAAAAAAATCACATATTTTGGTTGATTTAATATAAGTGTTCATGCCAAATTTCAAGATAATATTTTGATGGCATCACATTTTAAAAATTATTTTTTTTAATTTTTACATATTTTTTGTAATGAAAAAAATATTTATTTTTTTCAAAAGTAAAATTTGCAATAATTTTTCAATGATTTATAACTCTGATTTCGAAAATGGCGTCAGTTTTATCAAGTTATTAAGATATATAACATTTTTCGAAAAAACTATATGCCAAAATCAATATCTCAAAAACTAGATTGAATATGATAAAACTGACTTCATTTAAGAAATCAGAGTTACATATATATTCAGGAATCATTACAACTTTTACTGTAGAAAAAACATTTTTTTTTCTATACAAAAATACATAAAAATTTAGAAAGTTATTTTTTAAATATGATGACGTCAAAATACCATCTTGAAATTTTTCATGAACATAATAAATTGACGAAAACTTAGGATTTCTATCAGAATTTTAAAAAGGATCCTTTTTAAGGACATCAATTTTGAAGTGCAAGGATAATGACCACGGACCACATGTTCTCGTTTAGAAGTTACAACTTAATTTTTCTGAAAGCCTGTTCTATTAGCTTTAAAACGAGCCATCAATGGAGTTTCTAGCATTTCTAGAGATATTGAAGTATAAACAACCATACAATGGTGATTTTTTGGCTCATTTTTTGTAACTTTGAGCCTCTGTATCTCTGGAAGTAGTGGGCGAAAAAAATAAAAAAAATTGGCCAGTACATATCTGGATACCCTTTATCAGTTGCCAAAAGATAAAATCTCAAATTTGACTTTTTTTTGGTCTATTTGGTGTGGAATGGCCCATACATTTATTTTAAAACGTATATTATCTACTTTAAATAACCATAAATGTGTTTTTAAAATATGTTTATATTAATATTTTTCAAAACTTGTTGTTAGTAAATAAAAAATTAAATGAAAAAGAAATATATTGGTTAGTTGGACTACGAGCGAAGTTTTCGAAAGATGTGCCCCACGCCGACCTGTTTAGGCAAAGAACGCCTTTACATTATGCTAGAGCATCTTCCCATTGCCGTTCTGTGCGGGGATGCACTCGGACATTATGGTGCCCTTCGAGATCAGAGACGCACTTCCGGAACAGCATACACAGCAACGAAATAATAATGTGCACAAAATTAGTTTAAATTTAAGTGAAAAATATATTTTCGCTTTGATTTAAAACAAATACGTATGTACATTTTTTTATTGAATTCACTTTGCTATAATACAATATTGTTACATTGAAAGTAGTGCCCCGACGCGTGCGAGTCCGATTTCTGTTGTTTTTTTTTAATGAATATGGCACATCAATCCTTTTATATGTACATGTTGTAACGAACCTTTTTGGCCGATGCCGAGGTATCACTCGTCGTGTCCAGGGTTCGTTGTAAAAATTTATATTTTGCAGAGTAACACATCTTTTATTAAATTTTTGAATTCACAGTTTTTATTATTTAATAAACAAAGTTAGATTTACTTAGAAAATATATTTGTAACAAAATTAAATTCACTTTTTGCATTATTCGTCGCTCTCCCGTCGTGCAGTGGGATACGGGTAGAGGTCGTAATCCGTGGCCGGACTGCAAAAAATCCGTATACTCACAACTCTGCGACGGCTCTCCTATGGTTTAACTCCACTCGTCTGCCTCTAGTGTGTCTTGACCCGCGGCCACAGTCACAGCCTACTCTCTGCCTATCTGCAATGGGGTGGCTTGACCAGTGGTCAGAGTCAACTACCTATTCGTTGCGACTTACCCTGATCAGCGATCACTGCCAACTACCTTGATCTGCGACCAGAGGTGAGCTGTCACTTGCAACTACTGCAACTACTGCGACTGTTGTGATCCGCGACCACCAACGAACTGAACGATTGCTGCTGTCGTCGTGCGAATGAAACCTCGCTTTGCCAATTCGAACATCTCAGCTGTTCGGCCATTTGTAATTTTCGAAGTCCAATCGATCAGGGTGGCGTAAAAAAGTAGTAGTCCATCTTCGAATCCCATTATACGGCATTTTAACCATCGACGTAGTTGTTATAACTTAATAATATTCCAATTAATAAAAATAACTTAATAATTATAAATTAGTCTTAGTATTTTAATTATGAAGGGGAAAAAAGATAAATGGTTTGTCAAAAAAAAATAATACTTTCATGTAGTAATGTTAAAAAATAATTCAAAAAAATAAAAACTTATAAAATATAAAACAGCCCAGCTGTTATGTTGATGAAAATGAGACGTCGCCGATTTTCAGCGTTACATTTCCTCCGTACCTCGGGGAAGGAAACGATTAATTGGGCGGGGCTGGTCGGCGAAATACCCTCACGTTGATACGTCCTGCGCGTAAGGTTAGTATTTGGAATACGTAATCCTGCACGTCTCGTATGAAACTACGTCTTTGCCCCAATAAGCTGGTGACACGAGACTCAGCGATTATCTGTCGCAGCTGCCTGAGGATGTCTGATGGTATTCCTAGTCCCTCTAATTCATTAACCGGGTCCATCTCTGAAAGTACCGAACGAATCATTGTGCCCTGTGGCGACAGCGTAGTTGGCGACGGTGAGCGCCGAGCTACACCTGCTGCGGCGTATTGGGTGCGCCGTGGCTCCCTATTTGGTGGAGTTGGCGGGCGAAGTTGTGCCCGTCTGCGTCGACGCCGGCGTGTATGCAATTGTGCGTGTGGCGACATTCGGTGGGAACTCGGAGTTCCCGGAGATAACACCTGTGTTGGTGTGTGTCGCTGAGTGCGTGACAAAGCCACCGGAGGAGTATGCGGCGACGTGTGCGTCGAGATAGGACGCGTCGGTGTGCTTGGGGAAAGTGACATCGGAGTCGATGGAGGCGTGCGCTGCAGTTGTACCATATTCTTAGTCGCGCGATGTGGGCGATATGGTGTGACGTATTTTGGAGTATGCTGCAATGTCCTTGGGGGTGTGTCCGGCGATGACAGGTTCAACGACGGTAGATGTCCTGGTGACAAACGTCGCGGTGGGGAGTTCAGCGAACTATCATGTGACGTAGAGGTGATCGATGCTGTTGTCTGCTGCGCGACCGTGCTTTCTGGTGGCCGCGTGCTAGCTGGCAGCCTAGGATTCACTCTGCGTGTCCCCTCGTCTTTTGACTCACTGCTGCTAGATGAATCTGAACTGTCGCTACTGGACGAGCTGATGCTGTCGCTACTACTGCTGATTGTCTCTCCTGCATGACTTCTTGGACCCTGTTGGTCGTCGGTAGGAATTCCGGTAGTTGTGTCTATGGCGACTGTCGCAACCTCAGAAGTACGTAGAGCAGTTTCTACTTCCGACGACGTCACCAACATGGCTTCTGCTTGTTCTGCTCCAGTGGCGATTTCGGTTACTGGGAGGATGACCTTGTTGTCGATTTGGGGTGGTGATTCGGGAAGTTCAACGACTACAGGTGGCATTGTGGACTCCACATGGTCTGGCACAACCTGCAGAACGGCTTCGACTATGCCGCCCCAGTCTTCGTCTTCCAGTGGAGGCAGTATCGGCCGTGGAACTGGGATATTTGGGTGTGGTGCTACGACCTCTTCGACTATGTGGCCCCAATTATTACTCGTCGTCCAAAATCGCGGAAGGGTCGTCCATATACAGTCGCATCGTACGAGCGATGTCGGCTGCTAGCTCGGGATCCATAAAACAACGCTGTCCCACTCCTAGTGGTCGAATAATGCATGTAGGTAGGGGACAAATAAATCGTCGGTCCTCGGAGAAACCCATCAATGGCCGCGAGGGCTGTCGCGGTAGCTCGCTTGTCAACACCTCTGTGTTGGATTCGTAGACCCGTGGGGGAGTGGCATCCGAGTCGGTTAGCATGGACTCCTGCGTAGCGCTGGCGTTGACCTCTGCCGACGTCGAAGCGATTCCTACGCCTGGATTTAATGTGGTGACTACGACCGAAGTTGAAGTGTTTGTTGTGGCTGGATTTGCGGCAGTTGAGATGCTGGGTCGACTCATTGACGTGGGTGCCGTGGTTGCGACGGTAGCTGCGGCTGAAGTTGAACCGCCGGCAGCGCCCAAAGCGAGTTTGGCCTGCCTTGACGTCGACGGTATATCTTCATCATAAGTCACCCGTGCGCGTGTTAAATGCGAGACATCGCGCGTGATAGGTGGACGTGCTCCGCCCCGGGTTATTCTAGGTTGGTCGTAACTCTCGGTGCGTCGTGGTCGCACTTGGAGTCGTTCTCCACGCCGCGAACGTCCGGCGGTGCTCCTCGAATTCGTTTGACAGGCGCATCGTATGGCGCCCTTGCTCTCTCTCTCGTTCCATCCTCTTCCGAAACTGCCGAAGGCTAAATTTCCATTTGTCGGACATCACTGTGTTGTTGTTCTTCTCACTAATGTAGCTGGAGTGAGAAGAAAGAAAATTATTATTAGAAGGGTTTTGTACAGGAAGAGGTCTCTGTCGTGCGTCCGTATTGTGACACGTCATGAGATCTAAAGTCCTGAGAAGTGTAGAATGTTTTAAGTTCGCTTAGATGTGCGCTGCAGGTTCTTGTTTCACCGGGTCGTTTTAATTGTACAATAACCGGGGAAGTAAATCCAACGACCGTAAATGGTCCATCAAATTTTGGGGCCAGTTTAGCTGCGAAACTGTCGACTGCTTTTTACAACGGATGCTGTCGAACCAGCACCTGTTGGCCAATCGACGGTCGTCAAGGACGTCTGCGCACATTATAATGGCGTGCTTGATCCTGGGCGGCTCGGGCCATGTTCGTGCGTACTATCTTAAATATCTCCTACAGCTGCTTCACACGTTCATTAGGTTCTTGCGGCTCCGTTCCAGTTCCTGTGGTAACTTCATCATAAAGTGTACTAGGTAATCGAGGCTCGCGACCCTGTGTGAGATAAGCTGGACTGTATCCCGTAGTCTCCGATGTGCTCGTGTTGATAGCCAATGATATCTCTGGAAGATTGTCGTCCCACTTCGTTTTGCACATCTGTGCAATCATCGTCTTCACTGTCCTGTTTGCCCTTTCAGTAGGGTTCTCCTGTGGTGTGTATGGCGCAGTAAACTGCTGACGAACGCCAATACTGTCGAAGTAGCGTTTGACGATCCTACTGGTAAACTGGGTGCCGTTGTCCGTGATGATAACCTTGGGTATCCCGTACCTGGCGAGAAATCGATCGCGGAAGGCCTTTATGAAACCATCCGAAGTGGCCTTGCGTAGCGGCACCAGTTCCGTCCATTTGGAAAATCGGTCAAAAAAGACGAGTAACATTGTGTGCCCATGCTTCGAGCGAGGCAGCGGTCCAACGAAGTCTGCGCAGACGGTTGCCCATGGCTCCTCAGGAATCCGAGTTAGCATTTCTCCTGCTGGCGGTAGCTGGCTAACCTTGTAGCGCTGACAAGATTGGCAGCTTCGTACGTATCTGCTTACGTCTCTGAACATACCGGGCCAATAATATCGATTGGCTACCCTGGATATTGTTTTTCGAATGCCTAAGTGGCCGGCGCTGGGGCTATCATGGTTCTCTCTCAATACCCGCTCTCGTTGGGATGCCACGACGCAGAGCTTCCAGGGTGCGCATTCTTCGTCGCCCACATCTCTGGGAAGATGTCTGTAGAGCTGCATCTCGATGATCGCATAATCCGGGAACTTCTCCGGGTGATCTTGAATCTCTTTCTGCTTCCATTGCTTAGCTGCCGTTTCCTGGACCGTAGCGCGTAGGTTATGTTCATGGGGATGCCTTGAAAGAGCGTCCGCAACGACATTCAACTTTCCTTTTCTGTATTGGACTGAAAAGTTAAATTGCTGGAGCTCCAGTGCCCAACGTGCCACACGTCCTGAAGGGCTCTCAATAGAGTTGAGCCACTTCAGGGAAAGGTGATCGGTTATTACGATAAATTTATATCCCTCTAAGTAGGGCCGCATCTTCCGGATGGCCCACACAATGGCGAGACATTCCTTCTCGGTCGAAGAATAATTTTTCTCGGCTGCGTTAAGATGCCGGATGGCGTATGCGATAACCCGCTCGGAGCCCTCTAACTCTTGCGTGAGCACAGCTCCCAGTCCGTAATCGCTGGCATCGGTTTGTAGTGTGAATGTCTTGGAAAAATCCGGACATGCCAGTACGGGGGCCTCGGTGAGATTTTGCTTAAGCTGTTCAAATGCTTCCTGTTGGGATTCTCTCCACTTCCAATGTTTTCCTTTCTTCAGGAGAGAGGTCAGCGGTTGTGACAATCCTGCGAAGTCAGGTACGAAACGATGGTACCAGGATGCGACGCCTAGAAATTGTCGTACCCCTCGTACGCTGGTGGGTGGTGTCAGGTCCCGTATGGCGGCGACCTTGTCAGGATCGGTGTGGATCCCATATACGCTGACAACATGTCCTAAATATTTTATTTTAGTTTGAAAAAACTCACATTTGTCCGGATTAATGCTTAAGTTTGCCGCTCGTAGCCGTCGAAAAACCTCCTGCAGATTCTTCTGATGCTCGTTAAATGTTCTGTCCGTGACCACGATGTCGTCCAGATAAGCGAAGGCGAACGGCTCCACTTCGGGACCGATGACCCTGTCTAGTGCTCTCTGGAACGTTGCAGGTGCTGAGTGCAGTCCAAATGGCATGACCTTCCACTGAAACAACCCTCGTCCGGGCACTGTGAATGCTGTGTACTTCTTGCTTTCGGACTACATGGGGATCTGCCAGTAGCCGTCTTTAAGGTCTAGACTGCTGACGTATCTTGCATTTCGTAGACGGTCTAAAATGTGGGTGATTCGTGGCAGCGGATATGCATCTGGAACTGACTTGCTGTTGAGCTGTCGGTAGTCGACACACAGTCCCCAGGCCCCGGTCTTTCGCACCAGTACAATAGGTGCGCTGTACGGGCTGTGTGATGGTTCAATACACCCCTTGCTAAGTAATTTGTTGATTTCCTCGTCGACAATAGACTGCATGGCTGGATTGCGCGGGAAATATCTCTGCTTTATGGGCCGGTCATCGGCCATGATGATTTTATGTTCAGTGATGTCGGTCACTCCTTGAAGTTCTGAAAATTGTTGTAATTCATTGGTGAGGAACTTGTTGATTCTCTGCTTCTCGTCGTAACACGGCCCCTCGTGCTTGGGTTCGGTGGTTGCTCGACAAGTTGTACTGTCCTGTGGTTTTGACTGCTTACGTATCGTTACTGTATCTGATCCTCAACTGAACGCGGCACCGATGGTCATCAAAAAATACATCCCTAGAAGCACGTCCTCTGTTGCCTCTGGCATCACCAGGAATCGAAAATGACAAGTGCTATTTCCGATCTGGACTTTCGCCTCTACTGCTTGGTCGAGATACTTCCTCGAATTGCCTGCTAATATGACTTCTGCGTTGGCTGTAATTAGGGTACACCTGTGCTCCAGTCGTTGAACGAAACGCTTACTGACAAAGCTTCTGGTAGCGCCGGTGTCGATGGTGGCGGGCGTCCTTTCATTGCTTATTATGTCGGCAACAATGTTACGCGCGTCATGCTGTAAATGGCTTAATTTTGTGGAGGGTCGCTTTTTGGAGGATCCGCCGGCCCTCGATCGTGGCGGTCTTCGCTTCCGTTTCTCAATCGACGTCAGCAACAATTAATTGTTCGGACGTTTTGTTTACCGCAATCCCAACAGAACAATTTGTTTGGATTTCTGCACGTCCTCGCCGTGTGCCCCTGTTGACCACATGTCTGACACGTCGTATGTTGATGGAGGCGGTCCGGAAGATCTTGCGCGACCATCCGATGTTGGTCTCGACGTGGTTGGGTAGCTCCGCTGTGTTGTGGCGGCCTGGGGCGGATGTTTTCCAGTTCCTCTGCCATTTCCATCAGGCCGTCGAGCGTAGTGAAATCGTGGCGGCGGATATACCACTGGTAGTCAGGGTGTGTATTGCGGAAAATTCTGTCTAACTCCTGCTAGGCGCTGTATCCTGCGTGGCGCATCATCGTCTGTAGGTCCAGAACATAGTCCTTGAATAGTTCTTGGGAACGCTGACATCGCCGACGAATTTCATCGTCCAATCGCTCTCGGTAGCGCATTGGCAGGAAGAATTTCATGAAATTGGCCTTGAATGACCTCCACGTCTCCCAATGTTTATTGTTATTGCGAAACCAAATTATTGCCCCGGATTTCAATAACTCAGGCATCACACGGGGAAGATGATCTATGTCTAACCGATATGCGTCGGCCAGCTCCTCGATGCGTTCAACAAACTCGAGAGGCTCTTTACCGCCATCGTATTTAATGGCCCACTTGCGTACGCAGTCGGCGATTATCTGGTGGGAAGAATGCGGCAGGTCCTGGGCTGGCTTGTTATTTAAAAGATTCGAAGACTTACCTAAGGCAGAAACGTTAGCCGCAGGCAACGTTTTGACTGGTAGTGATTTAACGACAGTGATTGCAGCCGCGCCATCCTCAGACTGGTTGTGGCTGGATGTCTGCGGTGAGACGCGGTTGGGGTAGAGTTTGAGATGGGTTGTACCGTCAGTGTTGTGATGCTGTACTCGGCTTCGGCCTCAGCTTCTGTGGTAGATGTTTTGAGCGCGGGGGAGGCCCCTCTTCGATGTAGCGCCTGTATCTCGGTGAAGCGAGCCAAGCGCTCGGGCTTGTGTTCTTCCTCGTTTAGGAGAGCTGTGAACCGTTGTTTTAATTGTTCGACGGTGCCCGTTGAGTCGAAGGCGAACTCATTGGCGTACACGAGTTCCTTCTTTGTGAGGTAATTCACCAACTTAACACTATTCATTTTTATAACTATATTGTTACGAAAAGAGGTCATTTGCTCCACTGTGCAAGCAATCAACAATAATAGATGAGACGCAAGACAATTCAGCGCACTAAGCAATGTGTTAGAAAGGGACGGAAGATCATTCAGCGCACTGAGGCAGTGTGCGAGAAAGAGATGGAAGATCAGCGCATTAAAGCACATGAGTGCGAATGAGATGCCAATAGCATGCGTCATTCACGAAACGAGTAGAAGGTTCTCGAAACAAGTCGAAGCTTGTCGAAACGTGTCGAACTGATGCATGTAGTATATAAGGCCGCGCATCTGAGGCACTGTACTTCAGTTGTGATTTAATAGTGAACTAGTGCGTCTCGTGATTGAACATTATAAATTGTAGTAATTAAGCAGTTGATATAAGTGATTATTCTTTAAGTTGTTATTTAAATTAATAAAGTTAATTAATACTAGTTGAAATAATACTAGTTAAAACCAAATATAAGTGCGTTTTTATTTTGTACACAATCCAGCGATACGAACTCGTAGAACAGTTTTCCGTAGACTCAATTTTCGTATAATTGGTGTCAGAAGTGGGATTGTGATACAAAATGGTTAAACTCGAACAACTTAAAGTCGACCAGCTAAAGAAGGAGCTGGCGATTCATAATCTTCTAACTGTAGGTACGAAAGTAGAGCTACAAAAGCGTCTAATGGAAGAATTAGAGAACCAAGGCATTGACATCGCAGAGCATGAGTTTGAAGTGGAAGCTGCAACAGCGTCATCGAAAAGTGTGGACACGGAGCAAAAAGTACAGTCCCAAAGTTTTGATATGAGCCAGTTTTTTTTTTTTTAATGTGGGATAAAAAATAGAGCCACAGCACTCAGACAGGGTTATATCCATTGTGCTGTGACCCAGTTCCCTGGTTTTTAATGATACTGCTTAGATTCATTATTGAATCTAAGAAGGCTATTGTGTGATAGAGAGTGAAGCTGATCCTCTCTCATCAAGTCTGTGCCAAAGATCTGCCTTCTAATTCTAGAAAATGCTGGACAGTCACAGAGATTGTGCTCTGTGGTGCCAGTTTCTTCGTAGCAGGAAGAACATAAGGAGCTTTCGGCCAGGCCGATTGCGTTCATGTGTTTTTCACATGCGTTGTGTCCCGTTAGAAGTCCCGTCAGTTTTCTGCACTCCTTTCTACTTAAGGAAAGTAGAAACGAGGCCGATCTTTTGGTTATCGTCGGTGTCATGAGCTTGGAGAATCTGCATTTCGTCTCATTGTGCGGAGGCGACCCAAGAGCTGATGACGAATTTTCCCGTAGATGCAGGTAGTCCAAGCACAGGTTCTGGTCCAAATGGATTATCCTCAGATCCAGCACGTGCTAGTTCGTCAGATGTTTCATTGCCCGAAACTCCTTTATGGCCCGGCACCCAAATCAGTTTCAGTGTATTGTATTTACCAACACAATTGAGACGTGATCTGCATTGACGTACAATTTTGGATGTGATGACCTGGTTGTTCAAAGCCATAAGAGCAGCCTGACTATCGCTGCAAACTGATATAGCCCTGCTCTGCCATCTATTATCCGCAATGTAGTCCATAGCCATAAGTATAGCATAGACTTTGGCTTGAAATACCGAGGCATTGTCGCCTAAGGCGAAGTGAAGTCTGCGGTCATCCGGTTCCACAAACACTCCAGCACCAGATCCCTGATCGGTTCTGGAGCCGTCTGTGAAAATGCGGTGTGACCCTCTACCTGGCTCACAGTCAGGCGTTAGCCAGTCTTGAATGTCAGGTTGGCAGACCTCAAAATTTCGTCTTGGTAATATTTCTGTTATCATTGCATCAGAGGGCATCTCCAGTAGACAGGTGTCTAATGGAGTGTCAAGTGCAATATCAGAGATATTCCAGGGAACATTAAACCAGAAACCACCTCGTTTTAGTCTCCAGCGGCCTTTCATGGCTTCGCCTCTGATGAAGATGTCAAGTGGTGGTAGGTTTAAGATTGCATTCAGTGCTGGACCAGGTGTAGTGGGAAAGGCACCCGTAACACCCAGACACATGGTTCTCTGAATCTTGGCAAGACTAGTTGTCACGCATTTTCGCGACAGCTTGTTCCACTAGACTACCGATGCATATGATATCATCGGTCTTATCATTGCCGTGTAAATCCATAAGGTTTTGCTCGGCGATAGTCCCCATGTCTTCCCAAAAATTCCTCTGCATTGCCAGAAGGCATTCAATGCTCGCGAAATTTTATTTTCAACATGTTTTGTCCAAAGTAGTTTACTATCTAGAGTTAAGCCCAGATATTTTACTTCGTTAGACAGAGGAATAGTGACACCCTTAAGTACTGGTAAAGATAATCCTGTCATTATTCTTTTCCTAGTGAAGAGAACAATCCCTGTTTTGTGAGGGTTGACGGAAAGTCCGTTTGCAGTACACCAGCTGTCAATTCGGTTCAACGAGTTTTGTGTTTTAACACAGACCTCATTGAGGGAAAAGCCTGTGGCAAGAATGGCAACATCATCTGCATAGGCCTGGGAATAGACACCTGGTCCATCGAGATCGTTGACTAGAGAGTCAACCAGCATACACCAGAGCAGGGGGGAGAGAACGCCTCCTTGAGGACAACCTCTATTCACCCCTGCCATAATATACTGACCGCACTCCGCCTCCGAAGTGATGGTCCTAAACATTAGCATTGACCTTAGCCATTTGGCCAATGTTTCATCTATTCCATGCCTTCTAGCTGCGTCACACATTCCATCAAAAGTCGCATTATCAAAAGCACCCTCGATGTCAAGAAATATGCCCATCACGTACATCTTCCTCTGAAAAGCATGCTCGATCCGGCCAACCAGATGTTGCAATGCTGTTTCACAGGATTTTCCACGTTGGTAGGCATGTTGTCTTGATGATAGTGGGTACCTTGACAGCGATGTTTTTCTGATGTGCAGTTCAACTAGTCTTTCTAGACACTTTAGTATGAAGGACATCATACTAATGGGTCTGAAGCTCTTGGCTATGGAATAGTCTTCTCTTCCAACTTTAGGAATGAAGGCTACTTTAACTAAACGCCAGGATGTCGGAATGTATGCCCATGCGAGACTTGCTCTAAAGATCTTCTTTAGGCATGGTAGCAATTGGGTTATACCTTCCTGTAGCATGACTGGGTAGATGCCATCCGGTCCAGGTGACTTGAAGCCATCAAAAGAGGCCACTGCGTATTGGATAGCTTCATCGTACACAACCAATCTGGCAACCTGCCAGTCATGTTTTGTCACATTAGAGTTGTTATTGCAGTCCCCAGTGCTGGGATTACAAAGTGGCCCTATGTGGATTTGATTTCCCGGAAAGTGAGTCTCAACTAGGACACTGAGTACCTCTGTCTTAGACTCAGTATACGAGCCATCAGGTCTCCGCAGTGAGTCCAGTCGAGCAGTTCGGTCTCTTTTAAGAAACTTGACCAATCTGCTAGTCTCACTGCAGGATTCGATGCTACTGCAGAAGTCTTTATAGGAAACACTTTTCGATTTACGAATTCGTTTCTTATACTCTTTCTGCTTAGCTCGATAAAGAATCCAGTCAGAGTCTAAGTTGCTCCTTAGGGCCCTATTTAGAAGCTTTCTGGAATCCTTGCGTAAGGTTTCAAGACAAGCGTTCCACCAAGGTACGGGAGGTCTAGATAACGTTTTTCGTACCGGACATGTTCGTACAAAACTAGAATTTATGACATCGTTCATAACTTGAACGGACGTCTCAATACTTTCTTTGGTACGAATTCTGACAGGAATATTGAGGGAATTCTCAAGTTCATGTCTGAAGCGTGCCCAGTTCGTTTTTCTAGGGTTTCTTACCGTCATAGAGGGCAGCACCTCTCGGTCAGTATGAAACTCGATATACCTGTGGTCCGATAAAGAATCTTCTTTAAGAACCTTCCAGTTAAAGATTGACTCTCTCAGTCTACAGTTAGACAAAGTAAGGTCAATCACTTCCTGTCTTCTAGCAGTCACAAAAGTGGGTTTATTACCAGTGTTGTGAATGTTCAGATTGGAGGTCATGATGAAGTCAAGGAGTCTGGTACCTCGCGCGTTGCATTTACTGCTGCCCCACACAGTGTGTTGAGCATTAGCGTCACAGCAAAGAATAAGGCCGGTCTCCTTAAGATCACAGTACTCTATGAGCTCAACAATTGCCTTTGGCGGAGGAGGCAGTAGTGAGTCATAGGGGAAGTAGCCTGAGGCGACAATCAGATGTTTCCATCCACTATCGCTTTCATAGCTCACTTTTGCTGCCACCAGGTCTTGCCCACAGAATTGGGTTAACTTGGTGACAGCAAAGTGTTTCGATACTATAAGACAGCTTCTAGGCCTTGCGGCCTCTGAGTAAATATCATGACAGGATAATTAACTCATTTCTCATCATATGCCTATTCATTTGGAATTGATTCGTCCAAAGAATAAGTTTAGATGGTTGTCGTACTTAGATAGCATGACATCTAACGACTTCTGGTCTAAGCCAACAACCAGGGTTGAGCCCTCCTTGTCCTCCGGACCTCGCTCTGGTTTATGGCTATAGATTTTCCATCCGTTCGTTTCGATGCCCTGGTTCTGAGCACGTAGGCAGGCAAACACTTCCGCTGTTTTCCTGATAGGACCAGGTATCCAGCATATTGCTCGCCTGCGTTTGGGTTCGTCTCCGCTGAAAACAGCGAAGCGCGATTTGCCCAAGGAGGGGATTTTAGCAACGGCTGTGGCAATCCAATCGAAATTGGCTTGAGACGAGCATAGCACCTTCATGATGCCATCACTCGTCTCATAGCCTTTTGCGTTTGCACTGACACCGCCGGTGCTGACTAGCCGCCAAAGATGATCGGTGCAGTGTTTTACTTCTGCATCATTCATCTTTTGCTCCTTCCCCAATTTGCCAATAATCGCAACCGGAAGAGCTTTGCGAGCAGCATCACCTCTGCCAGTGGATGTTGAAGGCAGTTCATCCGCAGCCGATCCGGAACATGAAGCACCAGTGCTCTTGCTTGTTGAAGCAATATCACTGGAAACTGTCGAGTTCTGGGAGTTACGGGGTTTCGCAGTAGCAGTAAGGTTTTAATATTCTTGCCATTGCGCTTCTCAGGTGCATTGGCAGCCACAACAGCAGCAGCGGATGGTCCGGCTTCAGTCGGAGTAACCTCCACCGATCTATCGCGTTTTGCTGTGGTAGCTGGGGAAGAGAAAGCTCCAGCGTCGCCTTTAGATTTTTCAGCCTCTTTGCGATCTTTCGCTTTATTCTTCCTTCTCCTACTCACCTGGGCATCGGACAACCTGACCTCCGTATTCAGAGATCCGGGTCCGGTCTCCAATGGAAGTTTAGCTTCCAGTTGGGCGTCGGTCTCTCTAGGATTAGATGCTGGTAAGACACCACTTTCCTTCGATCGACCCATGTTTCCAAATACGTGACAGAAAGGAGCCCTGAGAGGAAACAACACTGTCGAGCAGCCATACAGTGGAGGATTAGTCGTAGGCATAGCCGAACCGACACTTTCCTCTACTTGTATGGGAACCGCTGCGTTGTCGTTATCCTCCTCTAGATTCCTAGCTGTCTCATAAATTTGGGAGATGGAGGGGCACGATGAACCCCCTGCTACAGGAGCAGAGAGGTTCATTGTACCAGGGTTGGTTGCGTGGATTGAGGCCTCCAGAATAACTTGGCTCAGCCGCCGAAGCGGGTGGATTGCTACTTTTGTGGGTACCACCTGGAGTAGTTAAATCTTTATGTTGACCCATCGCGGTGGTATAGGGGTTTCTTTAGAGTCTGCCACCCCACCAATTAAAAAGACTAGGGTAGTATTTAGTTCATTACTCATCACAAGCCTGTCTGACAAGGGTGACCCTACCAGAAACTTAAAAAAAAAAAAAAAAAAGTTTCCGTCAGCTTAGCCTTATTGAGTCATTGTAACTTAAGCCCCCACACCACGTCAAGGTAACCACCACGTGGGAGCCAGTTGCTCGGAGCAATACAACAACAGCTTCAAGAAAATTCCTACAAAATGGAACAGAAGCTTCAAGAAAATTCCAACAAAATGGAACAGAAGCTTCAAGAAAATTCCAATCAACTTAAAACAGAACTTCTAGAAAATTCAAAACAGCTCCAAAAAAATTCGACCAGAATGGAACAGAAATTTCAAGAAAATTCCAGCAAAATGGAACAGAAACTTGAAGAAAATTCCAGCAAAATGGAACAGAAACTTCTAGAAAATTCGAAACAGCAACTAGAAAGATCTAATCAACTGCAAACTGAAATTAAGCAGCAGATGCAGGAGCATTCTAAGCAGCTTTTGGAATTTTCTAATACACTCCATAGCAAAGTGACGGAGCTAGAAACGCATGTAAATGACATGGAAGTGAACATTGATGAAAAAATTCAAAGATTAGAAAACGGTATAGACAAAGAAATCCAGGAAATAAAAAAAGATTTGATAAATGGACCTACACAGCATGTTTTTAGTGGTACGAGGCTAAAATCGCCGATTTACGATGGAACCACAGCGTTCAACATTTTCAAGCTGCAATTTGAGACCACGGCTGTAAGTAATCGATGGAATAATGAGGACAGCGTAGCCGCACTTATCGTGGCGCTTAAAGGAGGCGCAGCCGAAGTATTGCAGACTGTTCCAGAAAGTGATCGGCCTATGCAGCGGACGTCGAGAGGCTTGCGCATTTGTCGTATGCAGATTCAACGATTGATTTCATAGAAAAGTGCAAGATCGAAGCATACGCGATCAGGAGACAAAACGTGCAAAAGTGATTACGCCCAAGGTAACATTTACGGAAACGGTTATCATAGCTCTAACACAGGAGACAGCAAATGCGTTGTGCCGATCGGCTCCAAAGTCGCGTAGAATTGATGTGGCGAACGATAATTTATTTCAAGTAGTGTGCCAAGCAGTTAAAGCAGGCGTTAAAACCGAACACACATCAGCCAATAGAGATACACAATTCAAAGGTAAATGTTACCACTGTGATACATATGGGCATATGGCACGTGGTTGTCGTAAAAAACGCAAGCGCTCAATGAATCCATTTGCAAATGAACCCCGACATGAAGAAACCCAGGATCATGTCCAAAATAGCGTAAATTTCAATCAAGCTTTAAACTAAAACGAGTCAGATCTGCGGGGCACGATCTGACTCCCATAACCGATTGCCCCAGAATCTCCATTTCACAAATTGCTCGAAAGTCGAATAGTTTAACTGTCAAGGGGCTAATTGATTGTGTAGCATATATGGTAACGTTGGATACAGGAGCTTCACACTCAATTATAAAAAGTAACCTTGTTAGGGACGAAATAGAGCCGCTTATCGGAATAATATTGCAAACAGCGACAGGTGAAGAGACTCCAATCAGAGGAAAAAATACCAAGGAAATTACTATTGGCACTACGACAGTTAAGCATGATTTTATAGTGGCGGAAATAGTAGACGAAATAATACTTGGCATGGACTTCATGATAAGAAACGGTTTCACACTAGATTTAACAAGAAAAATTTTGAGTTATGCCAACACGGAGATCCAACTAAACATTGATTGTGACCAGAGCCCGAAAATTAAACAAGTTATTGCTCATAAAAATAGAAAAATACCACCTAATTCAGAAGCAATTGTTTGGGCGAAATTAAATGGAGATTGTGGGATAAGCAAGTTGTGGGTTATAGAAGCGAATGATGAGCAAATGAGCAAAAGTAATACTTTTGTCGGAAGAACATTAGTAGAAGCGACAAAAGACAAAGTTGTTCCAATAAGAGTTCTCAACATGGAAAACTCGTCCAAATTAATTAAAAAGGGAACAGTGATAGGCCAGTGTCAAGAGGCATCAGCGATTATAAATTGTGAGTCAAATCCATCAAGAGACTACGGCACATCGCAAATAAACAAACAATCTACTCACAGGTTTATACTTAAATGAGTGGACGAAGGATTTGACTGCCAAAGAAAAGAGTCAAGTGCAACAGCTAATTGACAAATATCGGTGTATATTTGCTGAAAAGGGCCAAAAGGATGGCAGAACTGCCATTGTAAAACACTGGTGATTCTAACCCAATTCGTCAAGCACCAAGAAGGGTACCACTTGCGAAAAGAGACGAAGTATCACATTTGGTTGAAGAAATGCACACAAATGGCGTGGTGGAACCATCTGAGAGTCCATGGAGTTCACCAGTAGTATTGGTGAAAAAGAAGGACGGTAGCACTCGGTTCTGCGTTGATTACCGAAAACTTAATGATGTCACAAAGAAAGATAGTTATCCATTGCCAAGAATCGATGACACATTGGATACACTATCTAATGCTAAGTGGTTTTCCACGTTGGACTTGCAAAGCGGTTACTGGCAAGTAGAAATCGATAAAAAATATCGAGAGAAGACCGCATTCAGTACTGGAGATGGACTATGGCAATTTTTGGTAATGCCGTTTGGACTATGCAATGCCCCAGCAACATTCGAGCGGTTAATGGAGCACGTATTAAAAGGTTTACACTGGAAAACATGCCTAGTATACCTTGATGACATAATTGTTATGGGCAAGGATTTCAACGAACATCTAAGAAATCTAGAGGAAGTATTCCTTCGATTGAGGCCATCGAGTTACCACGGAAGGAGTGCATACCGATGAAGATAAAATAGTTGCAGTGAAAGAGTGGCCCAGACCGCAAAACCTACATGACCTACGAAGTTTCTTGGGGCTATGTACATACTACAGGCGATTTGTTCCAGGTTTTGCCAATGTTGCAAGCAGTCTTCACGAGTTGACAAGAAAGAACCGCGCATTTCAATGGATCGATGATCAAGAGAGGGCATTTTTGAAATTAAAAGATCTACTGTGCTCGGCACCAATTCTTGCGTATCCAATTCCAGGTGAGAAATTTATACTTGATACGGATGCAAGTGGATACGGAATAGGCGGAGTTCTCTCTCAAGTGATCAATGGGCAAGAAAAAAAGATCGCATACTACAGTAAAACATTGTCCAAGCCCGAGCGAAATTACTGTGTCACCAGGAGGGAGCTTCTTGCTGTAATTGAAAGTGTGAAAATTTTCCATAAGTATCTGTACGGACAACAGTTTCACTTAAGAACCGATCACGCAGCACTACGATGGTTACTTCAGTTCAAAGATCCGGAAGGCGAAATTGCGCGTTGGATAGAGCGATTGCACAGCTACGATTTCTCAATCGAACATCGTAAAGGAGGAAATCATGGAAATGCAGATGCTCTGTCACGACGCCCATGTAAACTAGAATGCAGACATTGTTCAAGAGCGGAAGGAAAAGAAAACATAATTGACATTCGTTTGGTAAATGTTTTGCCCGATGAAAAATGGACTCCGGAACAAATTCAAATTGATCAAAAGAGTGATCCCGATCTCACAAAAATCATGATGTTCAAGGAACAGCAAAGAAAACCATCATGGGAAGATATAGCTGCCGACAGTGCCATAACTAAAGCTTACTGGGCACAGTGGCAGAGCTTAAAGCTACAAGATGGTTGCTTATATCGTGTATGGGAAAATGAAGATGGCACATCCGCTCGAAGTTTGATTGTTGTTCCCAAGTCAAAAATAAAAGAGATATTAGCGGAATACCATGGTGGATCTAGTGGTGGTCATTTGGGCATTAATAAAACGGTCGAGAAGGTAAAGAAACGTTTTTAATGGATTGGATGCCAAGAGTCAGTCGCAGATTGGATTCGCAGTTGCCCACAATGTGTACCAGCAAAAGGACCAACAGTCAGAAGTCGCGGCAGGATGCATCAGTACAACGTGGGAGCACCATTCGAGCGTATTGCCATGGATGTCGCCGGGCCGTTTCCAATCAGTGATGCGGGTAATAAGTATGTCCTTGTCGTCATTGACTATTTCAGCAAGTGGCCTGAAGTGTATCCCATGCCGAATCAAGAAGCCACAACAGTTGCGGATGCATTAGTTAAAAACTGGGTAAGCCGTTTTGGAGTACCGTTGGAATTGCATTCAGATCAAGGAGGAAATTTTGAGTCTGCAGTTTTTAAAGAAGTATGCAAAGTCCTCAACATACACAAAACACGAACAAAGCCTTTGCACCCACAATCGGACGGCATGGTGGAGAGATTCAATCGGACTTTGGAAGAGTATCTCAGAAAAGTGGTTGATAAAAATCAAAAAGATTGGGATACACACATACCACTATTCCTCATGGCTTATCGAACGGCGGTTCATGATACCACAGCAGCTTCACCATCTAAAATTGTTTTTGGAACAGACTTAAGATTACCTGCGGATTTAAAGTTTGGTGCGAGTCCTTCAGCTGGAATTCCTGTACACAATTATGTTTTCAGAAAAAGTGAAGAAATGAACGAAGTGCATCAGTTTGTAAGACAGCGTACACAATTTGCGAGTGATAAGATGAAGGCCAGATACGACTTGCGCACAAATTCAGAGGGATTTACGGAAGGACAACTTGTTTTGCTCTATAACCCACAAAGGAAGAAAGGCTTATCCCCTAAGCTACAAACACACTGGGAAGGACCATACAAGATAATTAAAAGAATTAACGATGTCGTGTATCGGATTCAGAATACTGCAGGCGTTAGAAGAAAAATGAAAGTGGTACATTTAGAAAGGTTGGCGCCGTATAGAGAGAGAGAGGATTAACATCTGTTCGGGACGAACAGATTTAGGTGGAGGGCAGTGTTACGAAAAGAGGTAATTTGCTGAACTGTGCAAGCAATCAACAATAATAGATGAGACGCAAGACAATTCAGCGCACTAAGCAATGTGTTAGAAAGAGACGGAAGATCATTCTGCGCACTGAGGCAGTGTGCGAGAAAGAGATGGAAGATCAGCGCATTAAAACACATGAGTGCGAATGAGATGCCAATAGCATGCGTCATTCACGAAACGAGTAGAAGGTTCTCGAAACAAGTCGAATCTTGTCGAAACGTGTCGAACTGATGCATGCAGTATATAAGGCCGCGCATCTGAGGCACTGTACTTCAGTTGTGATTTAATAGTGAACTAGTGCGTCTCGTGATTGAACATTGTAAATTGTAGTAATTAAGCAGTTGATATAAGTGATTATTCTTTAAGTTGTTATTTAAATTAATAAAGTTAATTAATACTAGTTGAAATAATACTAGTTAAAACCAAATATAAGTGTTTTTTTATTTTGTACACAATCCAGCGATACGAACTCGTAGAACAGTTTTCCGTAGACTGAATTTTCGTAACAATATATATAATTTTTTTTTTTTTTAAGTTAAAGTATTGAGTTGAAAAAAAAAATGTTCCTTGTATTTGTTCTGCACTATTCTGTTTGATTTAATTTTTTTTAAATTGAAATATTTTTTTTCAAACACTTTAGATTTTTGGTTATTGCCACTATTTTTTTCTGTGGTCCATATCCACCATTTTAATTTTCACTGCCTGCCTTTGGAGGTTTGTTCATGCGTTCTGTCTCGTGGTTTTTGGAGGTTAATTTTTTTTTCTCCAATATTTCCGCGCACTGAATTTACTTTGTTACAATATTTCCGCGCACTGATTTTAATTAATTTTACTTTCTTTATTACCGCGCACTGATTTTAAATTTGTTGTTGTGTCCCTGCTCGGGCGCCATTGTAACGAACCTTTTTGGCCGATGCCGAGGTATCACTCGTCGTGTCCAGGGTTCGTTGCAAAAATTTATATTTTGCAGAGTAACACAACTTTTATTAAATTTTTGAATTCACAGTTTTTATTATTTAATAAACAAAGTTAGATTTACTTAGAAAATATATTTGTAACAAAATTAAAATATTTTTTTACACTATTCGTCGCTCTCCCGTCGTGCAGTTGGATACGGGTAGAGGCCGTAATCCGTGGCCGGACTGCAAAAAATCCGTATACTCACAACTCTGCGACGGCTCTCCTATGGTTTAACTCCACTCGTCTGCCTCTCCTGCAGTAGGGTGTCTTGACCAGCGGTCACAGTCACGGCCTACTCTCTGCCTGCCTCTCCTACAGTAGTGTGTCTTGACCCGCGGCCACAGTCACAGCCTACTCTCTGTCTGCCTCTCCTACAGTAGTGTGTCTTGACCCGCGGCCACAGTCACAGCCTACTCTCTGTCTGCCTCTCCTGCAGTAGTGTGTCTTGACCCGCGGCCACAGTCACAGCCTACTCTCTGTCTGCCTCTCCTGCAGTAGTGTGTCTTGACCCGCGGCCACAGTCACAGCCTACTCTCTGCCTATCTGCAATGGGGTGTCTTGACCAGCGGTCACAGTCACGGCCTACTCTCTGTCTGCCTCTCCTGCAGTAGGGTGTCTTGACCAGCGGTCACAGTCACGGCCTACTCTCTGCCTGCCTCTCCTACAGTAGTGTGTCTTGACCAGCGGTCACAGTCACAGCCTACTCTCTGTCTGCCTCTCCTACAGTAGTGTGTCTTGACCCGCGGCCGCAGTCACAGCCTACTCTCTGTCTGCCTCTCCTGCAGTAGTGTGTCTTGACCCGCGGCCACAGTCCCAGCCTACTCTCTGTCTGCCTCTCCTGCAGTAGTGTGTCTTGACCCGCGGCCACAGTCACAGCCTACTCTCTGTCTGCCTCTCCTGCAGTAGTGTGTCTTGACCCGCGGCCACAGTCACACCCTACTCTCTGCGTATCTGCAATGGGGTGTCTTGACCAGCGGTCAGAATCAACTACCCATTCGTTGCGACTTACCCTGATCAGCGATCACTGCCAACTACCTTGATCTGCGACCAGAGGTGAGCTGTCACTTGCAACTACTGCGACTGTTGTGATCCGCGACCACCAACGAACTGAACGATTGCTGCTGTCGTCGTTCGAATGAAACCTCGCTTTGCCAATTCGAACATCTCAGCTGTTCGGCCATTTGCAATTTTCGAAGTCCAAACGATCAGGGTGGCGGTGTTGCATGTGGCCTACTACTATTTTGTAAAAAGTAGTAGTCCATCTTCGAATCCCATTATACGGCATTTTAACCTTCGACGTAGATGTTATACCTTAATAATATTCCAATTAATAAAAATAACTTAATAATTATAAATTAGTCTTGGTATTTTAATTATGAAGGGGAAAAAAAGATAAATGGTTTGTCAAAAAAAAATAATACTTTCATGTAGTAATGTTAAAAAATAATTCAAAAAAATAAAAACTTATAAAATATAAAACAGCCCAGCTGTTATGTTGATGAAAATGAGGCGTCGCCGATTTTCATCGTTACAATGTTCTGTTTGTGGAGTGACCAAAAGATATAAAAATACATATGATAAAATATCGATACAAACATTCAGTTTTATGCAGTACGACTCATACCTTAAATATTTATCTGATTTTATCTATAATACAAAAACACTACACATTTTTTTTTGATTATTCTGAAATTAACCTTCTAAATTGCTTTGGCATTAATTGAGTATATTGTACCATATAACCAATCTTACCCTCCACGAAAAGTTGAATATTAATATATACAATGGGATTAGTTTAAATTGAAAATTTTATATTGATTTTCTTTACTACCGTATGAGTTTGTACATTCATTGGATTCTTCACAATAATTATTTAATCTTAAAGTTAAAATGTTGGTACTGCTGTTCAGAGCAAGTGCCACAAATGATCCATTTGGAAATATTTCGCAAGCAGTTATTTGGCTTGGAGGTGTATATGCTGCCAGAGAAGTTCCTAAAATGAAAAAAAAAAACAAAATGTGTAATAATAAATTGACAAAAGTGTTTGAGATTTGAAAAATATATATTCTTATGGATATGGCATTCTATTTATGCCGTTATTAGTTTTTTTCTAAACGTCATGTTTAGAGATTATTTCACAAATTTTTATATACCGACTTCGGTTAGTAGGCTTTAGATGTAAATTGACACTAACAGCCCACACATAAAGTATTGATGTCATTTTTAAAAATATTTGCAATGAAGTGATGCCAACTAGCTGGGAATCGCCCAATTTGCGGGAATTTTTTCTGATCGGTATGGTGTAATGCAATCGTAATTTAAAAAACTGATTCTGTTAATTTACCCTCTCCTATACAACTGCTAGTCTCACATTCGCGTTAGTGAACCCCGTTAACCCGAGCAACCAGCTTAAGTTCGGCTTTCAACCCCCTGGTCAAGGACAAACGAGGCAGGGATATTGGTCCTCCAAAATAGGGCTTTTGCGTTAGTTTAAAACCCGCAACCGCACAGACACTCCTACCCGTTCAAATTGTTCTCTGTAGACTAAATATAAGTTATCAACTTTTTTTTTTTAATTACTGTACAGTACCCCGCCAAAAAATTAGAAACACCTTTATTTTTCTACATTTTCTTACAACAAGAGAACCAAATTTTTTATTTTATACAACTGCTGGTCTCACATTCGCGTTAGTGAACCCCGTTAACCCGAGCAACCAGCTTAAGTTCGGCTTTCAACCCCCTGGTCAAGGACAAACGAGGCAGGGATATTGGTCCTCCAAAATAGGGCTTTTGCGTTAGTTTAAAACCCGCAACCATACAGACACTCCTACCCGTTCAAATTGATCTCTGTAGACTAAATATAAGTTATCAAATTTTTTATTTTAATTACTGTACAGTACCCCGCCAAAAAATTAGAACACCTTTATTTTTCTACATTTTCTTACAACAAGAGAACCAAATTTTTTATTTAACCCTTCTGCAAAAATTGTAAAAATACCCCTTCTATTCAAATTCAGTCAAATTGACCCACTCATCACTAGTAGAAGGAGTTAATGAGTTCAATGACGCACCTGGATGTTAAACTATGCCCATTGGAACAGTTTCGTCCAAAAAAGCTCCAATGACGCACCTGGATGTGAATCTATGCCCATTGGAACAGTTGCATACAAAAAATGTTCCAATGACGTACCTGGATGTGAATCTATGCCCATTGGAACAGGAGCATCCAAAAAAGTTCCAATGACGCACCTGGATGTGAAACTATGCCCATTGGAACAGGTGTATCCAAAAAAAGTTCCAATAACGCACCTAGATATGAATCTATGGCCATTGGAACAGTTTCATTCAAAAAAGTTCTAATGCCACACCTGGAAGTGATTCTATGCCCATTGGAACAGTTGCAATCAAAAAAGTTCCAATGACGCATCTGGATGTGAATCTATGCCCATTGGAACAGTTGCATCCAAAAAAGTTCCAATGACGCACCTGCATGTGAATCTGTGGCCATTGGAACAGGTGCATCCCAAAACGTTCCAAAGACGCACTTGGATGTGAATATGCCCATTGGAACAGTTTTATAAAAAAAAAAGTACCATTGAGTGTTCGTAATTACCATCTTCAGCTGTAATACATTAATTTTCATGTAATTAATTGAAAAAAAAAGTAATGCTTCCGTTTTTAGATTCAATTACATTTTTTTCTATTACATTTTTCAATTTTTTTTTGTAATTGGAAAAAATTAGTCTAATATGCAATTAATTGTAATTGTAATTGCAAAATTTTCAATTACAATTACATGTAATTGGAATTTTATTAATTACAATTCCATGTAATTGTAATTGAAAATGTTTGTAATTGTCAATGCCCATGTCTGGGTCCTACCCTACGCTCATTAACTGATCATGTCATTATTTGATATGGTCGGGCTATGACAAAGCCCAAACGAGGAAACAAATCAGGCGCACGATGTCCATTTAACGCAGTGTACCGATCATGTACTCACCTTAGGCCATGATCATGTACTAATCGGCTAATTCCCCATTTCATTATTTACCAGACCATTGCCTCGTCACAAACATGTTTTCTTATGAAAGCCCTACAAATGCCCTATAAAATACAGTATTTAATTATACCCTAAGATTGAAAGGGTATATTCAGTTTGGTACACCGTTTGTAACACCCAGAAGAAAGCATATCAGGTGTGGAAAAGTATATATATTCTTGATCAGCATGACCTCCTGAGTCGATTTAGCGATGTCCGTCTATTTTCTGTCTGTCTGTTGAAATCACGATTACAGAAAAAGTAGACAAGCTAGAGCAATGAAACTTTAGATTTAGATTATTTGTATATCTGCTGTCTGAACAAGAAAATTGGCATATCGGTATTTTTCGACCTGAGAACCGACCAATTATGTTCAAACACCTCATATAAAATTTACATCAACAGATCAATTTTACTGTATACGTATACGTGCTTAGGTAAACTTCAGTAAAATATATATCGACTTCATGTTCAAATACATGAAAATAATGTTTTCCGGCGAAACGACCTGTGGTTCCCAAAAACAAAATCGAAATTCGGTACACCTCTATTTCCATTTGTAAATATCCATTTGTAAATATGGGTATCAAATGAAGGGAAATTATTCAGCGATTAAAGTTTGTAGTCATTTTCAGGATTCGTATATCTGGTGATCTATATACCACTTTGAATGGTAACCACACATATGTGTAGGGAATTTATATTCGGCTTAGACCGATTATAATTTTAATAATCCTAACCAAGGATTGAAACCTAAACGAATAACGGTTTCGATTTTTTTCGCGTTTCGCGTTTCTATATACCGATTCCATGTTACGGTTTCGGTTTTTGTATACATTTTCTTTTTTCAAAATTTTTCAAATAATTTAACATTGTTTATGTGGTACTAAGTTATGTTCAAATTATGATATTGGGGTAAAGTGGGAAACGTAATTTAAAAAATGTTTGTTTTTATTTTAGTAAAAATATTGTGTTATATGAATTATTTTATTGATTTCGCCAAGAAAAAATTTTAATTTAAAATTTCGTGACCACAAACCAATGAAAAGCAACATTTTGACTTCACCTGAGATATGATCTGAATTGCAAAGAAAAAGAATTTTATACAATTTCCATCCATAAAAGCCAAAGAAATTAAATTTCAACCATTCAGTGAACTGCAATATATGTAAACTAGTGATGATCATTTGCGAGAGCAAGGCTAGAAATGGCAATCTTGTTCTTGGTCTTGTTCTTACACGCTGAGTCTTGCTCTTGCATATGTACATATGATCTTGTTCTTGCAATACCTTCCTTGCTCTTGCTTGCAATAATCTTGCAAAATTTTAAATAAAATATCGAAGACAAATATCTTAAACTGCATATTAATTATAAAAACAAATAGAATTTGAACACTAATTGTATTTAAGTTACTCATTTTCCATATTTTCAATTTCTTCAACAAAAAATAAATTATTTTACTAACAAAAAAAATCCAATAACATAAAAATTTGAATTATATTTTAACAAGAATTAACTAATAAAAAATAATTGTATAAATCAAGTGATGTTGACAAGACAATACAAAATCTCAAGGCCATAATAAAATGAACATAATATGTTCAATGTATATTATACATTCATAATAAATATAAGAAATATCGTATAGGCATATTTTTGTTTTCGTCAGAGATTTAAAAAAATCCGTAAAGAGAACACAAATAATATCTTGCAGGGTAACATTTTTCTTTGCGAACACAAACTCAAACGCAAACGCTACAAAGCGAACACTAACAGAAAGAAGAGAATACATACGAATTACGATTCGTATATACACACTTTCACAACGACAACTCTTCGTTGCTATCCGGTATTATCGCATGGCAACTAACAGACGCATAACAACGGACAGACGCATGACAGCAGACAGTCGCATGACACCACACTTCATGTATGTATCTAGTACAGCTATCTAGCTGGCAACAACAACGAGTTTTCTTTGTGGTACAAAGAATTTCCCGCCAAAAATTCTATCAACAGCTTGGATGCTGCTTTATTTGCATTTCTGTTGTTGTTGCACTTTCAAACGAATCAGCGGATTTGTGAATAAAAGAAAAACACAAAAAGCAATATATAAGCTAAATGAGGTACACTGTGAAAACGTTCATATATTATTATTATTTTTTTTTTTTTGGTTTTATAAGTTGAATGAAATAATGCACATAGAACTAAACTTAAGTAAACTTCATGATTTTACAATTAACAAAAAAACTATGTATAAAAGTAAAACAAAAATAATAATTTCCTGGAATTGTCATTAATGTTTTCGGCGCGTGCCAACCGCACGGCCGGACTATTGCTATGCGCAATTCGGGCGCGCTCAAGTACAGTGCGCGAAATCCACGAACTTATTTCGTGGAATCGTTGCGACCTAACATTTTTGCAATAATCGTTAATTTACGCAATGTTGATTCAGTTGGAAAAGTATTTTCCTACAACAAATCGCATTCGCCATTTTCTTTTTGTCTTTTGTTGCTAGAAATATCCAAAAATGACACAGTATACTTGGGGAAAAACTGTATTAAAAACTGTACTGCCCTTTCGCATGATAGTGGCGATATGTATATGTTTATATTTTAATTACGCAAAAACAAAATGTTACTTTATACATAATTAGTAGTTAGTAATAATTTTTAATATTTCGCTACTAAACAAAAATGCGCAACATCAACACTGTTGACGCTGCGCTGCTTCAAAATACGAAATTTGAGTTTCACGGAAGTTGCCGTATGTGTGTCGCTGACAAATAAGAGCTTCTAGTCCCACGATCCCATAATTCCCGAAAATGTTTGCCACAAAGTTGTCCAATTCATTGTAATTGTTCACATATTTGTGAAAACGCAGATTTTAATAAAATATGCTCTCATAATTTTCCAATAGCAATGATATATTTTCATTAAAATGTCAATAACAACAAAAATTCCGGAAAATGCGGGATTTTACGACTTAAATATTGTAACCCAAATGAATGCCAAAAAATTAATGGCATTCATTGTTTTTTAAATTCTTTTTGCCAAAAAAGAATTCAGACTGAAATGAATGCATTCTTTGATGAATGCATTCATTTTGAAGGCCATCTGATTGTGAATTCAAGCGTTTGAATTCCCATTCTTTTGACAAAATGAATGCATTCATTTTGAATCCCCATTCTTTTCAATTTTTTAGATTAATGCATTCCCAAGAGAATGCATTCCTTAACAACTCTGGTGCATATGCACAATCGATGTACGAACTAGCGTAGCGAAGAAACTTAAAAAAAAACATTGTTTTGTCTATTTTATCTTATTGAAGCGACTTTTGGAGCACTTTTGAAGTTATTTACCGCTACGAAAGTGCTTCACAGACCTTATTTTTAAGATGCTTATTTTCTTTAGCCTTGAAAATATTTTGGGAACTCAAAATTTTATTAAATGACATTTTACTTAAGATCTTCTATATAAAATAAAATATGTTTTTCTATTTCTATTCATAGGTACTTTTTTAAAAACCGTTTTAAACCGGTATAAAACCGAAACCATTTATATCGGTTTTTGATATCGGTTTAATTCTGATTTTCGTATAACGGTTTCGGTTACGGTTTCGGTTTTAAAAATGAAACGGTTTAAAACGGATATCGGTTCGGTTTCGGTTACAGTTTCAATCCTTGATTCTAACTATCATAATAACACCTACTTTAAAATTTACCATGTGATCTAACCTTCCCAACTGGTTTTATATTGGGACTAGCTATACCCGTGCACAGCGTTGCCCGTGTAAGTTTTTGTTAATGCAAAAATATATTTTTGTTTAAAGTTAGGATGCATTCACGCCCCTTTTTAGTGCATGCTTACGTCGCCCATTGCCCATTCCTGCTCACATTCCACGTGAAGTTTACAATGTTCAATATGATCATTTGTTTCGATTTTTACAACTCTTCTACGTGATGATTGGAGTTTTAAATACGAGAATTTGATTCGATTTTTATAACTCTACTCTTAGTATGTCAGGAGTTATACACCGAGAGCAAAACGTAATTACTCATAACTACGTTTTCGACTACGGCGTGAATAAAAATCCTTCGACAACTTGGTGTAGTAAGTAAATACATAGTCAGTTCTAACTACGTTTGCAATTTTCACTTCGACATAGGTACTTTTACTTCGACATAGGTACTTCAACTTCGACATAGTTATTAAAAACCTTTTACTTCGTCGTAGTTTACTCAATTTTTTTTTTAATAAAATTCAAATTTAAATACGTGATATTTTTTTCGATTTTTATTATGAGAATTGTTTAAGAGGACGATTTGTGGCATATAAATCTTTGCCCACGCGCTCTTGTATTATTGCTCACGCGGCTGCGATTTTCGAGTATTGCTTTTCCAGGAATTCGAGTACTGTCTTGTCCGGTGTCATTGACTCGTAGTAGATGCCGACGGTTCGGCAGGTGTTCTCTGTATATTTATGCATCAGTTAAGTTATGTTGATGTGGAAAACAAACGTTAAAAATAATTCCAAAACGGTAACATATCAAAACATACTGCGTTATTACTTCAAAGACACTGAATCTTCGACAACATCGCCGTTGTCACCATTGATAATATATGCGATGTATCAGTTTACGTCTGGCGTTAACCTTAACGATTAAGATACTTTGGACACCCAGGTTCTTTTGACGAGCAATGCTGTTTCTTCATAATCTGTTGACACATCGCGTTTTTAACGCATTTTAAAAATTCGCAATCACTGAATTCATTCTTTTACAAGGGGAAAAATGCCCTGAAAAAAATATACACATTATTTATAAGTTAAACACTTAAATATGTATAACTTACTTGAGTCCATGCTAGAGACTCTTTGAGACCAACGTTGATTTATAAATTTAATTAAACAATTTTGAAATTTTTATATTTCATTATTTTGAAATTGTCATGTTGTTTATTTACTATGATATACCATAACTATAATTATAAAACGTAGTTACTGCATTAGAATTTTCTATTGACTACGAAAACTAACCGATAGTTAACTACGTTTTTACTCTCGGTGTAGCAATTTCAATGTTTTGCTTATATAAGAGGTGCCACCACCATATACATATCTGGGCCAAATTTCATGAATATGGCTATCCCTAGCAATTAAGAGTTCAGGTTTGCCACGCCCATTTTTACGTTTGGGGGCGAATTACAAAAAAAAATTAATAAGAAATAACACATATTTTTGTGAAATTTTTAAAAATATGAGAAACATCATTCCAAAATTTAGATCATGTGATAATGACCTTTAACCTTTGGATACATAAATAAAGTTTTATGCCATATTAAAAGCCATATTTATACTTTTCAAATGATACCTCAATTGATCTTGTACATTTAGTTTTTAAGACAGAGGCAATTAAGTTATCCTACCTTTCTGATTTTTACCTGTTTTTCGCATTTTAAGCCACCATATTTCATGAACCATAGACCGTAGAGATTTAAAATTTTGTATATTTCTTAGTTAAATATAAGAGAATACTAATACAAAATTTTATCAATTTCAAAGAGAAAGATGTTTAAATTTCTTATTTTTTCGTTGATTTAAAATAGAATATCCCAATTTTTTGTTATTATTATTAAATTTTATAATTTATTAATGAAATATATGTAAAAAAACACAACAGACTAAATAATAAATACATTAATTTAAAAAAAAAAAAAAATATATATATATATATATATATATATAAAACAAAATTTTGTGACAAGTGAGATTTCTGTTTTTTTTAATAAATATGGCACATCATGTAATCCTTTTTATATGCACATGTTCTGTTTGTGGAGGAACCAAAATATATAAAAACAAATATAATAAAACATCTCACGAAACATCAGAAACATCAGAAACATTCAGTTTTAAGCAGTACGACTCATACTTTAATTATTTATATCTGATTTTTTTTAAACCAAAAACATTACACATTTTTTTTTATTATTCTGAAATTAACCTTCTAAATTTATTTGGCATTAATTGAGTATATTGTACCATAAAACCAATCTTAGTAAGATACCCTCCACGAAAAGTTGTATATTAATATATACAATGGGATTAGCTTAAATTGAAAACTTTATACTGATTTTCTTTACTACCGTATGAGTTTGTACATTCATTGGATTCTTCACAATAATTGTTTAATCTTAAAGATAAAATGTTGGTACTGCTGTTCAGAGAAAGTGCCACAAATGATCCATTTGGAAATATTTCGCAAGCAGTTATTTGGCTTGGAGGTGTATATGCTGCCAGTGAAGTTCCTAAAATGAAAAATTTGAAAAATATATATTCTTATGGATTTTGACATTCTATTTATGGCGTTATTATTTTTTTTTTCTAAACGTCATGTTTAGAGATTATTTCACAAATTTGTATATACCGACTTCGGTTGGTAAGCTTTAGGTGTAAATTGACACTAATAGCCCACACATAAAGTATTGATGTCGGTTTTTAAAAATATTTGTCATGGTTCCAATGAAGTGTGCCAAATGGAGGGAATCGCCCAATTTGTCAAATTTGTTCAAGTTTTTTATTCCAATCTTTCGAAATGTAGAAAATCTTTTGAAATCTTTTTTAAATGTAGATTTTAAATTCAAGTGGTAGACTTTTAGGACTCAGGATGGTGTTGTGCAATCGCAATTTAAAAAAAACTGATTCTCTTAATTTACCCTCTCCTAAACAATTGCTAGTCTCACCTTCGCGTTAGTAAATCCCGTTACCCGAGCAACCAGCTGAGGATCGGCTTTCAACCCTCTGGTCAAAGACAAACGAGGCAGGGATATTGGTCCTTCAAAATGGGGGTTTTGCGTTAGCTTACAACCCGCTATGCGATGGCAACCCACACAGACACTCCTACCCGTTCAAATTTTTCTCTATAGACTAAATATGAGTTATCATACATTTTTTTTTTAAATTACTGTACAGTAACCCTTCTGCACAAATTGTAAACATACCCCTTCTATTCAAATTGAGTCAAATTGACCCACTCATCCCTAGTACAAATTTAGGTAGGCTCATTTGGCTCATTAACTGATCATGTTATTATTTTATATGGTCGGGCTATGACAAAGCCCAAACGAGGAAACAAATCGGGCGCACAATGGCCATGTAACGAAGTATCCCGATCATGTACTCACCTCCGGCCATGATCATGTACTGATCGGGTAATACCCCATTTCAATATTTACTCGACCATTGACTCGTCAAGAACATGTTTCCCTTATGAAAGCCCTACAAATGCCCTATAAAATACAGTATTTAATTTTATATTGGGATATTCCATTTTAAATCAACGAACTGATTTCTTTAACACTTCAGAAATTATTTAAATTTAGTACAAATGCTGTACCATTACTAACAAAGACAATTTATATATTTTAAACCTCTGTTAATATGGTTCACGAAATTTGACGCGTTAAAAAGAGAAAAAATTGGTGAAAACTCACATAGGTGGGTTAACTTAATTGCATTTATCTTAAAAAATAGTTTACGTACAAAGTCAATTGTGGTATAATTTGAAAGGTATGACGATATCCTTTAATCTATATATATAAAAATGAAATGTCCTGTGTGTGCCAGACGGATTTGCCTGATTCTTTTTGTATTTTGTTCGTGTCAATGCAAGAGTGGTTTAGGAAAAAAGAAAAGTCGGAAAAACAAAGGAAAAGCCGGAAAATTGAAAAATCTAAAGTTGTCCCTAGGAACTTGAAATTTGGACTACGAAGGGATTTTTTGAAATTTGCCTCCTAAGGTACAAAAATGGGCGTGGAAAAACTAAAATTTTAATTCAAAATATCTGTAAGATAGCCACAGTCATGAATTTGGGCTCAGTAATGTATTTTGTTGTTGTTTATATTTTTTCTAAATGTGGGCGGAATTTGATAAAGGGGCGTGTCAGTTTCCATATAACCATAACTTTAGAAATGCCATTACTCCTGACCAGAGTTATGGAAATTGAAACAAAAGTGCATATTAAAAAGTAGAATCGTCACGTAGAATGTGGGCGGGATTGTATAAAAGGGCGTGGCTCCTTTCATATAACAAAAACTCTATAAATATTATATAACTCCTGACATACTTAGGGTAGAGTTATAAAAATCAAATCAAATGTTCATATTTAAAACTCCGATCATCACGTAAAATATAGACGGTATTGGACAATGGGGCGTGGCACTTCCCATACAAAAAAAAACTTAAAATTGCTATTACTCTTTACCTACTAAGAGCAGAGTTAAAAAAAATAAAAGAAAAGATTGTATTAAACACGTAGAATCAGGGCTGGAAAAATCCGAATACTTTGTGGAAAAAATTCACCGTCTTGGATCTGGAAGCCGTTTTCTTCTATATACTGAATAAGTCATATGGAGGAGAAAATGAAACGGTCTAAGTGCCTGATCAAATCTATTTTGAATGTCCTCTTTATAACACGACAACTCTTCAGAACCTATTAGATTCAATCAATATCTACCGCTGTAAAAATTGGCATAGAATTGACTTGAATTAAATCCATGGTTTCGGCGACTACATCATTAACTTATTTGCATCTACATAAAGGCCTATATTGGCTTATATAATATATGAAATCTTCACCAGAGATTTCTTCCAGCAGTGGTTCAAATAATTATTTTCGATTTGGTGGTTTATAACAAATTCTTAAATTTTCAAAACATAAATTGTACCCTGAATATATTTCCTAAATTATAATTCGAAAAATGTTCAAAAATCAATAAAATAAAAAATCCAAAAATCTTGGATGGGTTTTTTGGGAGTAGAGAGCCTTGCGTAGAATTTGGATGGAATTGGATAATTTTTAAAAATTTTAATAGCTACGTGGAATGTGATCGCGATTGGAAAAAGGGACATGGCACTATGATCAATGTGGGCGGGAAAAAAGCGACGTAGGCATGCACTAAAAAGGGAAAAAGGGGCGTAAATGTATCTACACTTTATAAACGATATAGTTTTACAATTACAAAAACTTAGCACGGGCGAAGCTGTGAACGGGTCCAGCTAGTATGGCATATAACTTTATTTATCAATCTAGAGGTTAAAGGTCATTATCACATGATCGAAATTTTGGAATGTTATTTCTCAAAAACCCATATTTTGAAATTTTCAAAAAAATGTATGTTCTTTTTTTCTTAACATTTGTGTTCAATTTTATAAGTGTATTCGTATTGTTTCCGGAGTTATAAATAAAAATGTGCAATCAAGTGTCATGTGTCAGTATCGGTATCGTTTGAAAGGTATTACGATGACCTAAAATTATTTTTTGTTTCCCAAAAGTTAAAGGCTATTATCACATGATAAAGATTTTGGGAAGGTATGTCTCCAAAACTCATATTTTCAAATAAAAATACAAATTATATTGTACATTTTTACTTCATTTCACATTTTTATTTATAACTCAGGAACCAACACGAATACACCGATGAAATTCAACACAGATGTAAAGAAGAAAATCAGCAATAATATATAATTTCTAAAATTTTAAAATTATGGGGTTGATTCCAAAATTTCGATCATGTGATTCCTGGGTTCGAAGATGTTTTTATATGCCTCACTCAATTTATATGCCTCACTAAAGATGAGAATTTTTTGCTCACTACTGATAAATATCTTTTTTCATCATTGATGAAAATAAATATATCGCTCAATGATCGAAATAATTCTCATCTTCAAAAGTACTCATCATTGAATGATGAAAAAAAGCAGAACGTAGCGAATTCTCCTCATTTGAAGATGAAAATAAATGATGAGAAAAGATGAAAAAAATGATGAGAAAAAAGATGAGAAAAGATGAAAAAAATTATGAGATAAATGATGAGAAAATGATGAGACAAATGATGATAAAATGATTAGTAAAATATGAGGACAAATGATATAATGGACACATCTGATTGCTGCTGAATGCTATGTAAGCAATGGTTTCGACATGTCCATTGAAAGATGAGGTGCTCCTGGACATGTCCATGATGGCCTCGGACAAAATTTTTTTTTTTCATTTTTTTTGAAATATTATAAAAATGATTTTGGACATGTTCAGGATGACCACTTCATGTGGGCGGAATCGCCTTCAAAAGATCAAAAGGATCAAAGAGATCGAAAGAAAAAAGCTCGAAAATATTTAAAAGATCATACAGATCGAAAAGATCGAAAGATCAAAAAGATCGAAAAAATAAAAAAGATCTAAAAGATCGAAAAGATCGAAAAGATCAAAAAGATCAAAAAGATCAAAAAGATCAAAAAGATCAAAAAGATCAAAAAGATCAAATAGGTCAAAAAGATCGAAAAGATCAAAAAGATCAAAAATATCAAAAAGATCAAAAAGATCAAAAAGATCAAAAAGATCAAAAAGATCAAAAAGATCAAAAAGATCAAAAAGGTCAAAAAGATCAAAAAGATCAAAAAGATCAAAAAGATCAAAAAGATCAAAAAGATCAAAAAGATCAAAAAGATCAAAAAGATCAAAAAGATCAAAAAGATCAAAAAGATCAAAAAGATCAAAAAGATCAAAAAGATCAAAAAGATCAAAAAGATCAAAAAGATCAAAAAGATCAAAAAGATCAAAAAGATCAAAAAGATCAAAAAGATCAAAAAGATCAAAAAGATCAAAAAGATCAAAAAGATCAAAAAGATCAAAAAGATCAAAAATATCAAAAAGATCAAAAAGATCAAAAAGATCAAAAAGATCAAAAAAATAAAAAAAATCAAAAAGATCAAAAAGATCAAAAAGATCAAAAAGATCAAAAAGATCAAAAAGATCAAAAAGATCAAAAAGATCAAAAAGATCAAAAAGATCAAAAAGATCAAAAAGATCAAAAAGATCAAAAAGATCAAAAAGATCAAAAAGATCAAAAAGATCAAAAAGATCAAAAAGATCAAAAAGATCAAAAAGATCAAAAAGATCAAAAAGATCAAAAAGATCAAAAAGATCAAAAAGATCAAAAAGATCAAAAAGATCAAAAAGATCAAAAAGATCAAAAAGATCAAAAAGATCAAAAAGATCAAAAAGATCAAAAAGATCAAAAAGATCAAAAAGATCAAAAAGATCAAAAAGATCAAAAAGATCAAAAAGATCAAAAAGATCAAAAAGATCAAAAATATCAAAAATATCAAAAATATCAAAAATATCAAAAGGATCAAAAGGATCAAAAGGATCAAAAGGATCAAAAAGATCAAAAAGATCAAAAAGATCAAAAAGATCAAAAAGATCAAAAAGATCAAAAAGATCAAAAAGATCAAAAAGATCAAAAAGATCAAAAAGATCAAAAAGATCAAAAAGATCAAAAAGATCAAAAAGATCAAAAAGATCAAAAAGATCAAAAAGATCAAAAAGATCAAAAAGATCAAAAAGATCAAAAAGATCAAAAAGATCAAAAAGATCATAAAGATAAAAAAGATCAAAAAGATCAAAAAGATCGAAAAAGATCGAAAAAGATCGAACAAGATCGAAAAAACCAAAAAGATCAAAAAGATCAAAAATATCGAAAAGATCAAAAATATCAAAAAGATAAGATCAAAAAGATCAGAAAGATCGCAAATATCAAAAAAAATCAAAAAGATTGAAATGACTTAAAATGATTTTGGACATGTGCACTGGAGAATGGATAAGGTGCTAATGGACAATATTTTTCATATTGTTTTGAAATGTCAAAAAAGTCAAAAATTAGAAAACCGTCAATACTTCGCGATAGACTGCCAATTCAAAGTGACGTACTACTATACTGGAAAGCTATATATTACAAAGAAAAATCTTTAGGAGATATAGCTGAAATTGCATTGTCGTTCCAGCTATGCAAGTTTCCGTTGAACGGGCTTTTAGTGCATTACCTATAATACATACTAGGTTAAGAAATAAATTAAGTAGGGATAATTTAGAAAACTTATTATTAGTAAAATTATATCATAATATTGTTGAACAGTTACATTTTTCATAAAAAAAAACCATTAACAATACAAATGTATAAATGTATTTTCATTTAAACAATATCAGATATTCATCGAACAAAAACAACCCAAAAATAAAAATTTCCATGGTCATCCTAGACATGCCCGTGAGCACCTCATCCATTTTCCAGTGGACATGTCCAAAATCATTTTTATAACATTTCAAAATATATTGAAAAAAAAAATTGTCCAAGGTCATCATGGACATGTCCAGGAGCACCTCATACTCCAGTGGACATGTCCAAAATCATTTTTATAAAATTTCAAAAAATAATGAACAAAAAATTGTCCAAGGTCATCATGGACATGACCAGGATAATTTTTATAACATTTCCAAACATAATGAAAAAAAAAATTGTCCAAGGTCATCATGGACATGTTCAGGAGCACCTCATCCTCCAGTGGACCAGTCCAAAATCATTTTTATAACATTTCAAAAAATAATGAAAAAAAAATGTTTGTCCTAGGTCATCATGGACATGTCCAGGAGCACCTCATCCTCCAGTGGACATGTCCAAAATCATTTTTATAACATTTCAAAAAATAATGAAAAAAAAAATTTTGTCAAAGGTAATCATGGACATGTCCAGGAGCACCTCATCCTCCAGTGGACATGTCCAAAATCATTTTTATAACATTTCAAAATATAATGAAAAAAACAATTTTTTTTGTACGAGGTCATCATGGACATGTCCAGGAGCACCTCATCCTCCAGTGGACATGTCCAAAATCACTCTTATATAATTTTAAAATATATTGAAAAAAAAATTATCCAAGGTCATCATAGACATGTCCAGGAGCACCTCATCCTCCAGTGAACATGTCCAAAATCATTTTTATAACATTTCAAAAAATAATGAAAAAAAAAAATTGTCCACGGTCATCATGGACATGTCCAGGAGCACCTCATCCTTCAGTGGACTTGTCCAAAATCATTTTTATAACATTTTAAAAAATAATAAAAAAAAATTGTCCGAGGTCATCATGGACATGTCCAGGAGCACCTCATCTTTCAATGGACATGTCGACATTCAACAGCAATGGGATGTGTCCATTATCTCATTTGTCCTCATATTTTTCTAATCATTTTATCATCATTTGTCCATCATTTTTCTCATCATTTTTCTCATCATTTTTCTCATCATTTTTCTCATCATTTTTCTCATCATTTTTTTCATCTTTTCTCATCTTTTTTCTCATCTTTTTTCTCATCTTTTTTCTCATCTTTTTTCTCATCACATTTTTTCATCTTTTCTCATCATTTATTTCAAATGATGAGAATTCGCCATGTTTTACTTTTTCTCATCATTCAAGTGTGACAACAGGCTAAATAATGAATGCATTAATTTAAAAACATATATATATATATATATATATATATATATATATATATATATATATATATATATATATATATATATATTTCCAGATTAAAAAAATAATGACCTAAATATATATATATATATATGATGATGATGAGATTAACAGTTCCAAAAAGAGAAATTGGCGCTCGAAATTGGCGCTCGTCTCAAGCCAATTTCGATTGAATTGCAATATCCGTTTCTAAAAGCGATTTGCCCCTCTAGACAAATGAATGAACGAGTTAATTATCCTGTCATGATATTTATTCAGATCAATCTTAAACGTTCTAAAGCTACTACCGCTTTAGTAGGTAAGCGGCTCTCCATGTTGCATACATTACCTCACATTACTACCATTTAAGAACCATGGGTGTATAACAAACGCATCTGTGGTCTTAGTGAACTACGTGGTGAAACCATACTCTACGATAAGCAAGCCGTAAGACCTAGAAGCTGTAATATAGTATAGAAACACTTTGCTGTCACAAAGTTAACCCAATTCCGTGGACAAGATTTCTGTAACTTTGTCGATCAAAAATGTCGACTCATATTGTCGATTTGACGTCATAATGACGCAATTTTCATTTCGTATTGAATGATATTAGTGACATTTAACGATTTTGAAGTCCCAGAAATCGACAATTTTATCACTTGATTTACAGAAACTAGCTGCTGGTTTCACAAAGTGTGGGGCAGCAACAAATGCAGCGCACGAGGTACCAGACTTTTTGACTTCATCATGACCTCCAATCTGAACATTCACAACACTGGAAATATACCTACGTTTGTGACTGCTGGAAGACAGGAAGTGATTGACATAACTTTGTGTAAGTAGACTGAGAGAGTCATTCTTAAACTGGAAGGTTCTTAAAGAAGATTCTTTATCGGATCATAGGTATATCGAGTTTCATACTGACCAAGAGGTGCTGCCCCCTAAGACGGTAAGAAACCCTAGGGAAACGAACTGAACACGCTTCAGACATGAACTTGAGAATTCCCTCAATATTCCTGTCAGAACTTGTTCCAAAGAAAGTATTGAGACGAAAAACCTTATCTAGACCTCAAATTCCCTGGTGGAACGCTTGTCTTGAAACCTTGCGCTAGGATTCCAGAAAGCTTCTGAGGATCAATTAAGACTCTGACAGGTTACTTTATCGAGCTAAGCAGGAAGAATATAAGAAACTAATTCGTAAATCGAAAAGTGTTTCTTATAAAGACTTCTGCAGTAACATCGAATCCTCCAGTGAGACTAGCCGTTTGGTCAAGTTTCTTAAAAGAGACCGAACTTTTTTGGGTGAATCTTTTCCATTAAATGGATATCTGTGATCCTCGCATATGGATGTGAAGCAATGACGATTGGAACATATTCACACAAAAATATTCTAATGATGTATATGATGTATATACCAATTGGAATAGATTCCAAAAAAATTCAATTTAAAGTAACGTGAACCTTTTTTTATGAGTTGTCCGGTAAACTGCACTTCTACCCATATTTGACGAATCAGGTAAATCGATTGGTTTGTGCATTGGACCACAATCCGAAAGTTCCCCCAGGTAAACTGCATTAACCATTAACCATGCATAAACGGCATTAACCACTTTGCGTACAAATGCAACACGCACAGCTCGGCCAAACTATTAAAAGTAATGCTGACCACCATCACACGTGAGCCATCCAAACTGTTCACTAACATCACCCAAATTAGTATTAGAGTCTATCCTTTCCATCGCAAGAACATTCGTGTTGCTGCAACGCAAATTGCGCACAAGTCCCGCAACCTAATTTTTATTTTTGATTAAAAAAAAAGTAATAGCCCTTATTCTTGAGCAAAATAATAAAAATTAATTTTTACATTTTATTTTTGAGTTATAAAATAAAAATTGAAATTTGATTTATATTGCTGAGCAAACAAAGAAAAAAATTAAAAATATTCTTTATTTTTTTATTTTTCCCGTAAAAATCAAAAAATAAAAGTCACTGCATATTTCAATTCTGCATGCGAAAATAATTGATTCTGTATTCTCAAAACTTGCGTACATATTTTATAACACGTTGATTTTTTTCAAAAAAATATAAGAATAACCGTTATTTAGGGTCCCTGAGAAAAAACGAACATAATTCACATTCGTTCACTGGGTGACGTGCCAGATGATCAATGGAGTCTAGAACAAATACGAAATGATCAAAGTAGGACCCTGACATCGCAAAAATTTGAACGTTCAAGGAACAACAAATAATGCCATTATGGAAAGAGATAGCATCTAACAGTCCAATAAGCAGGGCTTACTGGGCGCAGTGGCAAAGCCTAAAGCTACAAAATGATTGTTTGTACCGTGCGTGCACGAAATAAAATAAAAGCAGTAGTACTGAAAAGCCATTGGATCCAATGGAGGTCACTAGCATTAATAAAACGATTGAAGAAGTCAGGAAACATTTTTATAGGGTCGGAAATCAGAAGCTTATTGGATCCACAGATGCTAAAAATGTGTATCCGCAAAAAGAAAATCCGTCAGGAGTTGCGGAAAGATTAATCAATACAACGTAGGAGCACATTGCGAACGTACTGTCATTGATGTGCAAAAGCCGATTCCAAAAAGTGTTTTGGGTAAGAAGAAAAGTGTAGACCGCGACGAGTTGCATCAGTCCTTAAGACCTTAAGACTCTGAGGGATTCAAGGAAGCATATCTATGCTTTGTAGCGCGCCACGAGTGAAATTGTTAAATCCAAAACTACAAAAACACCGGGAAGGACTGTGCAGGATCATCAAAAGGACTAATGACATTGTGTATCTAATTCAGAATACTACAGGCGTCAGACGAAAAGTGAAAGTCGTACATTAAGAAAGGTTGACGCAATACAGAGAGAGAGGAACATCTCTTCGGGACGAACATATTTAGGTGGAGGGCAGTGTTACGAAAAGGTGTTACGAAAAGATGTAATTTGCTCAACTGTGCCAGGGTAAATGAGACGCAAAACAATTCAGCGCACTAAGCAATGTGTTAGAAAGAGAATTCAGCGCACTGAAGGCAATGTGCGAGAATGTGATAGAATATCACGTAATAGAAACACATAAGTGCGAATGAAATGCCAATTGCATGCGTCAATCACGAAATGAGTAGATGGTTCTCGAAACATGTCGAAGCTTGTCGAAACGTGTCGAACTGATGCATGCAGTATATAAGGGAGCCGCATCTGTGGCAAAGCACTTCAGAAGTAATTGGAAAGTGGTCGAGTGCATCTCGTGTGTGATAAATGTCAAGTTAAACTGTGGACATGTAGCAATTGTTAGAATTTATAATTAGTAAATAATAAAGTTAATTGTTCTAATTTAAACCAAACATAAGAATATTTTTATTTTGTACACAATCCAGAGATACGAACTAGAACAATTTTCCCTAGACTGAATTTTCGTAACAATATTTATTGGTTAAGTGAAGTGAACTTATTTTTTTATGACATAAAATTTAATATATTTTAGTTAGTATCATATAATTAAATATATAACGAAAAATTATTTTGAAGAAATTGTGATATTTTGAACATTGAAGGCGAATTTTGAATTTTAAAGTGCTCCTGTATTTTTGATACTAGGGGCACATCCAAGTGACATACCTTAATATTATAACTATTACCTTTCGTTGCAATAAAACAAATCAAACCAACAATTCCTCAAAAGCTTCTCATCACACCTTCGATAATAAATACAAAATTGTAAATTTTTGGATTTTTAGCGCTCATACCGTGGAATAGATTCTGTTATATTATAAATTATGATGAAAAATTATATTTTGATTATGAAATATAACATAATGTATCAAAAACAGTTTAATCCGACCAAATTGAAATGATATCTTAAAATTTATTTTGAGGAAACGGTAATTTTTTGTTCAATTAATCCTAAAATCACATTTCCTATATTCTTAGTCTTAGGGCCACATTGACACGAGATACCTTAAAATCTTTTATGTGTTGTTAGTGTATTCAAAATCAATAGCATTAACCCTTGCGTACCTTTTAAGTTTTTTTTTTAGCATACTGTTGTTGTGAATCAGAAACGTTTGGAAGAAGTGCATAATGTTTATGAGTGCATACTTTCAGGAGATAAAATTAAGTTTGCTTGATTCGTTGTAATTTAAATCAAGATTAACGCCAGCTTGGGAACAAATTAAGAATTTAGCACATTTAAATTATCTCACTGTTAATGATTTCACAACATTAGTAATATCCGATGTGGGGTTCAGGAGGTATTGAGTAGTACGTAGATTTAGGAATATGCTTGCTTGCATTTATGAGTTGTATTTTAAGAAATAAGTATAAGCAAGGGGTTCATGAGTCGCACGAGTAGAGGTTAAGTTTAGATTTTAAGCACTATGATTTTAACTGCCTTAGAGTGCAGACGTGTTTTTAGTTTACGCTCAAGCTTTGTAAAAATACTTTAAAATAATTAATAAAAGTATAAAGCAAGTCTAAAATATCCTTGCATTTTTATTTAATAATAAATGTTAGGACAAGAATTGTGGACTTCGACGGAAAATTGTCACTGACGGTTTCATCAATAAAAGGCAAGTAAAAAAGGACCCCAAGAGCCCGCAACATATTGGCGCAACATTTGGCCCGCAACATCTATTACTTCTTGGAACATAAAAGTGCTCATAAAATAAAAGAATCATAAGACTGGAAAGGGGAATTTACTGCATTAAATAAAAAATTAAACTATATTTTAGAAGAACTGCAGGAGTTGTTAGATCAGGCTAGTGAAATAGAGGAAGAAAACGACAAATTAAGAACTTTGTTGAAATATAAAGATATTTCGAACGAGCACTAAGCCAACAGCCTAGATTAAAATTCAAAACATTAGAAGAAGCCAATAATAAAGTAAGGGAATTAGATTCAACACATTCACGAAACATCATTATATCATAAGGAGGCATTACAGATTGATGGAAAGTTTGATAAAATATCAGCACCGGAGACAACATTAGAAATGTTGTTAGATACTGTAGCGAAATACGTAGGAAGTGTGGTTCCATTTATTATGGGATCGGAATCACCGTCCGTTAAAACTGAACTTTATAGATTCATGGACGGTTGTGAGTTAGCAAGTCTGAAAATTACAGAAGAAAACAGAGAAGAATTCATTAGCTTTGTCAAACTGCATCTTCTTGGTGACGCTTATGATCTAGTCCGCACAAGAAAGTTCAATGATTTAGAGGAGTTATTTGATGTTTTAAGAAATACATATTTAAAAATGACTACTTTAGATTCGGTTCAGGATAGTATAAGAAAAGTATATCAGACGGATGGTGAGAGTCTGAGGACATTTGCAAGAAGATTAGAAGGATTATGGGCAAACGCCAATGAAATAGCAGATTCAAGGTACAAAATAATAAATCTACCTACAGACGTTTTTAATACTGAATTAGTAAACTCAGTTCTGACAGCATTCAAGTTAGGTGTAAAAGATCCGACAATAAAGGTTCTATTATTAAGTAGCAAAGCAGAAAACTTGAATGATTTATTAGATGAAGCATTAAAGGCCCAGATAAGAATTCAAAGGGGTCCGAGATTCCCCGAGGAAGTGTACAGTTTCGAACAACGATCTGTAACCAGTCCAACGAATAATATTCAAAACAATCATTTTCAAACTACTCCAATGAATTACAAAATATAAACAAACAATAAAACGGAAGGATCAAAAATATGACCAACATGCTCTTTTCTCCAGGAAAAAGGACATATATGAGACGAATGTATTACGCGGAAAAACACACCGTTTTGTGTAGAGTGTGAAAAGTATGGGCACGGATTTAGTTGGAGATGTGCTTCCGTTAGATTAGAAGCTCAAAATAAGGAAGGGTTTGGACGTAAACAAAACCATCCAGTCGTTAATATGGAATTTTTAAACAACAATTTGCAAACATGACATAACACTACGTACCAATAACAATAATAGAAATAATAACAAAAATAATGGGAATAATGGGAATAACCCTAGAAATAATTTAAAAAGTGATTGGTATCGTAGACTTGGTCAAGGGAGAATAATGCTCGAAAAAAGGGAAACTACCAGGGGCCCAGCCATGGCCAGTAAACTGGGGACCTATTATAGCAAAATTAGGTCAAAAGGGGTAGAGATAGTAAATCATAAGGCTGAAGGGTCTGTGATCACATTAACTACCCAAACTCCTAAAAATGAGAGAAAACCGGTGGAGGAAAATATTGCAAATCAGACGTCGGCAGTGACCGTTGATACACATATCGATCCACCGTGGTTTGATTGTGAGGGAGTGACAATGGTAATTTTTGAATTAATACATTTCTTTATATATATAATAATAGCAATAGGGGCAAAAATGATTAAATTATTAGCAGATGAAGCTAATCGGCAAAGATTTGTAAGGGAAGAAATGCAAATAGGTCAAAAGGTGAACAATATGTTTACAGGAATGTTGAAAAAGTTTGAAAATTTTATAAAATGTTATGATAAAAAATCAGACAACAGTTGATTTGACAAAATAGTAAGAAAGATTTGAATGGGGCTTTTGGTGGATGCGTAAGGACTTTAGGCACGACCATTATACAACACAGTAATATAAAGTGATTACTTTTAATAATGCATGTAGTATCTCTTGAACAAGGAATACCAGCAGACGGAATAATAGGACGGGATAACATATGGAATAGATCCGTAATAATCGCAATTAATAAGACCATAACATTCTATGATAAAAAAGAGAATCACACTATCCGATTACCAATGAAAACGAGAGCCGACATTAAAAATATTTATTACAATCATGAAATAAAAATCATACCGAGAACCGTAAAAATAGTACAAATTACACTAAAAACAAAAATTCCAATTGTATTATACATAAACGAGAAATTTATCCTGGAGTATATTTGGGAGAAAGCTTATCGAATGTTAACAAAAATAAAGTTTATGTCTCAGTATTAAATGCTACAGAAAAGGACATTATAATAGACAACAATTTTAAACCGACATTTTCAAATTTTAATCAGTATAGGGAATCAGATACAAACAATTCTACAATAAATACTATAAATTCAGTGAATATAAAAATTGGATTAAAAGATTATTAGAAAAAATTAACATCGATGAATCTTTAAATAAGGAGGATATCACATCATTACAAAATTTTTGTATTTCTTACAACGATGTTTTTCACTAAGAAGGTGACGAACTGTCATACACTCCGATACTTAAACACGACATAACAACACAATGAAATCAACCACGAATTAACCAAAAGCAATTCAAACTTCCACAAACACATAGAGAGGAAATTAATAGAAAGGTTAACAAAATGTTAGATGCTGGCATTATATCGCCAACCGACGAGGAGCGACAAAGACGGTAACAAAAAATGGAGACTTGTCATAGATTTTCGTAAATTAAATGACGTAACCATAAAACAGGTATTTCCGATTCCGTGAATAGACGAAATATTAGTTCAATTAGGTCATAGTCGGTATTTTTCAACTTTAGATTTAGCATGTGGCTATCATCAGGTCTTGGTAGAAGAAGCTGATATAGAAAAAACTGCTTTCAGTAGAGGACATTTTAAATTCAATAGGATGCCTTTCGGTTTAACAGGGGCACCAGCAACTTTCCAGAGGATAATGAATCACATCTTGACAGGGTTACAGGGTATCGATCGAAGTTTACCTAAGCACGTATACAGTAAAACTGAACTGTAGATGTAAATTTTATATAAATTATTTGAATATAAATGGTCAGATCACAGGTCACAATGGACCGATATGCCTAACATACAGCGTAGGTGTATAAGTAATCTAAATTATGAGTTTCATTAATCTAACTCTTCAATTGTTTAAGTAGTAGGGAATCAACAGACAGACAGACGGACATCGCTAAATCGAATCAGGAGGTCATGCTTATCAAGAATATATATACTTTTCCATACCGGAGATGCTTCCTTGTGGGTGTAGGGTATAAAGATCAGACATCCTGCCTTACTCGTTTCCGATATAAATTATCGGAATATGATTTTGAAATAATTTACAAACCAGGGAAAAAGAATTTAAATGCGAATGCTTTAAGCAGAATACCATATATAGAACCAGATATTACTGCTGTACAAACACGATCCAAAACTACAGAAAATATTTTAGATCAGCAAATCACAAAAATAAAACCACAAACCAGTACACCAGTCGTAGATGAAACAATAATAGATACAAATGAAGAAACGAATTCAGCTCAATTATTAACCGATCCAGATAAAATTAAAACCGTGATGAAATATTTTCATGATTCAACACTAGGAGGCCATCAGAGCACATTTAAAACATATTTTAGGATTAAGAAACATTTTAAATGGATGGGAATGCAGAAACAAATAAAGGAATATGTTAGAAACTGTCCTAAATGCCAAATGAACAAAAGTTCAAAGTTAACAAAAATTCCAATGGTTTTGACAGATACGCCAACACGTCCATTCGATAAGGTTTAAATGGACTTGGTAGGAATTTTGCCCGAAACAGTATCGAGAAATAAATATATATTAACTTTTCAAGACGATTTTTCAAAATACATGTGCTGCGTAGCTTTCCCATACGCGGAAGCAAGCACAGTACCTAAAGCTTTTTACGAGGAAATTATCACGCGTTATAATATTCCGAAAATTTTAATTACAGATAATGGTTTAAATTTTGTGTCAAAATTATTTTTAGACACGTGCAAGTTATTAAACATTAAAAAAAATGCGTATAACACCTTATCACCCGCAGGCGACTGGCCCGTTAGAACGAAGTCCCAGACCTTTGGCGGAGTATTTGAGATGTTTTGCAAAAGAGGATGGGTCCAACTGGGACCAATGGTTGAATTCGGCAATGCATGTGCACAATAACACTGTGCATACGTCGACAAGGCAAACATCTTGTCGTACTTTATACGGATTTGAATTCGACATGCCAACCAACCTAAAACGAAAATGTTCACCAATTTATAACAGTGAAGATTACAATAAGGTATTAAAATACACACACGTACACATGAGATAGTCAGACAAAATCAAGAAAAAGCTAAGGAAAGATCTAAGCGAAGTAACGATAATACATTAAATACAGTAGTTTTTAAGGAAGGCGATAAAGTTTTATTAAAAAACCGGAATAGGAAAAACAAATTTTCACCAATCTGGGTAGGACCCTACGAAGTCCTTTCGATAATAAGTCCTGTGACAACAGTGATCTGTATCAAGGGAAAAGGAAAAAATTCCATAATAACTTATTAAAAGCATATAACTCTTAAGTTATACACAATTTAACGAACAAATACTATACACTCTCACTATAATTGAGATAGGTCAGTCAAGAGTATTGTCTATGGAAACAAACGACAGAAAGATCATTGCACTTAAAGTACAGATATATGTTAGCATAGCACACACTATAGTGGAGGAGAGAGAGAAGTGAGGAGCTTATGTGTAGTTATAAGCGAAAAGATGCAATTCAGCAAAAGTTAAACCACGGCACTAGCTCAGTGAAGCAGGGACCCGCTAGGCAACGATACACAAAGTATAAAAAAAAAACTAAAAAACAAAATAAAATAAAGAAAAGAAAAAACCACCACCAAAAACTACACTATCTCAAAAGACAATGAAACAAACAAGTTAACCACAACAAGCATGTACAACATTCGCTAATGCATGCGCAAAAATGTAATACAACAGAAAAAAATATATATATCTAAAATAACGAACATACAGATAAAGAAATGAAACTTAAGATTTTTTGTTACAAAGTTCTTTGATTTAAAAAAAAAGGTCTTTATTTTTTTTCTTTTGAATAATTTCATTTTCGTATAACTTAATTTTCTTTTAATGTTTCAATGATAATAGGTACTGGATTGACGGCGGTAGCCAGAGTGTGGTGAAATAGACACCAATGGTGGCATCCAACCATACAACTTCCCGGCAAACCGCCAGGAAGTCGGGTAGGCTCTGGCTACTCCATAACGCCAGAATTAAACAGCTGAGCTTGTATCCGACCTGGTGGCCGTCTCTATCCTCATCCTCCCAACAATTAGTTTGTAACTCTTGTATGTATTTGTCAAAGAAGTTCATTGGGTTATTTTCCCATAAGGCCATAAGCCTACGTTCTTCGTTAGCAATCTCGACCTCTGCATCGCGCCGCAACCGACCCACATACTCCTCCACTTTCAGTACAAAGAATAAACGAAAGGAAATTCGGCCCAGAATCGCCGTCTGAGCCATCTTGTGGGTCGGCATACAGGTATTCGTACATGCGAGGGGCATAGTCGGCATGCGGGACTGCAAGGAAAAAGAAAAGAAAAAAAAACATTAAAAACACACACACAAAAGTATAAATACATAGTTGAAATAAATTATTAATTTAGCAATCTTTCTTAATTTAAAAAAAGGCAAAAACTTACCTCGATCGGAATAATGTACGGTAACTGGAATGGGCCTAAACTCAGGAGCAGGCTCCAGGTTACGTTCAACGTCGAGAAGACGAGCGAGTTCTTACTCGTTCCTCTTTGAGGCCTGTTTCACCAAATATCCCTTGCAAGCTTCTTCATTGTAGTATTCACACTTATCTGTCAGTTTAAAAAAAGGGAGTAGTTAAACTTAATATACTTGCTAAATAATTTTAGCAAATCACCAAAATTCTTACCAGCCATTATGAAGATGTCGACACGTTTAGAATAAACACACAATTAAAACGACACATAAATTTTAAAACAAGAGTCGACTCCAGAAAATAAATGGAAAAGGTACGACCTTAATAGACCTTTGATTAAATTTTATAACATTGTATCCTAAACAATTGTTTTTCTTTACGATAGCGAATAAACATAATAGGAAAATGAGTTTAATATTGGTACTGGTCCTGATTGGCGGCGGGGGAAGCAGTCAATATCAAACAGACAGAGCGACTCTGGCGTATGGACAATAATTGCAAATTTCAAACCACTGCAATTAAACGAACTATCGAATAATTATGCGGAGACAACGCAGGAGATGTGTGAGCAGATGCGCGTAAAAATACCTGATATGAACATCAAAAACTCATGCAAAGCAGCAACCAAGGATTGAAACCGTAACCGAAACCGATATTCGTTTAAAACTGTTTCATTTTTAAAACCGAAACCGTAACCGAAACCGTCATACGAAAATCAGAAATAAACCGATATCCAAAACCGAAATAAACGGTTTTATAACGGTTTTATACCGGTTTAAAACAGTTTTTAAAAAGCATAAAAAGAAACAGGAAAACATATTTTATTTTATATAGAAGATCTGAAGTACAAGGCATGTTTAAATGTCATTTAATAACATTTTGAGTTCCCAAAATAATTTTTTTTTGTTGTACAAAAATTCACATGTTGTTTTTTGAAAAACATTGTTTACAAATAACAGTCTTTGGTCTAAAATTTGTTTTTTTTTTCATTAATTTGTGTAGCGTAAATCGAATTAAAAACAAAACACCAGCAACTCCAAGCACAATTTTTTGTTAAAAAATGATTAAATTTTGAATGATATTGTTTTTTTATTTATTATATTAGTAAAAAAAAGTGGGACAAGTTTTGAAAATTTTACTTGAATAATTTTTAAATACTTTTAAAGGATCTATTCAATAGAATATTATTTATAAGTCTGAGTTTGATTGATTTTTGAATGATTTTTCAAAACACCTAATTTTCGGACATATATATTAAGGATACTTATAATAAGGTAACAAAAAAACAATGGTGATACAAGAAAAAATTAGTAACTTATACGGAAAATATAGTGAAAATTCGAACATTTCAACTATAAAGGCAAATATTTAATTGAAGATATTGCAGTTCACTGAATTGTTAAAATTTAATTTCTTTGGTTTTATGGATGGAAATTGTACATAATTCTTCTTCTTTTCATGAAGTTTAAGAACATTTACCGATGTATTCTTCTTGCTTTTATTTAAGGTTCGCTTCTCGGCTCTACTCTGCAATTCAGATCATGTCGCAGATGAAGTCAAAATGTTACTTTTCATTGACTTGTGGTCACGATTGAAAATTTTTCTTGGCGAAATCAATTAAATAATTCATATAACATCATAGTTTCACTAAAATAACAACCAACATTGTTATATTACGTTTCCCACTTTATCCCAATAAAACAATTTGAACATAACCTAGCACAATATATACAATGTTAAATTATGGTTATGGAAAAAAAGAAATTTTATACAAAAACCGAAATCAAAACCGAAACCGTAACTTGGAACCGGTATACCGAAACCGTTTCGTAATAAAAACCTAAAACCGAAACCGTAACCGAAACCGAAACGTGGAAAAAACCGAAATCGAAACCGTTATTCGTTTAGGTTTCAATCCTTGGCAGTAACCCAGGAAAAAAAATATATTATTACAACTTTAAAAAAAAATGAAGAAATAATAAGGCGAACAGTTAGGGGGCAGACGTCAGAGACGAGCTCTTAACTTCATTGGCGAAGGCCTCAATTGGGTATTTGGAGTGATGGACAACAAGCAAAACCTACAAAATTATGCAAAAACAAATAACGGTAATGTCAACCAACTATAATAAGTTGGCAAAACCATTATTAAATTCTATGAATGATGTCGAAGCTGTACAAAAAGAACTTACCAAAACTATTGCACAACAAACAGCTATTCATAAGAGTATAAACAATTCAATCGACAAACTACTATTCATAATGCACTTATTAGAAATACAAACAACGATAAATGCAAACCTGATTGAAATACAAGGACAACAATTAATAGAGATGGCTGTCATAGACGATCTATATAAGGGACGCCTGTATATGTCGATTATTGATCAGAGGGAGCTGAATGAAATGATTGCTAAATTAACTCTAAGAGGAAAGGCCAATTGGTTCATACAACAATCATTTGAAATGCATTATTCCTCCACCGTACGCGTTTTTCCGGACGCAAACAGTCTAATCATCATCATCATCAAAAGTCCGTTGCCTGACATTATACAGAGTCTATCCAATACCCACCAATATTAATAAAGAATGGGCCGCGTTGGTTAAGACGACATATGACTTATTAGCAGAAGCTGAAGACCGAAGTAAATTCATAGGATTAACCACTGCATATTATGATAAATGCATAACTATTAGCCAGAGCATGAATAAAGAGGTCACACTATGCAAACGACCCGGCACAGTACTAACAAACTTTGCGAAGTAACTCTAATACAACACAAAACAGTTCCATCAGACAACTGCAATCACGTTGCGATCAAGTAGAGTTCCGGTTTGGTCGTGAAGCTTTGGTCTCCAAACACCTGGTTATATAAATTTGAAACACCAACAAGATTCGAAGCAGTATGCGGCACAGACATGGCAACATTGACATTATCTGGACTAGGATGGATGTCAGTTAATGAGGCATGTGATCTTCATAATCAGGAATTGATATTACCATACCAGTAACATACAAAAAAGAAGACCACACAACATTTCTTGTAAACCTGAAAAGAAACTGGTCACCATTGTGACGATCACATTTGGTGGCAAATGTAACCGCACAATATCGGCGAGAACGACACTATTCGACGGCGCTAGCAACGCCGTCCGAAACAACGAGGCGCAGAGGAGCAAAAGCTCACCAACAAACGTATGTCGTTTACACACACACACGGTGGTGAGCGAACGAGAGAAATCACCACTGTGTGCCTCACCACTTTACAAGCGCTAGTGAGCGAAGCGACATGGAGATCCCTAACACATGCGCAGTGGTGAGCGAGCTTTGGCACACCAACAGGCCAAAACTACAAAATAGTTGGGCAACAAAGCACCAACGACGTGCTACAATGCACCAACGCTTCACCAAGTGCTCGCCTATAAAAGGCGAAGCACAAGTGAAAATCGGTCTCTACTCTCTTCGATAGCTCTTCGCTTGCAGTAGACCTGGACGACAGTGACTAGTGGCAGTGTATCCTCGGCTTCTACAGGATATACTGTGCACTAGAATGTGGCCTCGGATTCTACGGGACCACACGAAAAATCACTAACGACTGACCCAGTTTCCCGCCCTGGTTATGGGTTCCGACAGTTAGCGCAATACCAGAAGTACAACACCATGAAGGACTAGCACAGTACCAGAAGTAAAGCACCATGAAGGACTAGCACAATACCGGAAATACAACCCCAGGAAGGAGTAAGTTTGGTTAAAAGACATCCTACTTAATTACCAAAAGCAGCCACATGCGGCCACCGCATAATTGAAACCCCGAAGAAAACGGCCACATGCGGCCAGCAGAATACTGAAATCTACAAGAAAGTGCCACATGCGGCCATATTCAGAACGCATGAATTAAGCTGCAGAGGCAGCCTATAACCATAATTATATTATACAGAATTATTTAAATAAAGTACTATTATCACTTATTAAATCTCGGTGTACGGCGTATTTATTTGGAAAGGGGTCTTGAGGGGTCCCCTGTCAACTATAAATTTTGTACCGTACGGACCACTGGAGCCCGCTAAGCTATCCCAGCTCTGAACCCGGAAACCGGCTCTTTACACCATTCCCCACTCCAAATGTAACAGCTATGCCACTACCAATCTTAGTTTCAGACCACAGCGAAATAAGATCAGCACTAAAGGACGGTCAGCAAAATTAAGACGATCTGTTAGCAGAAATAGGTTACAATAAAGAACGAAAGGAGTTATTCAACCGCCAAAATGAAATAACGAACACCGGTACGTCATTCGGGATAGTAATTTTGGCACTAATACTGTTATTGACCGCGTATGTGGGTTACTTGCGATACCATCAACTATGTAAAAATAAATTTAACAACAATCAGTTGGAAAGGTTAGATCACATGGGAAATTTTAAATTTGGTGTTATTATGATAGTTAGGATTATCAAAATTATAATCGGTCTAAGCCGACTATAAATCCCCTACACATACGTGTGGTTACCATTCAAAGTGGTATATAGGTCACCAGGGTATACAAATCCTAAAAATAACTACAAACTTTCAATCGCTGAAGAATTTAAATTCATTTGATACCCATATTTACAAATGTATAGGTGTACCGAATTTCGATTTTTTTTTTTTTGGGAACCACAAGTCTTTTCGCGGAAAAACATTATTTCTATGTATTTGAGCATGAAGTCAATATATATTTGACCAAAAAAGTTAACCTAAGCACGTAAAACTGAACTGTAGATGTAAATTTTATATGAGTTATTTGAATATAAATGGTCAGATCACATGTCACAATGGACGGATATGCCTAATTTTTTCGCACATACAGCATAAGTATATTAGTAGTAGTAGTAATCCAAATTATGAGTTTAAGTTATCTAACTCTTCAATTGTTTAAGAAGTAGGGATTTCAACAGACAGACGGACATCGCTAATCATGCTGTCATGCTGATCAAGAATATATATACTTTTCCATACCGGAGATGCTTCCTTCTGGGTGTTACAAACGGCGTACAAAACTGAATATACCCTTTCACTTTTAGTGTAGGGTATAAAAATGATACAATCAGTAAGAATAAAGCGAAAATTGCATCCGTCGATGTGGAAGCAACCAAAATGAACGAGTTCGAAATGATGTCGAAGAAACTATCAATCCAACAGCCACCGCTCCAAAGAAACAATTGATCGCGCAATAGAACAAAAAGAGAAGTGAAAACAACAACGCCAACTGCAAGTCTTCGAACGACAACACATCAAATAAACGCAATAACAACGGCAACACAATCTATGCCAACCTCTGACCGAAAATGAGTCACAGCAGTCGGTACTAAGAACATCAGGACCAGGATTTTATGTAATTTGAAGCCTAAACAAGAAATACAACAGAGCAGCATGGAACGCAGCGATTGCAAAGCGGTAAATTGATCAACTACTGTTTTGTCAATTGCAACGTTCAGTGACTTGTAATGTTATACATTTTTCTTTTTAGCGTTACATAAAGTATTTAGATATTTATTTTTTTTTAATATCAACAATAGCACTAAAACTACGGACATTAATTATATAGTAGTAGTAGTAGTAGTTTGGCGCTACAGTCCTGTACAGAACTTCGGCCGAGCTCTCTCACCATTTTGAGCTGTGCGTGTTATATTTGTACTCAAAGTGGTGGGACCTACAGTTTATTGCCGAATCCGAACGGCGGGTGAGAGCTTTTTCATAGGCAATGGTTTTACTCTCGTAGGTTTGCCATTTACTGACGAGAGGTAGCGCGGTATAGAAAAATGTTTCTATGAAAAGATGTTGTTAGCCCCAGTCCAGGCTTGAACCGGGGACCTTTCGACTCGTAGTCCAACGCACTAACCACTGAGCTACCGCGGCTACATTAATTATATAATTGAGTAAAAAAGAAAAAAAACAAAAACATAAATATGATATTTAAAATGAAAATAAGTAAAAGAAACTATAATAATAAGACAAATAATTACTGATTCCAAATATTATTGAAAGTTAAATAAATTAAGAAATATATTGAAATATTAATGATGTAAAAGAAAAAAACTATTATTCTTTTTAATAATCATTTTTTCTTAAAATAAAGGGGGAAGAATGTTGTGAATCAGAAACGTTTTTTTATGTATTTAAGATAGTCTGCACATAATTAATGTTCACATAAAGTTCAAATCTAAAAGCACAATAACAGATGCATGTTAACTTAACATAACGTCAACAACGTAACTGTTTATGAGTGCATACTTACAGAAGATAAAATTAAGTCTGCTTAAAAGCAACGAAAAATGCATTGGTTGCAATTTGATCCGAGACTCACGCTAGCAAGTGTGCCGTCTGTTTAAAAGCAACAACAAAAGCATTGGTTGCAATTTAAGTCAAGATTAACGCCAGCATGGGAACTAATTAAGAATTTAGCACATTGAAATTTTCTCACAGTTAATGATTTCACAGGAGATCAGGAGGGTTCAGGAGGTTTTTAGTAGTAAGTAGATTTAGGAATATGCTTGCTTGGATTTATGAGTTGTGTTTTAAGTATAAGCAAGGGGTTCGTGAGTCGCACGATACCGAGGTGATGAGTAGAGGTTAAGTTTAGATATTAAGCATTATGATTTTAACTGACTCAAGCTGAGCTCAAGCTTTGTAAGAATACTTAAAAATAATTAATAACAGTATAAAACAAGTCTAAAATATCCTTGCGTTTTTATTTAATAATAAATGTTAGGACAAGAATTGTGGACTTCGAGGGAAAATTGTCACTGACAGTTTCATCAATAAAAGACAAGTACAAAAGGACCCCTGGAGACCGCAACACTTAACTTTGTGTTTTTCGATAGTTTTATACTATGGATTTCTTATCAGTCGAAAACTTCGCTGCGTACTAACTGAGGGACAGTTGTAAAAGTCAAAAACATTTTAAACTCAATGTTTTTCTGTTCCGATCCCTGTGGTCAGTTGTTACACGCTACATGTGCTAATATTTCCATTGGATGCACAGAATTTTTATGTTCAGGTCTGCAGTGGTATTGTCCTACTTGTAGACCTCTTTCTATATCAATTTTCTTTGTTAAAATAAATAACTTTGGTGAAAAGCTTAATATTTTAAATTCCAATTACAATGAAATATTAAATTCGTTAAACGAATTCAGCTCAATAGTTGCAAACAGCGATACTGCACATAAGACTGACAGTATTGAAGATAATACAGCTAATCTGATAACGAACCCTCAGCAGCAACCCTGCCCAAAACAACCACAAGTAGTATGGCACGAGTAAGTGCTAGTTTAGAGGCAATCCCAAAAAAAAAATAATTATTATGTCTCGGTTGATGCCTGACACGACAACAGAAAATATTTCCAATTTTATAAAAACGAATAAACTAGTGCCAATTGATACTTACTTATCTTGTAAAAAAATCGGGAACGGGCCATTTTACGCATCTTTTACTTTATCATTTGCTGAAGAAATGCTGCGGACCTTATCAGTTCTAATCTTTGGACTGATAACATTCTTGTTTCCGAGTTCAAAACCAAAAGAAACAATAGACCAACTAAGGGGATTGCGTTCAAAGACTCGGAATCTCTTTTTATCTACTCAGAATTTCGCATACGATAGGTTTTCGAACGTTGAATTATTTGATAATTCATTCAATGTTTTTAGAAAAGATAGATTTGACATCGAAAAATCTCCAGTCGGTGGTGGAATATTAATAGCAATAAGTAACATTTAAATAAGTTCCTTATTGGAAATTCCTATTGCTGCTGCATTAGAGTTTATTTGTGTTAAGATTGTACTTCACAATTCCTGTGTATATGTCTTAAACGCTTACATTCCCCCGAAAAGTAGCGTAGAAGTCTATGAGACCTTATCTAAGTCCATAAATTTTGTATTGGAAATACTTAATTGTTCTGATGATATTGTACTTTTAGGTGATTTTAATTTGCCAGATTTAATATGGAATAACTCTGACGACGACACATATTTCTGTGCGTCTAACTCTAAATCTAGACAAGAACAGATTTTTTTTGACACTATATCATCTGACTTACAACAAGTAAGTTGTATTACTAATTGTCTGGAACGACAACCTGTATAGCACCATCTGTACCATATAGCCTTAAGTTCACTAAGATCTCATTGTATCCCTGGTACACTAAGGATTTGAAGATGCTACGTAACTCTAGGAATAGAGCATGGAATAGATATGTCAGCAGTCAAGACCCAAGTGACCTTGAAACATACACCAAATTGTTTCTGGAATTCCAGTCTAGGTCTAAAATTCTTTACACTGAGTATATTGATAAAATGAAGATACAAATTTTATCAGATCCAAAAAAGTTCTGGGGTTTCATCAATACTAAAAAAAAAGAGCGATGGTTTTCCTGCTTCTTTTAAAAATAATGATGGATTCACTAGCGACCCTAATGTCATATGTGGCCTATTTGCAAGCCTGTTTAAACAATCATTCTCTAATGATTCTTTTATAACCGATGTTAACTATTTTAATTACATGCGTTCTGCTCCTAAAACTTCAGTAGTCTCTATATCATTTTCTCCGGAGCAGATTTTGCAATATATTTCGACGATTGATGATGATTTTAGTTCTGGACCAAACGGTATCCCGGCAACAGTTATAAAGAAATGTGGTACTTCGTTATGTAAACCACTTTGTTCCATATTTAATAAATCAATAAATGAAAATAATTTCCGAATATTTAGGAAAAACTCATTTATAAGCCCAATTTTTAAAAAGGGGTGTAAAAATGATGTAAATAACTATAGGCCAATCGCTAAATTGTCATCACTACCGAAATTGTTTGAACGTATTTTATATGATCAAGTGAAAATCCACTGTAGAGATGTAATTACCTCACGTCAGCACGGATTTTTAACAGGAAGATTCACAGTATCTAATCTATTAGACTTCACTTCATTTGCAATAAGTTCAATAGAATCAGGAAAACAAGTCGACTGCATTTACACAGATTTCAGTAAAGCTTACGATAAACTTCGTCATAACTTATTTTTATTCAAACTAAAGGTACTGGGATTTTCCGAATTCTTTGTTAAGTGGATAGGATCCTATTTATCTGATCGGTCATATCAAATACGCTTCAGAAATAATTTATGTTCACCATTTATTGCAACTTCTGGGGTATCCCAGGGTAGTCATCTTGGTCCACTGTTATTTATACTGGCTGTTCGGGTGGTGAACGGGTTGGCAATTTGGCGGATTTGAATAACAAAAATTTACCTTATTATCCGAATGATGATTTGAATTCCTGTCTTCTGTTGAAGTGGTTTATTCCTTGGTGTTGTTTTTCCTTCCTCCTGTAGAAGTGCCGACAGTTCGTTCTCGTTTTTGTTGTTGTGGGTTTGTCTTGATTGTTGAGTGGGTTTAATTGACTGTTATTGTCGCGGAAACCGAAAGTCGCGTTGACGGATTTTTAGTTTGTTTTGTATATGTCGCGTTGACGGGTGAGTTTAATATTTACTTTAAACTTTAAAATACAAACTATTAAATGTCGCGGAGACGGGTGGGTCGATGTGCTTTCATTTGGAAGAAAACGTAGCGAGTGACGATTTGCACTCAAAAACGTCAAAAACTCATTGCAGCGAGTATTGGTGCAACGAGTGGGTCTGGAGGGCGTGTTCGTACACATCGTGTTTACGTTCTACGTAAACATTCTGCTCGCCTTGCAGGAACTGCAAAACATAGGGTCTATGGTTCCAGTATAAATGCTATACAGTGGGTCAGCCAAGAACATAAAGTCGGCTAAATTAGCCAACAGAATCATGTCGATTCTTTTTGGCTCAAAAAGTGGGTCTGATGAGTTATTAAATCGGGGCCCACAATGGGTCCGTGGCCACGTGAGTTGTTTCAATTCAGGTCTGCTGAATGGGTGCAGGCTCGTGTGGTGTCTCTCATGACACACGACACATGTGTTGTTGCTAGATCATTTTTCTGTGCTATGAGATCATGCCAAGCAATTCACGCAATAGTGGAAATTCTTCACTATGTTATTTTTCTCATACAGGTTCTTCTCCTTGAACCTGGAGCAAGTCGCTAAGCGATAATCCTGATGGCAAAGTTCGAATGCCATTGGACGGGTTGAGGGTCTATATTGTCGTACATGACATTAAGATCGGGTAGAGATGGGTCGAACTCTTTTTGTTCAGTACGTTGTTCAACACTGCCTTTGTTGTTTTGGATAATGCTGTTAATGGGTTGGGTCTCACCAAGGATTACCTTGTTGAACATTGACACAATATGGTCGGGTCTGGGTCTGCCTTCAGGAATGGGTCCGGAAACAATACATCCAAATTCAGTCTCCTGCGCTAACAATGATTCCAACACATTGTGCAGGACACTACCTCGGATAATTTTTGGATATATATTACAGCCAATGATCATATCCACGGGTCGGGTCTTGTAGAACTCTGGGTCGGCCAGGTTAAGGTTGGCCAAATTACTGCAAAGGGTCAAGTCGATTGCATAGGTAGGCTAAGCATTTGTTAGGGTCTTAAATACAAGTGCATGCGTTTTTACTTTAAACGTAGGGTCAATAGGAGAACACAATGTCAACTCACAAGATTCTGATGGGTTTGAAGAAATCGATTGGGTGAGACTAGAGATGGGCATGTGAGCGTGATTCAGCGTGATTCACGTGAATCACGCGTGATTGTGATTCTATCCTAATTTTGCTCACGTGATTGTGAGTGAGTGTGAGTAGACCAAAAAAGTGAGTGTGCGTGAGTACAATTTTTTCGTGAGTGAGTGTGCGTGAGTCGAATATTTCATAAAATAAAAAAAGCTCAGTTTTAATTTTTTGCGATTTTATATATTTTTGCTGAACTACAGATTAAGGCTCAGAACTCAGAAGACTTTGTGAAGGCGACTGCCCACATTTCAGAACTATAATAAATCAAACCCTTTCCCACCCATATACCCACCCTTCTTCAACTCAGAATAAGTTGCAAGGTTTTAGTCAACAATTTATATAACCCCTGCAAACCGGCCGTACTTAGTATGGGCTAGTCAATTTTTGTGGGGTCATGTCAATAGTGTTTGCTTGGTTTTATACGACCGTTCAAGGGACGCATTTTTTTTCGATATACACATTTGTGTAAAAAGTTGAATTTTCAATTTCAACTATACATGATAACTCTGTTTTGATTTCCTTTTGTTTATTTACTTTAGTTTGTTACAGAGGTCCGTGTCGGGTCCCGATTTTATTCGAGTTATAAATGTAGTAACCAAAAAAATCGCTTCAAAAATAGTTTTTCTCAAAGACAATTTATTCCTGGGTAATTCTACTCCGAACTATTTTTTCTTGCACGACTTGTGAATTTTAGTGTGGTGAATTTTAGTGTGGTGAGTTTTAATGCGGTGAGTTTTAGTGTGGTGAATTTTAGTATGGTGAGTTTCGTTGTGGTGAATTTTGGTGTGGTGAATTTCGGTGTGGTGAGTTTAAAAAATTTGTGGTGGTTGATACCCTGGTGTGAAATATCTTGATATCATTATAATAACTGTTGACATACACCATCTGGAAAATATACGTTCTATTGGGGGTGCCACGCTCAGTGGTCCAATCCCGCCCACATTCCACGAGACCGTTTAGAATAATTATATATAACGTTGACCAAAATTTCATTAAATTTGCTATCCTAATTGCTTATATAAAGTGTTTTTAATTTTTCGGATATATGGGAGGTGTCACGCCCAGTCCACCAATCCCACCGATATATAGCCTATACTCTGCCCAGACCCAACATACATATTGTGTCAAAATTATATTCAATTCGGTTCAGCCGTTTAGACGTCTATTCGGAACATACAGACAGACATACATATACATACATACATACATACATACATACATACATACATACATACATACATACATACATACATACATACATACATACATACATTCATACATACATACATACATACATACATACATACATACATACATACATACATACATACATAGATACTTACATTCACAAATATATAGTAGATTCTTTTCCAGAGACAATTCTCAAAGATTTTACACGAATTCTTTAATTATTTTTTTGAACAATTCTTTTAGGCAATTTTTACTTTTTTATATGAACAGCACATCGAAGGTCTTTCACATTTCCATCTCCATTTTCCATTTCCATTTTATCAAAATCCCTAACATCATAAAATCATTATTGCGTTTTAAAGATGTAGGTTGTATTGGAGGTGCCACGCTCGGTTGACCAATCTCACCAACAAACAATAGCAAAAAAACACGTGATTCAGCGTGATTCACGTGAACCACGCGTGATTACGCGTGATTGTGATTGAATCTTAATTTTACTCACGTGATTGTGAGTGAGTGTGAGTAGAGCCAAAAAGGCCGTGAGTAAGTGTGCGTGATTAGAAATATTCTTTCGTGAGCGTGAGTGAGTGTGAGTCAAAACTCACTCACGTGCCCATCTCTAGTTGAGACCACGCACGCGTTGGAAGTCCAATTCGACTCCTTAACTCCTCCGTTACAAATGTTGCCTCAGAACCAGGGTCTATGAGAGCGCGTGTTACAAATGTGTTCCCATTGTTTTCTACGTTGACCATTGATGTGCTGAGAATCATTTTCTTAGCAGCAGAATGATCATCTCTCTTAGTTCCTTGAGTGGGTCTAGGGTCAGTGGACTGTATTTGGGTCGTAAATGCTTGAGTTATAGCAGCTGCATTTGTACTGGGTCGAGTATTGAATTCTGAATCAGGGTTTGAGTTCAGATGTAGAAGTGAATGATGTCATTTACCACAACTTTGACATTTACACTCGCTTCTACAATTTTTAATGCCGTGAGTCGTTGCTAAAGAATTATATCACAATTCCTTTTTTTTTCACGACATCGAGTATATCACCCACTTTCATGGCTATGAATCTGGGGCACTCAAGGAGAGTGTGCTCGCCTTTGCATAGTCTGCAAAAGTCCTCGTCAAATTCCCATTGGGTTGGCTTTGCAAATATGGGTCTTGGATTTGTAATCTGTGTGGGTTTGGATGCGCAATGGGTCTGAGAAATATTCATGTGATACGTATTCACATTTTCTCCTCAAGATTTGGGTCCAGAACTATCTCGGCTGTGATTTGAAGTCGATGGCTTCATATCATCAACAGCATCGAGTGTCCTATATCTTTGGGTCAGACACACTTTCAAAGTTTTCTATGCTGGAACAACTGATATATCCGTTAGAGATTTCTCAAAGTTCTCTAAGGTATTCTTGTGGAGATGTGTCGAGCACAAATACACCAGGATTGGATCCCAGCTCTTTGTGTCAATTTGCAAACTTTGTAGGGTTATTAAGCAGTCATTTATAGACCTTTGTAGGTTGCTTATAGAGCTACCTTATTCTAATGTAACTGTTTGCAAATTGAAAAGGGTCTTTAATTGCGCATTAATTTGCATACGTTTATTCTCATATTGTTCTACGAGATTAGACCATGCTAATGAGAAACCATCATTAGTGAGCGGAGCATTTTTTACAATATCCTTTGCTTCGCCTCGGGTCTTTAAGGTAGAATAATTTTTCTACATCGCTTTATCTGGAATTGTTAATGTACATAGCCAAAAACAAATCTCTAAAAGTGGGCCATGTAACATAATCACCATCAAAAATATCCATGTCACATGGGGGTAAATTAATAGAGGGTGTTAATTGAATTGGGGTCGTTTCTTCTCTTGGCTTAGGAGTTTCTACCGGTTGCTTTAGGGTCTCCATTATTTCTGAAAGGGAAGAAATACAGCGTATATACGCGTTGTATCGTTTAGAATATTTATCCTTCAGCTTCTTTCGGTCCACATCGGGACTGTCGAATTCACTTCGTATAGTATTATACGAAGTTTGAAAATTATCCCACGGAAAAGTAAGCTGCTTCCGATGAAACTCTAAGGCATGAGGTATTAAATCTTGGGTAGGGGTCTCGCAAATAGTTTGCACAAATTCTATAATGTCGTTTCCGAATTGAATAAGTGCTGTCAGAGCCGCCATCTTTGTTATTATTGGGGTTGGGTTTAAATAATATTCAATTTAAATAACTTGAGAAATTATCAAAAAATTCAATAACAAAACGTTGTGTCTGGATGGCTTAATTTAAAAAATGTTTTTTAAATTAATAACGGGTCGCAATATTTTTTTAGAAAATAATTCTGAAAAAATTCACAAAAAATTATAAGTAAATTTAATGTGTGGGTCAATGTGATTAATCTTCAAAAAAATATTTTGGATTTTCACACGTCGTTCTTATTTTTTTTTTATGAAAAAATCTAAAAAAAATGTTAAAACCTTTTTTTTTAATAAATAAAATTATTTTTGGGTGTGTATAGGTTAACAGCAATTATTATTATCAACGAAACGTATTGCAAAACTTAATTTTTAGATAAAATTTCAACAAACTTTGAACATTTTATCTTTGGGTCACAATGGGTTAACCTTAAAATTTTATTTAGTGGTAAACCGGGTCGCAAATAAAATTTTATAGCGCAGTTAAGCTTTTTGGGTCGCAATTTGTTAAAAATCAAAAATATAAGATAAAAGAATTATTATTGTAACAAACAAATTCTTAAAATTTATTTAAAAAATCAATAAAATGATTTTGAGTCGCTATGGGTTAAGCTTTAAACATATTTTTGATAAAAAGCGGGTCTAGTAATTTTTTCTAATAATTTTTCAATCAAAAATTATTAAATATCAATAAAAAAGGGTTAAAAAAGCTTTAATGTGGGTATAAAAGGGTTAAATATTGCGATTCAATAGGAAATTTACAAAAAATATGGGATCATTTTTTGGTTCCCACGGGTAATTTATAAAATCCCACAAAAACACTATTCGTTTGGAAGAAAACGTAGCGAGTGACGATTTGCACTCAAAAACGTCAAAAACTCATTGCCGCGAGTATGGCTGCAACGAGTGGGTCTGGCGGGCGTGTTTGTACACATCGTGTTTACGCTCTACGTAAACACTGGCTATTAATGATGTGATATACAACATTAAGATATATATATATATATATATATATATATATATATATATATATATATACATATATAGATATGTTTTTGACGTTTTTGAGTGCAAATCGTCACTCGCTACGTTTTCTTCCAAACGAACGCACGATCGACCCACCCGTCTCCGCGACATTGAATAGTTTGTATTTTAAAGTTTAAAGTAAATATTAAACTCACCCGTCAACGCGACATATACAAAACAAACTAAAAATCCGTCAACGCGACTTTCGCCACTTCTACAGGAGGAAGGTAAAACAACACCAAGGAATAAACCACTTCAACAGAAGACAGGAATTTCAACATACACAACACCCACCCAATCACTTCAAACAGTCAAATCACCACTCGGACAATAAGGTAAATCATTGTTAATCAAATCCGCCAAATTGCCAACCCGTTCACCACCCGAACATTTGGTCACTTCGAGCCTTGTATAAAAAGGACTGCGAACAGTTTTGGCGGCGGATTTACCCGTTATTTTGTATTATATTGTAATTACCCGACCCACACAAAAACAATAAATGATTAAATTTAGTTAATTTGGTGAAATTTTTTATTTGCAAAATTTGTTGTTTTTTGCGACCTGACCCCACTTCAAACAAAAGAGTTACACGAATTACGAAACGATCGTTTCATTAAAAAATCGTGCGCCAAATAATTTTTAATCAAAACTAAAAATCACAGTTTTTACAAATTTTAATTATTTCAAATTTGTAACATATTACAACATATTTTGCTTTACACGTTTGCCAAATTTCATGTTTTATTTGTTTTCAGCAAGCAACTAGCTGCTGCACTCGTTTGTTTTTATTTGTATTATTTGTTCATAAAACGAATAGACATAAACACTAATACACTCACAGAAAGAGCGCTGCTGTCAAGTGTATAAAGGGTTGCCACGTTGTGCACTAAAATAGTGTTTTTGTGGGATTTTATAAATTACCCGTGGGAACCAAAAAATGATCCCATATTTTTTGTAAATTTCCTATTGAATCGCAATATTTAACCCTTTTATACCCACATTAAAGCTTTTTTAACCCTTTTTTATTGATATTTAATAATTTTTGATTGAAAAATTATTAGAAAAAATTACTAGACCCGCTTTTTATCAAAAATATGTTTAAAGCTTAACCCATAGCGACTCAAAATCATTTTATTGATTTTTTAAATAAATTTTAAGAATTTGTTTGTTACAATAATAATTCTTTTATCTTATATTTTTGATTTTTAACAAATTGCGACCCAAAAAGCTTAACTGCGCTATAAAATTTTATTTGCGACCCGGTTTACCACTAAATAAAATTTTAAGGTTAACCCATTGTGACCCAAAGATAAAATGTTCAAAGTTTGTTGAAATTTTATCTAAAAATTAAGTTTTGCAATACGTTTCGTTGATAATAATAATTGCTGTTAACCTATACACACCCAAAAATAATTTTATTTATTAAAAAAAAAGGTTTTAACATTTTTTTTAGATTTTTTCATAAAAAAAAAATAAGAACGACGTGTGAAAATCCAAAATATTTTTTTGAAGATTAATTGTGATTAATTTTTTGTGAATTTTTTCAGAATTATTTTCTAAAAAAATATTGCGACCCGTTATTAATTTAAAAAACATTTTTTAAATTAAGCCATCCAGACACAACGTTTTGTTATTGAATTTTTTGATAATTTCTCAAGTTATTTAAATTGAATATTATTTAAACCCAACCCCAATAATAACAAAGATGGCGGCTCTGACAGCACTTATTCAATTCGGAAACGACATTATAGAATTTGTGCAAACTATTTGCGAGACCCCTACCCAAGATTTAATACCTCATGCCTTAGAGTTTCATCGGAAGCAGCTTACTTTTCCGTGGGATAATTTTCAAACTTCGTATAATACTATACGAAGTGAATTCGACAGTCCCGATGTGGACCGAAAGAAGCTGAAGGATAAATATTCTAAACGATACAACGCGTATATACGCTGTATTTCTTCCCTTTCAGAAATAATGGAGACCCTAAAGCAACCGGTAGAAACTCCTAAGCCAAGAGAAGAAACGACCCCAATTCAATTAACACCCTCTATTAATTTACCCCCATGTGACATGGATATTTTTGATGGTGATTATGTTACATGGCCCACTTTTAGAGATTTGTTTTTGGCTATGTACATTAACAATTCCAGATAAAGCGATGTAGAAAAATTATTCTACCTTAAAGACCCGAGGCGAAGCAAAGGATATTGTAAAAAATGCTCCGCTCACTAATGATGGTTTCTCATTAGCATGGTCTAATCTCGTAGAACAATATGAGAATAAACGTATGCAAATTAATGCGCAATTAAAGACCCTTTTCAATTTGCAAACAGTTACATTAGAATAAGGTAGCTCTATAAGCAACCTACAAAGGTCTATAAATGACTGCTTAATAACCCTACAAAGTTTGCAAATTGACACAAAGAGCTGGGATCCAATCCTGGTGTATTTGTGCTCGACACATCTCCACAAGAATACCTTAGAGAACTTTGAGAAATCTCTAACGGATATATCAGTTGTTCCAGCATAGAAAATTTTGAAAGTGTGTCTGACCCAAAAATATAGGACACTCGATGCTGTTGATGATATGAAGCCATCGACTTCAAATCACAGCCGAGATAGTTCTGGACCCAAATCTTGAGGAGAAAATGTGAATACGTATCACATGAATATTTCTCAGACCCATTGCGCATCCAAACCCACACAGATTACAAATCCAAGACCCATATTTGCAAAGCCAACCCAATGGGAATTTGACGAGGACTTTTGCAGACTATGCAAAGGCGAGCACACTCTCCTTGAGTGCCCCAGATTCATAGCCATGAAAGTGGGTGATATACTCGATGTCGTGAAAAAAAAAGGAATTGTGATATAATTCTTTAGCAACGACTCACGGCATTAAAAATTGTAGAAGCGAGTGTAAATGTCAAAGTTGTGGTAAATGACATCATTCACTTCTACATCTGAACTCAAACCCTGATTCAGAATTCAATACTCGACCCAGTACAAATGCAGCTGCTATAACTCAAGCATTTACGACCCAAATACAGTCCACTGACCCTAGACCCACTCAAGGAACTAAGAGAGATGATCATTCTGCTGCTAAGAAAATGATTCTCAGCACATCAATGGTCAACGTAGAAAACAATGGGAACACATTTGTAACACGCGCTCTCATAGACCCTGGTTCTGAGGCCACATTTGTAACGGAGGAGTTAAGGAGTCGAATTGGACTTCCAACGCGTGCGTGGTCTCACCTAGAGATGGGCACGTGAGTGAGTTTTGACTCACACTCACTCACGCTCACGAAAGAATATTTCTAATCACGCACACTTACTCACAGCCTTTTTAGCTCTACTCACACTCACTCACAATCACGTGAGTAAAATTAAGATTCAATCACAATATATATATATATATATATATATAAATAAATATATATATATATATATATATATATATATATATATATATATATATATATGTATGTATATATATATATATATATATATATATATATATATATACATATATATATATATATATATATATATATATATATATATATATATATATATATATATATATATATAAATATATATATATTAGACATCTGCACAAAGTGTTTTGAAGTTTCCTCTGCAAATATGCACTACTGCAGTCGACAGTATTATAGTGAAGTCTCTTTGAGCGACTTCACTTCACTTCAGTATTTGTTTCATTGGTGTCAAGCACTGTCAAAACAGCAAGCCATTCAAAACATTGAATGTTTTGAAAAACACAAAAAACACAAACACTGTCGCTGTACATGCAACGAATACAGTAGGTGCAGCGAGTGAGCGCAACGAGTAACGAGTGAGAAGACGAACATTGAAAACAACAACAAATCAGACGCTCGTTCGACGGCAGTAATGTTGTTATTGGTATTTATGTGTTAATAAAAAATACAACAAACAATATTAAAAAAAAAATTGTTAAAAAAAAATTTTGTACGACAAAAACAACGCAACGAAAAGCAATATATCAAAAAAAAAATTAATTAAATAATGAAAAATTAAATAATGAAAAAAATGTTTTTCGATAAATAAAAAACTTAATATAAAATATTATGTGATTTTCTTATACCTTTTGTTTTGTTCTATATTTCCATCTATTCCTTACTCTAGTAAGAATTATAAAAAAAAGAAATGAAAAATGCACTAAGTACTCGATGTCACAAGCAGTTCATTTCATTATTTGAATGTTTATTGCACATCATCATAGACCTCTTCACTTCAGTTTTGTTTTGCTTATGTTTTGTTTTGACAGTACTTGCTTCTTTGTTGTTGTGAGCAAGACATTGTTTTGATTTTCAAGCATAGAGTTGACGACAGTTAATGTTTTGAAACGAAGTGAATGTCTTGTGCAGATGTCTAATATATATAATATATATATATATATATATATATATATATATATATATATATATCCATATATATAAATATAAATATATATATATATATCTATATATATATATATATATATATATATATATATATATATATATATATATATATATATATATATATATGTATATATATTTGCATACATATATATTTCTACTATACATCAGGGTCACACTTTCACCAAGTTAATATCGAATTTCGTTGAAACTGCATTATTTTTATACATATTAAACAACGCTCAAGGGATGCACCTATTGATTATAGGTTATTGGTAGGGAGGAAAGATGAAGTAGTATCGGCGGATGTTGGTTTTGAACAAGCCAATACAAAGATGTCGAAGAAAACAGACGCAGGAAGATTGTTCCACAAACGTATCGTGCGACTGTAGAACGAATTCTCTCTGTAATGCGTGGTTCTGTTGAGAGCCGAGTGAACTACGAAGGGGTGGGCTTGGTTCGTTGCCCGAGTAGAAGGAGAGATCACGCAACCTGGTGGAATCAGACCAAGAATTTACCTCGAACACTTACCATTGTAATACCTATAAAGAACGCAACGGTCCTTCGGTGCTCAAGAGAACCAATAGATGATGAAGTATTTTCATCCCCTATTAAATACATCTCACGTTATTGAATTGGGTCCAGGAACTCCAAAGAGGATTTTGAGGATCCTGCCCAAATGTAAGATTTGTATTCGATTTTAGGCCGAATATAGGTAGTGTCCGTAAGTCATTTCGACACATCAAATATGTGATCATTCCAACGGAGGTCACATTGTATATGTCCAGAACGTAAAGAGAACATTACTTTGCAATATCCACTGCGCCCATATTAAGAAGAGGGAAGGGTGAATCAATTCTTTTGTGAGATAATAGACAATATGAGTCTTGCTTGCATTAAAATCAACTCTATTTGCAAGACTCCACTCGGAGATTGTTTTGAAGTCATTATTGAGTGTGTCATTCAAAGTGCGTCTTTTACTCTCAATCTCCAAAGAGTTTAGGCGCTTGTTGAACGAGTATGAATGACAAATGTTGCTATTATATGCAAAGGAATGTATTGGGTTCTAGGTCAATGCGAGAATGCAAGTCATTGATAAATACTAAAAATTGGGACGGGGATAAGACGGAACCCTGCGGAACTCCAGAATTGATGGAATGTTGTTCTGAGAGAACAACATTCACCGTAACTCGTATTAAACGACCTTGGAGAAAACTCGATATCCATCGAGCAAAAGTATTACCGGCACCATATGCAATGAGTTTTGATACGAGGGCTTCATGCCACACTCGATCAAAAGCCTTGGAAATATCAAGACCAACCGTTATACTCTCTCCGAAAAGGTGAATTCAATTATTCCAATTTTCGGATATTAAGTCACCAGTGGATCTAGTCCTACAGAAACCATGATGCCGGTCACTAATTAATTCGTTCCGCACCAGACAGTTTATTACGCTTTCCATTACCTTGGACTAGAGATGGGCATGTGAGCAAGATTCAGCGTGATTCACGTGAATCACGCGTGATCACGCGTGATTGTGATTGTATCCTAATTTTGCTCACGTGATTGTGAGTGAGTGTGAGTAGACCAAAAAATACTGTGAGTGAGTGTGCGTGAGTACAATTTTTTCGTGAGTGAGTGTGCGTGAGCCAAATATTTCATAAAATAAAAAAAGCTCAGTTTTAATTTTTTGCGATTTTATATATTTTTGCTGAACTACAGATTAAGGCTCAGAACTCAGAAGGCTTTGTGAAGGCGACTGCCCACATTTCAGAACTATAATAAATCAAACCCTTTCTAACGACCATATACCCACCCTTCTTCAACTTAGAATAAGTTGCAAGGTTTTAGTCAACAATTTATATAACCCCTGCAAACCGGCCGTACTTAGTATGGGCTAGTCAATTTATGTGGGGTCATGTCAATAGTGTTTGCTTGGTTTTATACGACCGTTCATGGAACGCATTTTTTTTTCGATATACACATTTTTGTAAAAAGTTGAATTTTTCAATTTCAACTATACATGATAACTCTGTTTTGATTTCCTTTTGTTTATTAACTTTAGTTTGTTACAGAGGTTCGTGTCGGGTCCCGATTTTATTCGAGTTATAAATGTAGTAACCAAAAAAATCGCTTCAAAAATAGTTTTTCCCAAAGTCAATTTATTCCTGGGTAATTCTACCCCGAACTATTTTTTCTTGCAATACTTGTGCCAAGATTTTGTGAATGCAAAGATATGTAGTGATTTTATTAATATAAAGAACATTTTTATTATTTATATCTTTCCCGTAGAATTCTTCCCCCATAGAGTTTTCCCCAGTAGAAGTTTTAGTGTGGTGAGTTTTAGTATGGTGAGTTTCGTTGTGGTGAATTTTGGTGTGGTGAATTTCGGTGTGGTGAGTTTAAAAAATTTGTGGTGGTTGATACCCTGGTGTGAAATATCTTGATATCATTATAATAACTGTTGACATACACCATCTGGAAAATATACCTTCTATTGGGGGTGCCACGCTCAGTGGTCCAATCCCGCCCACATTCCACGAGACCGTTTAGAATAATTATATATAACGTTGACCAAAATTTCATTAAATTTGCTATCCTAATTGCTGATATAAAGTGTTTTTAATTTTTCGGATATATGGGAGGTGTCACGCCCAGTCCACCAATTCCACCGATATATAGCCTATACTCTGCCCAGACCCAACATACATATTGTGTCAAAATTTTATTCAATTCGGTTCAGCCGTTTAGACGTCTATTCGGAACATACAGACATACATATATATACATACATACATACATACATACATACATACATACATACATACATACATACATACTTACATACATAGATACTTACATTCACAAATATATAGTAGATTCATTTCCAGAGACAATTCTCAAAGATTTTACACGAATTCTTTAATTATTTTTTTGAACAATTCTTTTAGGCAATTTTTACATTTTTATATGAACAGCACATCGAAGGTCTTTCACATTTCCATCTCCATTTCCATTTTATCAAAATCCCTAACATCATGATGTTATTATTGCGTTTTAAAGATGTAGGTTGTATTGGAGGTGCCACGCTCGGTCGACCAATCTCACCAACAAACAATAGAAAAAAAACACGTGATTCAGCGTGATTCACGTGAATCACGCGTGATCACGCGTGATTGTGATTGAATCTTAATTTTACTCACGTGATTGTGAGTGAGTGTGAGTAGAGCTAAAAAGGCTGTGAGTAAGTGTGCGTGATTAGAAATATTCTTTCGTGAGCGTGAGTGAGTGTGAGTCAAAACTCACTCACGTGCCCATCTCTACCTTGGACAGCTAAAGCATGTTGCAAAGGGTCGGTAATTGTCAGGGTTCGTAGTCTCGCCCTTTTTCGGAACTGGCAACCTTCCAAAATGATGGAAAAATTCCTGTCATGCAGGAGAATTGATAAGGTTACGCTACGGACAAGCCAGCGTTGACGCGCACTTCTTCAACGCATGGGCCAGATATGCCATCTGGCCCAAAGGCTTTGTTGATATTGAGGTTGGCTAGGACTTTTTTAACTGCACAAGTTCGAAATTGAATTTCCGGCATTGCAGAAGAAACAAAATCGATAGCGTGCAGTGATTGATTGCTATCTGGGAGCGTTGAATTATTTGCAAATAATTCTGCCAAGAAATTAGCTTTATCAACCGGGTCAGTAAAGGTCTGGACATTAATAATAAGAGTTGTAGTAGAAGACGCTGTCTGATATTTCACCGTTTTTCAAATGACCAGAAATTTGTACTATATATGTGGTAGAGTAGCATCTTCTTCCGCCGTTTGTTCGTGAAGAAACATTTCGCGCGAAAAAATCATTTAACGCAGCCCAATTTGCTTTTTCGTAAAGCCATACAGGGCTTCAGTCGAGGGGGCGCGTAAACTAGAATACGAAAACGCAGCGGAAACAGTACAGTGGTCGGAGTTAACAAGATGTGCAAGGACTTTTACATCATATTTTTCATGATGCGAAGGCAGAAAAAAGTCTAGGATTTTTTTACACTGCCCGCCGATGCATGGTATATACGTCGGCTCCTTCACCAATAGAGTGAGTTGATTGCACTCGGCAATCAGCTCAACATAACAACCCTCCTGTGTTGGTAGACCCGAGTGGCTCAACCAAGTGGCGTTGTGTACATTTAAGTCACCAGCGACAACAATTTATATGCCTGGGAACTGCTTCAATATATTTCAGATCGAATACGATAAGGCATTCAACTTATTACAGGTAGATATCCTATCTAAATTTGGACTTCTATAAATGATGTGTGAACAAATTTTAAATTGTAAACCAAATAGTGTTAAATTCACTACCTGACACACTATGTTGTTGCTGCAATTGATAAGCATGGTCACTGCGAATATATAAGGCGATATCCCTATGGGCAGAAAATCCAGTGGATCTGAACCCTGACTAATCTGGGTCTCACCTAGTGCCATTATTTGTGGCCTATACGCATATATAGAAAATAAATTCGTTCTCAGCACATGTTTCAAAAATCTGTACGAAAGTTTTGCGATATTTTTCTACTGAGCGAGTTCAAAACATACAAACATACTAAAGCGAGCGACAGTTGAGACAAAAAGCGTAAGATAAACAGTGGTGAGTGTTAGGCCTTCACCACTTTCTTCGTTACACACTCTTTCAGTCTCAGCTACGCACGAAGTTAGCATGGAGTAGGATGGGGAAGAGACAGAAAACGAAAAAAGTAATATGCCATTGCAGCAGATGGCATAGAAAATCCCGTTGCGTTGTCAATTGCAAATAGCGACGACGGCGGTAGCAGTGGTTGGCAATGCAGCGAATCTGGTTTTGTGTTGTAATTGGTGTTTCTATTAGGTATGTTATTGTTGCTATTTTCTGATTATTGTTTTGATGTGTTTATTGTGATTTTTTAATTTTTGGAATTGTCGATTTAGGTACCAAAACGCTAACTTTGAGGTCCCGGCGCACAATGGGGCAGCGTGTACCTAAAGTTGGCGAAAACGTAAGAAGTCAAATTGACCTCAGACACTATTTTTTTTTTTTTTTCATTTAATAATAAATTAAATTGCCCACAATGTTGCTTCAGTCAATTTATGACATATGTATCCAAGTTTTCCCCACACTCTCTCAAACACAGACAATTTTTCGCAACAATTGCAAGAAAAAATATTGTCAAATTTGTGATCAATTTCATAAAACGTGTATTTTGAAAACCATAATTTTTATAATTTAGAATAAAAAAAAAATAATGCTCGAGTAATTTCGCTTTTTTTATTATTTTTCATTTACAAATAGGAAAACTAAGACGTTCCGGGCACGCTCCGGCAAACCCGATCATATTGTTACTTAGTACAGATATTAAATTTTTCAAAACACTAATGAATATGTTAACAATTTCAACAATTTTTGGTCGTATGGGAGGTACCACGTCCACTTGTCCAATCAATATGAAATTTGGACAACTGATATCAACGAAAAACTGTATATTACAAAGTTTTATCCTTGTAGCTCTTTAATTTCCAAAATGGGCCATTCCACACTAAATCTACCAGCGGTTGGAACCCTTTTCTTCGATTTTAATGAAATTTGGGCAACTGATAAAGAGTATCGATATATGCATTGACCATTTTTTTTGCCCACATCTTCCAGAGATACAGTGCAAAATTTCAAAATGGTATTTTGATGGCATCATATTGTTACGAAAATTCAGTTCGTAACAATATTTTAAAAATTAATTTTCTAATTTTTTATATTTTTTGTAGTGAATTTTTTTTTTACAATAGAATAAGTAATAATTTTTTAATGTATTTGTAACTCTGATTTCTATATATATTTCTATAAATATATATTTTTCTAATTTCCTGTAGCCGTAAATTTGGCGTGTAATCATAGACATTGTAAAATCTACCTATAAATTAAAATCAATTTTTTTAACAATATTTATAAAGAAGTTATATGAAAGTTCACTCCAATTTAAATTTAAAATCCGCTTTTTGAAACTTAATTCTATGTGAAAATTGCCACAACTGAATTACATCGTATATCGTTAACTAATAGTTATAAATTGTATGCAACCGACCCAAAGAATGAGTGGAAAATATTTCTATGTACAATAAAATCAGTGAAGTTGGTTCTAACATAAAAGTAACTTTAACTAAAGAGTAAGTATTTTCAAATTAAAATGAGCGTAAAATTAAAAATTAGCAAGAAAACGGGCCTTTAAAAAACAGGGGTAACTACCAGGCCAGATAATAGGATATTACAGAAAAAAAGTTGCATAAATAATATGTATAGAGTACATAAAAATATTGTTCATAATATTTTTGTATAAATTCTGATATTTATGAATTGTGCATAGTAATGGTGAATAGAAATATATTAAGGACATTGATTTAGCAACCAGATAAATATATTTTATGTATTATATACATTGTGTGAAGGGCATGTAGAGTTGGTTTGTGTATAATACTTACATATTTGGTTTGGGAACAAAATATATAATCGAGTTTTCGTACATCGATATTCAAAATATAATCGAAAATATTTGAAATTGAATATTTTCAGCCGGATAAACAAGTGTATACAATTCGTTGGTTTTTTTTCGTAAGCATTTTGATTCAAATAAGACATTATATTGAATATATGTTAAGAAAAAGAATACGTAACATCTACATTTAACTTATAGAAGCGGAGACGAAATTGATGTTGTTGGAGGAATACTGGTGTGTATAGGTAAAATAAATGGTAATGTAAAAGGTATTAGTGTATTTATAATTATAAATAAAATAAATGAAAAAAAATAATGAGCTTCCTATACAGAATCGACCGCGCAATATGAAACAATAAAATTAAATTTTTTTTTAAATAAAATTAAATAATGTAAAATTACATATATTTTGATACTTTGTGTATAAAATGTATGAATAAAGTATATGGAACTAATTAATACATTAATACGATGAAATTTGTCCTTGGTTGAGGTACTCGACAAAAATCAGCCCAATCATGAATTTCATAGGAAATTGAATTTCATGTGAAATTTTATTTTCCTCCGAAATGAAATTTCATATCATCAATTTCCTGGGAAAAAGATTTATTTCGAAATAATTGTCAAATACATTTCGAAAGTTTGACAATTATTTATTGTGCACACAAAATTTAAATATAATTTTAAAATCTGATAAATTGAAATTGAATTGTCTGGAAGAATTTGCTGTATTGAGACTTGCAATTGCTCCTCTACTGATGTTTGCAGATCCGTTGCAAGATTATGCATTTCATACCTTTTGGTGAAGTCAATCCTTTTTCGATTAAAGCAAGAAGCTACACGGAGTGAAGTACTGATTGGAATGCATATCGGTCGCTCGATTTATTAGGGCTTTGAACTACGAGCCGAATGGTCCCGGATTTAATCCCAGCGACTGCAATATCTTTTTACTGAAAACATATTTCTATACGACGCTACCTCGGCAGTCAATGGCAAACAAACATGCAAGAGTAAAACCTTGGCTATGAAAAGCTCTCACCGAGCCATTCGGATACGGCATTAACCTGTAGGTCCCACCTCTTTAAGTACAAATATGCACGCACGGCTCAAATGTTGATAGAACTCGGCATAGGTTCTTCAAATCTGCAGCGCCAAACTATTATTATTAATACGTTAATTAGATCCCTTCCATCTTAACAACATTTTATGACCGCTGCTTTTAAATTTATATTTTTATTTGTATCATGGGTGGCTCAGATGGTTAATGCTTTGAACTATAAACCGAAAGGTCGCTGGCGACTGCAACATTAACAAAACAGACAATGGTTTGCTATACCAGACCTGCAAAAACAATGCAAAACCTCCGATAGTAAAAACACTACCTAATAAAATATCTCATTCCACTGTAGGTCCCATTAAGATTTAGGACATTATTTTCTTCCAATTAAAACATGATAGGTTTAATACTGTTTAAATTCTCAACTTGTTACCAAAACCCCTGAACTTTTTTTCATTGTGTAGCATACAAATTCTATAACAATATCCTCATGTTCCTTTATAAGGGTTAAAAACATATCAAATTATTTTTTGATCGTTAATTTCGACCTGTTACACGGAAAATTGAATGGTTTGCTAGAAAACCAATACAAACTGTACACTGTAGGTCCCATTAAGATTTAGGACATTACTTTCTTCCAATTAAAACATGATAGGTTTAATACTGTTTAAATCCTTCTCAACTTGTTTCCAAAACCCCTGAACTTTTTTTCATTGTGTAGCATACAAATTCTATAACAATATCCTCATGTTCCTTTATAAGGGTTAAAAACATACCAAATTCTTTTTTGATCCTTAATTTCGACCTGTTACACGAAAAAAGGAATGGTTTGCTAGAAAACCAATACAAACTGTACAAATTTGCCGATTTTGGGGATTTGTTTAAAAAACTGTCATGGTATTGTTGAGTTGGGTGTTTGGGTTAAAAGTATTTGAATTAATTCTTCTTGGCCCTAAATTTGTAGCAAAATATTTTTTGCGAATGTTTTTTTTTTAATCAAACCAAACATAAATTACAAAGATTTAGTAACAACGACATTATTTTTAAGTTATTTAATAGGATTGTAGCCGCGGTAGCTCAGTGGTTAGTGCGTTGGACTCCGAGCCGAAAGGTCCCCGGTTCAAGTCTGGACTGGGGCTAACAACATCTTTTCATAAAACATTTTTCTATACCGCGTTACCTCTCGTCAGTAAATGGCAAACCTACGAGAGTAAAACATTGCATATGAAAACTCTCACCCGCCGTTCGGATTCGGCAATAAACTGTAGGTTCCACCACTTTGAGTACAAATATAACACGAACAGCTCAAAATGGTGAGAGAGCTACATTTTTATTTCCTCATTTCCTCAATAATTTTCTGTCCGAATATTTATGCGTAAATCAGGAAAAAATTTCCTATAAAATGAAATTCATGATATGAAACTAATTCCAGTGAATTATTTTCCTACATTCGAAATTCACTGTGATACCAAATTTCCTAAAAGTGAAAATATTTCGGGGGAAAATTTGTTGATGATTTGGCTAAAAATAAATGTATAAATACATATATGTTAAGAATATTTTTTCTGTGTAGTTAAATACCCAAAATGGACACAACACTACGCTACAGTCCTTTCTTTTATTTTTTAACTACTTTAAAAATAAATTTTCACTTTATTTAAGGTGACAAAATGTTTAAATGTTGTTAAATAAAATTATTTCATTTTCAATTAATCAAAATTAATAAGGGTTCTGATTAATCAGGGTTTCTGATTAATTGATTAATCAATTAATCAGGATTCTGATTAATTGATTAATCAATTAATCAGGATTCTGATTAATCAATATTTTGATTAATTGATTAATCGCACAGCCCTATTTATAATAGTTTGCAAAACATTTGATATTTGATGTGTCGAAAGAAGCGGCCAAAAGCCATTTTTTTTAAAACGGTGTAAGACATACTTCACGCCTGCTCACTTACGTACTGTCAATATACACTACCTATTGGGTTTCCTAGACCGTATCCAACAACGTGGATACGGGATGAAAATATTTCATCCTATATTGGCTCTGTTGAGCACAAAAAGGGTGTGAAAGCCTTTTTTATAGGTATTACAAAGGTGTTCTAGGGAGATACATGGCCTGATTCCACAAGGTCGTGTGTTCTCTCGTTATACTCGGGCATCGAACCAAGCCCACCCCTTCGTAGTCCACTCGGCTCTCAACAGAACCACCTATTATAGAGATAATTCGTTCTTCAGTCGCATGATTCGTTTGTGGAACAATTTCCCTGCGTCAAAACAAATATTTATCTGTAAAAAATTGGGGTAGTTGCCGCAACAAATCAGTTTTCTGTGTGGATGTTATCGTTTGCGAATAACTTCACCTCAGTTTCGTCCATTTACACAAATTATGAATCGTCCTATTAAACTTTCGCATACATAAATATATACTTATTACTTTTACATACTATCATTTGAAATTACCTGAATTTAACTCCCATAAACGTATTGAGTAATCCCGACATTCTCTGTCTCTAGACAATAAAACTTTTCCCAAAGGATCAAGTTTTAAATATGTGACTGGGGAATTATGCCCGACGAGTGTTGATCTACAATTCCCAGTAACTAGGTCCCATATTAATATTTTAGCATCTTCAAGGCCAGCAATAACGCATGTGTTTATCTGTGATATTGCTAAACATACAGTGTTGCATGTTGGTTTCCATTTTTTAAACAAAGTTCCACTTTGTAAATCGTAAACAACTATGAAATTCGGCGTAGTCTCATTAATTTCTTTTGCAACTACACAAACATATGATCCTTCGTGAGTAATGGCTGACAATGCTGTCAAAAAATCGTGATGGGGTATTCTTAAATCATACAGCAGCTTTCTTTGCGACAGATGCCATACCAGTAAAGGAAACGGTTTTTGTGTTTCATCTCCACAAACTAAAATACTGAAATGATAACAAATATATAAAATTCTATGTATCTAATGAAATTAATATTACCGTCCATCACCAGAAACTAAGAGAGAGTTGAGGAATCGATCTTCACCAGCTTTAAATGTTGTTATACAATCACCAGATTCTAAATTCATTAAATTGACATACATTCTATTCCGTGAAAGACAAACTAAATGTTTTTCATCATGTAATCCAAAATAGGGCATTTTTTGGTTCATAACTCCTTTTAATGTGACCTAAAAGTCATAAGAAAATTAAACATTAATTCGAATAAAACTAATTAAATAATAATAAAAACATATATAAATTTTTTAGTAAAGATGCATATTTAAAAAATAATTTAAAAGCTTACACTCTGGCCCTCGAAGTTTGGATAACGCACCATCGCACAGTGTGCCCAAACGCTCTTAAATCTGTTGAAATTCAGTATTTTCGGAACCACTCAACGGATTTTAAAAATTTTAAAAGTGTTGTACAGAGAGAACTTAAGTTTAAAAATTGGAGTTTGCATCATTAATGATTAAAAATAATTATAGTTTGTCACTACAGTCCTATAAGAACTTGAATGAATATTTTGTATAGTTTGTAGGTTCTGATTTGTATGCCTCTTTCGCAGTCGTCCATCTTGTGTGTAATTGAGAATTGAGAAACTGATATGGATATAATTATATAAAAGCCATGTTCATAATATATAATAGTTTGGCGCTACAGTCCTGTATAGAACTTCGGCCGAGCTCTATCACCATTTGACCTGTGCGTGTTATATTTGTACTCAAAAAAGCATAAAATTGCAAATGCGCCTTATTTACAAAATGTTTGCGCCTCTATACAAGGGCGCAAAATATAAAGAAAGTCGCAAAATTCTCAAAAAAGCATAAAATTGCAAATGCGCCTAATTTACAAAATTTTTGCGTTTCTATAGAAGGGCGCAAAATATAGAGAAAGGCGCAAAATTTTCAAAAAAGCATAAAATTGCAAATGCCTCTTATTTACAAAATGTTTGCGCCTCTATAGAAGGGCGAAAAATATACAGAAAGGCGCAAAATTTTCTAAAAAGCATAAAATTTCAAATGCGCCTTATTTACAAAATGTTTGCGCCTCTATAGAAGGGCGCAAAATATACAGAAAAGCGCAACATTTTCTAAAAAGTATAAAATTTCAAATGCGCCTTATTTACAAAATGTTTGCGCCTCTGTAGAAGGGCGCAAAATATACAGAAAGGCGCACAATTTTCTAAAAAGCATATAATATCAAATGCGCCTTATTTACTAAATGTTTGCGCCTCTATAGAAGGGCGCAAAATATACAGAAAGGCGCAAAATTTCAGAATTTTTAGGCCTTTTAAAAGACCGGAAACTACAGAGAAACGCGCTAAATTTTCAAAAAAATAAACACTAAATAGAAAAACCGCTTAAAATGCAGAATATTTGCGCCTTTTAAAAATATCGCAAAATATAGAAAAAGGCACCAAATTTTCAAAAAAAAATAAACACAATTAATTTACAAAGTAAATATGCGTCATATTAATTTTTTGTTTGTTTTGATAATTTTGCGCTTGTAAAGACGATAAAATACTGTAAGTTATGCGCTGTTTTAATTTTGATTGTTATTTGAATAGTTTACGCCTTTATGAGCTTTTCTCTCTACCTTGCGCCTCTGTGTAAAAATTACTAACTATTTCCAGATTACTAATATTCTGTAAATTACCTTTTTAATTGTTCGCTTTTTTTTAAATTTTGCGACTTAAAAAAAACTTTTTGACATCTTCGTTAAAATTGCTCAAAATATCGGGTAACTTTTATTTTAAAGTTGACTTTAAATTGTCTACGAATATGCGTCATTGTATTTTGACAAAGATGGCCGTGAATCTGTCATTATTTTAAAGTTGACTTTAAATTGTCTACGAATATGCGCCATTGTATTTTGACAAAGATTCTGAAGAATATACAATTCGAGTTTTAAGTGTTTTGAGATCTATATCAAAATGTCCCAAGACAAAAATTTTAGGCAATGTTTGGAAATATTTTTTCGACATATTTTAAAAAGAGATTGGCGAAGTTTGTATCACAAGCTGTCTGCCCGAACTGTCGGATCCCAAAATATGCCGTGAACCTGTCATTAAAATTCCACAAAATTTTACAACCTGCTATACACTTCCCAAAATATTCCATTTATCTGTGTGTTGGCCGGAAATATTCCTGAAAAATTACATAAATTTTGTCTCGGTGTATCAATATTAAATCGAATTTAAACATTATCTTCGTTGTACAACTATAAGTCCAAATACCATTTATGAAAGTTTGATAAAAGTTCGACAATTCATAGTTTATGTGTTGGTGTATTTTTCATAATTAAAAATCAATTATTCACAAAATATAGCTTTTAAGTATGTCCATTCGGCACTGCGCTAAAAGGTTATGATTGTTTCAAATTATAATTGAAGAAATTATTAACAAAAAAATCGATATTGAAACAAAATTTATTTGATGAGTTTTAGTTCTATAACGACGATTTATAATCCGATTTTTACGTTTTAAGTATTTTTGAAATTAAAAAAAACTGTTGTAAATTAATTTAATAATTGGTGAAATAACTATTACCTTTTAATGCTTGAATAAATGGTACAAACAACTAGGTTATATATCAAACTTAAGTTTGGTACAAATGGTACAACTGTTACAAATGTTATACTTAAAAAAAAAATCAAATTCAAATATTTTTGGTTTTCGAAATATGCTGACTTGTTAAGTGAAAATAATCATTAAAAATACATTGTGTATATCTGAAGTAGTTTTCCAACGAGATGTCGGTATTGATCACCTTTAATATAATACACAAATTGAAATTTGTTTCCAAAGGATACTGAGATATGTACAGCTTCGTAAAATGAGAGACCAAAAATATTTTTTTGGTCAAATTTATATGTAAAAAGTCATTGTAAGAAATGATAGCACTGTAAAACAAAGGGTACCATTAGATAACATTTGATGAACATTTTTAATTTATGGTCTTTTTATTATAGGACTGTTAAATTTTAAAATATTTAAATAAAAGTTAATATTATTAAAGTTAAAAATAATTATTTTTGATAAAAACTTTAAAAATTCAAATATAATTTTAATTTTAGATACATATTTATTAAAATCAAAATTCATTATTATTTTTGATATATATATGGAAAAAAAGTCGTAACTCCTACCAAAAAATCTCCAAACAAACAAACAAATTGGCTGAACTTTAGATAACCGGATGAAGTGAAATATTTTTTCTTCAAACTTTCGGACTTGTGGTACCCCAGATAAATCGAAACCTTATACACCTACCTATATGAACATGTAGGTACTGAAATGAAAGATATTGATCTCACGATCAATATGTTATTATGTTCATGATCCGATAACCCAAGTCACCTCAGTACCCTTATTAGTTTTAACAACTGAGTTCAATTTATACATGTGTGGGTACCCAAACGAAAACAAATTTAATCAGGAGTCTATTATACACTTTTGTATTTATGTTTTAAAAAATATAAAATTTAATATTTTATAAAAATATTTCCCCTGCGGCGCTTCTTCATATAACTTGCCAACGAAATATTATAATTAACTGTTGGGCCACTTCTAGAAAATTTAAAAAAAGCGTTTCAGCGTTACCTATTCATTTCAAAATTTTCTACGTCATTTTGATAAATAATTAAATCTTTTTCCATATATATATCAAAAATAATTACAAATCCTAATCGCTATGGTTATTATATCATAAAAATAACCATATAATTACAAATGTGGCATTATTACCTTTCATTTGAGTACCTATGTGATCAAATATGTTGATGCACCGGATTTCGTTTTTTCTAGGGTACCACAGATCCGACCGCATCCTATTGTTTTTTAAGCAAATAAAACGGTTGATTTAAAGAAAAAAGTTTGCTTTAAAGAAGTACAGTTGTATAAAATATAAAGTATAGAAAATATAAAAAAGGGCGCAAAATAAATTTTTGGGGCGCATTTTAGAAAAAATTGGGAAAAAGGCGCAAAAATATCAATCGCCCCCCCCCCCAAATCATACTTCTGGATCCGCCCCGGGGTGGGACCTATAGTTTATTGCCGAATCCGAACGGCGGGTGAGAGCTTTTCATAGGCAATGTTTTACTCACTTAGGTTTGCCATAGGAAAATGTATCTATGGAAAGATTTTGTTAGGCACAGTCCAGGCCTAAACCGTGGACCTTTCGGCTCGCAGTCCAACGCACTAAGCACTGAGCTACCGCGGCTACTTTAATGGTTAAGGAGATAAAAGCTAGTAAAGTTGAAAATTTTTTCATGAACAATGAGCCATTTTTCATGAACAATTTTTCAAAAATTGTAAAAAATCCAAAAGTTAACTGATTTTATTTTTTTTGGAAAATTGGATTTATACGCAAATCTCCGGAATATTTTTTCTTCAGTAACATGTATTTTTCTTATATTTTTTGATAGATAACATTAATGAAAATCTTTTAAACGATAAAAATTATCCAAAATATATTTAATTAATCTGGCAACACTGGTCAAAGTTAAATTTTAAATTATTTTTTTTTTTAATGTAACCCCCATGAGAAAAGTTTTCAAAGTCCTAAAACAAAATTGAAAAAAGCAATTTTAATGAAGAATTATTATTAGCATTTCAGGTTGTCCTCAACTTGGTCTTTCCAACGCAGATTTGGACGCCCTCTTCTACGCTGTCCACCTTCGAGTTTCGATTCAAGCACCTTCTTGGCTGGAGTGTTTTCATCCATTCGTTCGACATGACCTAGCCAGCGAAGCCGCTGGATCTTGATGCGCTTGACTATGTCAATGTCGTCGAATAACTCATACAGCTCGTGGTTCATCCTGATTCGATACTCGTTAGCAAAGCAGATAGGGCCAAAGATTTTACGGAGAATCTTTCTCTCGAACGCTCCCAGTACTCTCTCATCGGTGGTGGCCAGCGTCCATGTTTCTGCACCATAAAGTAGGACGGGCATGATGAGTGACTTGTAGAGCGTTATTTTTGTCCGGCGAGAGAGGGCTCTGCTTCTCAATTGCCTACTGAGCCCAAAGTAGCACCTGTTGGCAAGAGTTATTCTCCGTTTGATCTCCAGGCTGACGTCGTTGTTGCTGTTTACGCTGGATCCCAGATAGACGAAGTCCTTCACAATGTCGAACTTGTGGGTGTCAAAATCAGCTTTTTGTCCAAGACGCACGGACTCTTTTTTGCTTGTTGACACAAGGAACTTCGTCTTGTCCTCGTTCACCGCTAGACCCATTCGACGCGACTCTTTCTCCAATCTGGAGAATGCTGCGCTGACTGCTCGTGTGCTCCTGCCAATGATATCAATATCGTCGGCATATGCGAGCAGCATGACACTTTTGTTGAGGATAGTGCCGCTTTGACGGAGTTCGGCAGCTCGAACTATTTTCTCCATCAATAAGTTAAAAAAGTCGCACGATAGGGAGTCACCCTGTCTGAAACCTCGATCGGTATGAAATGGCTCGGAGAGGTCTTCTCCTATTCTCACTGAGCAACGTGTGTTGCTCAGGGTCATCCTGCAAAGCCTTATAAGTTTCGCAGGTATACCGAACTCAGACATTGCGGCGTATAATCGTTCCCTTATCGGAGTGTCGAAGGCGGCTTTTTAGTCGACTAATAGGTGGTAGGTGTCGATCTGTTTTTCTAGGGTCTTTTCCTGGATTAGGCGCAATGTGAAAATCTGGTCTATGGTGGACTTTCCAGGTCTGAAGCCGCACTGATAAGGTCCAATCAGTCTGTTGACGATGGGCTTCAGTCTTTCACATAATACGCTCGATAGAACCTTGTATGCGATATTGAGTAGGCTGATCCCACGGTAGTTGGCGCAGATAGTGGGATCCCCTTTCTTAAGGATTGGGCAGAGTACACTGAGGTTCCAGTCACTTGGCATGCTTTCATCCGACCATATTCTGCTTACGAGCTCGTGCATGCTCTCTATTAGCTCTTCGCCTCCGGTCTTAAACAATTCAGCAGGCAGGCCATCAGCACCTGCGGCTTTGTTGTTTTTCAGCCGAGCAATGGCTGTTCTGACCTCGTCATGGTCGGGTGGCGGAATCTCAACTTCGTCATCAAGTACTGGGGTTGCCGCGTTTGCTTATCTATCGGTGGAATTGAGGTCATCATCACCGGTCAGCAGTTTAGAGAAGTGATCCCTCCATATTTTCAGTGTGCTCTGGATATCTGTCACTAGATTTCCGTTCTCATCTTTACAGGAAAAGGCTCCGGATTTTGAACCTCCGGCTAGGCGTCTTATTTTCTCGAAGAATTTTCGAGCCTCATTCCTGTCCCCATGCATCTCAATCTCCTCACACTCACGTCTTTCTGCCTCGCTATTTTTACGCCTGAAAAGACGTCTCTCTTCCCTCCTCTTCTCTTTGTATCGCTCCTTCGCAGCTCGCGTAGCTACTGACTGCAGGGTGGATTTGTACGCAGCGTCTTTCTCTGCAGTGGCCGCGCGACACACTTGGTCATACCACTGATTCCTCAGGGGGCGTTGGAATCCAAGCACCTCTTCGGCAGCCGTACGCATAGAGCAGGACATATGATTCCACTGCGCGCCTTTATCATCGAGAGGAGGAGTGCTTTGTCTAAGCAGGTGTGAGAGTCGAGTGGAAAGGCTTGCGTTGTCTGTTGTGATTGCAGCTTTCCGACGTCTAGCTTTCTCTGCGTTTGGTTCCGTACGTTCTTCGCAGCGCTTAAGCGTGTGCGGACCTTGGCTGCTACAAGGTAATGATCCGAGTCCATATTGGCACCTCGGATAGTGCGTACGTCCATCACGCTTGAAGCGTGCCTTCCGTCAATCACAACGTGATCAATTTGATTTCGAGTTTTTTGATCGGGCGACAACCATGTGGCCTTGTGGATATCGAAATGTTCGAATCTAGTGCTACTAACTACCATGTTTCGTGCTGCGGCGAAGTCGATTAGCCTCGTTCCGTTATCGGAAGTGTTGGCATGGAGGCTAAATTTTCCGATTGTGGGACAATAGATGGCTTCTCTGCCCACCTTGGCGTTAAAATCACCTAGCACGATTTTGATATCGTGGCGGGGGCAGCGCTCGTATGCGTTGTCTAAGCGCTCGTAGAAGCGCTCTTTTGTCTCGTCATCTTTCTCGTTCGTCGGAGCGTGTGCACAAATTAGGCTGATATGGAAATATTTAGCCTTGATGCGGATTGTTGCCAGCCTTTCGTCCACGGGCGTGAACCTAGAGACAAGATGGCGGAGTCTCTTGCCGACCACAAATCCACATCCAAATTCGTGTCTCTCCGCATGGCGGCTGTAGTAGATATCACAGGACGCTTGTTTCGAACAGCCCTGTCCCGTCCATCGCATCTCCTGGATAGCGGTGATGTCAGCCTTATATTTTTCGAGGACATCTGCCAGCTGGATAGAGGCACCTTCCCTATAAAGGGTCCGGACATTCCAGGTGCATATCCGTAAATCATGGTCCTTAAAACGTTTGCGTGGGTCGTCATCGTTGTAATCGGTCGTTATCCGAGGCTTCTTTTTTGTTTTCATTGGGCGCATAGGTTTTTTCCGTGGTGGGACCCAAACCCAACGCACGGACCCTCACTCTGAGGGAGATGCTCGCCACTCACTTTAGCCGACTTCTACACCGGGTGGTGTAGAGCGCCGTTTCCAGGGACTTCCACGAGGAGGACTTCCACCGAAGTGGAGGTGTCACCATTTGACAATTTGTCAATTCTGGTGACCAGTGAGTTGACTTGAGACGACACCGACAAGGATTGCGCTGGCTTCGCCATGTTGAAGCACTCAGACACGTTGCCTTGTGATAATCGCCCCCATAGTCCCCCTATGGGGGCGATTATATAAGCATCTTAAAATTAAGGACTGTGAAGCACTTTTGGGAAGGTTAGATCATATGGGATATTTTAAAGTCGGGACATTTTATAGTAGGTGTTATTATGATAGTTAGGATTATCAAAATTATAGACGGTCTAAGCTGACTGTACATACCCTATACATATGTGTACACATATGTGTGGTATATAGGTCACCAGGGTATACGAATCCTGAAAATAACTACAAATTTTAAATCACTGAAGAATTTCCATTCATTTTATACCCATATTTACAAATGGGTAGATGCACCGAATTTCGATTGTTTTTTTTTTTGATCCACAAGTCGTTTCGAGGTAAAACATTATTTTCATATATTTGAGCATGAAGTCAATATATATTTTACCAAAAAGTTTACCTAAGCACGTATACAGTAAAATTGATCTTTATTTGAGGTATTTGAATATAAATGGTCAGATCACAGGTCGCAATGGACCGATCTCACCAATTTCGCACATACAGCGTAGGTATATAAGTAATGTAAATTATTAGTTTCATTCATCTAACTCTTCAATTTTTTAAGTAGTAAAGATTTCAACAGACAAACAGACAGACAGACGGACTTTGCTATACCGACGCAGGAGGTCATGCTGATCAAGAATATGTACACTTTTCGATACCGGAGATACTTCCTTCTGGGTGTTACAAAAGGCGCACGTTGGGAAAAAACGATGAAATACTCGAGCATAGATGTTTTTGTTAATTTCACGTCTATACTAATAGATATAGGTATTTGTATTTTTGGATATTCTTGAAGATAATTCTTTGGGGAATCGAGTGGCCTACTTGGTGTTTTTAGTGGTACCCTACACCGATACCCTACATTTAAAAAGTAACTTTGTTTAATATTTTGTAAAATATTTCTGATGCGTAGGTATTAAATATAATATATATATTTTTGATCGATATATCCTTGGTTAACTTGTGTATATGTATTCCGTCCATTATCCATGATTTAAGACTGTTAAACCATCAACGAACTCAACACTCTACTAAGTTAAAAAATCTTAATTTTTTAAAGTAACGTAATAAAGTAAACAAATAAGTACCGTTATAATTAAGGCTGTGCGATGAATTGTTTTACAGGGAATTCTGAATAATCGCAATCACGATTAATAAATTATTCGATTAATCGTATTGTTTAATTAACCGAAAATAAGGTTAATCGGTTAATTAAAACAATTCAATTGAATTAATCAAAATACTTTTTATTTGAGAACATAGAAATTGCTGTTTAAAAAGATATACAAAACAAAGTTTTGTTTAAAAAAAAAACAAAAATAATAAAATTACAAATGTCGAAAAAGATGCATTACTAGTATAATATAGTTATTTATAATTATGCCAATAACAAAACAATTAATCGTACTTTAATTAATCATATTTCTGATTAATCGAGTAATCGGTTTTTAATTAATCAATATTCTAATTAACCGAATAAAAGTATTTTAGGTCGATCAAAAAATATGACACATTTAAAATTTGATATATCGTGTTTATGATTAATCAGACATTCCGGTAAAACGGTTAATTGCACATACCTAGTTAGAATCGTGCATTATTATTAATACCCAGCAGGAAATGACATCATTGATTACAAAGTGATAAATCGAGGAAATTGTAGAATTTATTCATTTCGTCCATTTTTGCAAAATATAAATAGTGAATTCTAATATTGCATTTTAAATTTTATAATAATATCTTAAATTATTTACGAATTATTAGTTCCTAAAGAGTTATAGATTAGTGACTTGTATGGCAGTTGGGCGTGTCCGTTTACCGATTTGGCTCATTTCCGAAGTCAGAACCATTTTTTTGGCTAAAACATACTGAAACAAAATTTCATCGCTTTCTGACTAGTATTATTCAAGTTACCGTGATTTCTGGCAGACATATATACAGACATAGTTACAGACATAGATACAGCCATAGATACAGCCAAATGAGCACAGTGATATATTTATTACTTTTGTTCAAATCGGTTTCCATGAGCATTTAAGGGTTAGGTATACGGTAACTCAGTGATTAGTGCGTTGGACTGCGAGCCGAAAGGTCCCCGGTTCAAGCCTGACTGGAGCTAACAACATCTTTTTTTTTTTCATAGAAACACTTTTCTATACCGTGCTACCTCTCGGCAGTAAATGGCAAACCTAGGAGAGTAAAACATTGCCTATGAAAAGCTCTCACCCGCCGTTCGGATTCGGCAATAAACTGTAGGTCCCACCACTTTGAGTACAAATATAACACTCACAGCTCAAAATGGTGAGAGAGCTTGGCCTAAGTTCTTATAGGACTGTTGTGCCATACTAATAATAATAATAAAATAATATACGGTAGGAAGGCGCAGCACAAATTGATATAGCTGTAACCACCATAAATCATACAATTCTCTTAATATAGTCTGGTCGTGATCCATCGTGATCAAAAAAAGTTATAGACCGCTAAATTTTATATATATTGAAAAAATATGTATATTTACATTCAAATATCATTTGAACAGGACATGGCATTAACATGAATTATACGTCAGATAAGACCTATGTGTCCTTGTTATGTGATCAAAATTTGGTTTTCTTTCACTTATAAATGAAAATTTTACACGCATTTGAGTACACCCATTATATCGTTGTACCAATTTTTTCATTTCTAGAAGAAATAAGCCTCAATACAGATTTTTTTTAACTTGTATTCAAAGTTTTTTTTATTAAATATAAAATCATGAATTTTTTGTAAAGTTAAGATCTATGTGCATTTAACTAATAAAACCAAAGCAGAAAATGTTTAATATATTAACATTTTAACAGTGTCCCTTACTGTTAATTATAATAAATTATAAATTATAAATTATAAATTATAAATTATAAATTATAAATTATAAATTATAAATTATAAATTATAAATTATAAATTATAAATTATAAATTATAAATTATAAATTATAAATTATAAATTATAAATTATAAATTATAAATTATAAATTATAAATTATAAATTATAAATTATAAATTATAAATTATAAATTATAAATTATAAATTATAAATTATAAATTATAAATTATAAATTATAAATTATAAATTATAAATTATAAATTATAAATTATAAATTATAAATTATAAATTATAAATTATAAATTATAAATTATAAATTATAAATTATAAATTATAAATTATAAATTATAAATTATAAATTATAAATTATAAATTATAAATTATAAATTATAAATTATAAATTATAAATTATAAATTATAAATTATAAATTATAAATTATAAATTATAAATTATAAATTATAAATTATAAATTATAAATTATAAATTATAAATTATAAATTATAAATTATAAATTATAAATTATAAATTATAAATTATAAATTATAAATTATAAATTATAAATTATAAATTATAAATTATAAATTATAAATTATAAATTATAAATTATAAATTATAAATTATAAATTATAAATTATAAATTATAAATTATAAATTATAAATTATAAATTATAAATTATAAATTATAAATTATAAATTATAAATTATAAATTATAAATTATAAATTATAAATTATAAATTATAAATTATAAATTATAAATTATAAATTATAAATTATAAATTATAAATTATAAATTATAAATTATAAATTATAAATTATAAATTATAAATTATAAATTATAAATTATAAATTATAAATTATAAATTATAAATTATAAATTATAAATTATAAATTATAAATTATAAATTATAAATTATAAATTATAAATTATAAATTATAAATTATAAATTATAAATTATAAATTATAAATTATAAATTATAAATTATAAATTATAAATTATAAATTATAAATTATAAATTATAAATTATAAATTATAAATTATAAATTATAAATTATAAATTATAAATTATAAATTATAAATTATAAATTATAAATTATAAATTATAAATTATAAATTATAAATTATAAATTATAAATTATAAATTATAAATTATAAATTATAAATTATAAATTATAAATTATAAATTATAAATTATAAATTATAAATTATAAATTATAAATTATAAATTATAAATTATAAATTATAAATTATAAATTATAAATTATAAATTATAAATTATAAATTATAAATTATAAATTATAAATTATAAATTATAAATTATAAATTATAAATTATAAATTATAAATTATAAATTATAAATTATAAATTATAAATTATAAATTATAAATTATAAATTATAAATTATAAATTATAAATTATAAATTATAAATTATAAATTATAAATTATAAATTATAAATTATAAATTATAAATTATAAATTATAAATTATAAATTATAAATTATAAATTATAAATTATAAATTATAAATTATAAATTATAAATTATAAATTATAAATTATAAATTATAAATTATAAATTATAAATTATAAATTATAAATTATAAATTATAAATTATAAATTATAAATTATAAATTATAAATTATAAATTATAAATTATAAATTATAAATTATAAATTATAAATTATAAATTATAAATTATAAATTATAAATTATAAATTATAAATTATAAATTATAAATTATAAATTATAAATTATAAATTATAAATTATAAATTATAAATTATAAATTATAAATTATAAATTATAAATTATAAATTATAAATTATAAATTATAAATTATAAATTATAAATTATAAATTATAAATTATAAATTATAAATTATAAATTATAAATTATAAATTATAAATTATAAATTATAAATTATAAATTATAAATTATAAATTATAAATTATAAATTATAAATTATAAATTATAAATTATAAATTATAAATTATAAATTATAAATTATAAATTATAAATTATAAATTATAAATTATAAATTATAAATTATAAATTATAAATTATAAATTATAAATTATAAATTATAAATTATAAATTATAAATTATAAATTATAAATTATAAATTATAAATTATAAATTATAAATTATAAATTATAAATTATAAATTATAAATTATAAATTATAAATTATAAATTATAAATTATAAATTATAAATTATAAATTATAAATTATAAATTATAAATTATAAATTATAAATTATAAATTATAAATTATAAATTATAAATTATAAATTATAAATTATAAATTATAAATTATAAATTATAAATTATAAATTATAAATTATAAATTATAAATTATAAATTATAAATTATAAATTATAAATTATAAATTATAAATTATAAATTATAAATTATAAATTATAAATTATAAATTATAAATTATAAATTATAAATTATAAATTATAAATTATAAATTATAAATTATAAATTATAAATTATAAATTATAAATTATAAATTATAAATTATAAATTATAAATTATAAATTATAAATTATAAATTATAAATTATAAATTATAAATTATAAATTATAAATTATAAATTATAAATTATAAATTATAAATTATAAATTATAAATTATAAATTATAAATTATAAATTATAAATTATAAATTATAAATTATAAATTATAAATTATAAATTATAAATTATAAATTATAAATTATAAATTATAAATTATAAATTATAAATTATAAATTATAAATTATAAATTATAAATTATAAATTATAAATTATAAATTATAAATTATAAATTATAAATTATAAATTACCTCCCATGCAACCTCCCATACAAGTCACTAATATGTAACACTTTAGGAAACAATAACTTGAAAAGTATTCAAGATATACTTATAAAATTTAAAATGTATTGTTAGATTTCACCTAGAAATATGTGTTCCTAGAAATATTCGCTTTTGAATAGTGTACATTTTAACCGCAAATTATGAAAACAAATTTATGAAATATTAGCCATAAATATGCAAATATGTTTTAAAAGTAGGCGTGATCCGCCCACATTTATTTTTAACATTTTTTGATTATTGCTTTTTACTTTTATATCAATTTTTTTAATTATTGGGATATACGTCGAAAATTTCTGATATATAAATAATTTTATAAGTGTAAGAATGTTCAACAGAACTAAGAACTTTAAAAGGTAGGTATACAATTAAATGTCCCATATTAATATCCCCACCAAAGTGTAGGGTATTCCATAGTCGCGCCCAACCGACTTAAACAGTCCGTCCCATATGACCGAACTTACCCATGTGACCTATTTTTTGTATTAATAATAGAAGCGCCGCAGCCAAATTTTTTGGAAAAAGTTCATTGGACATTATTTGTTTTAGTAGCAAATTTTCTGAACAGAATTGATTCATTAATATTTTTGTTTTTTTTTTCGAAAAATGTATACTCGTATTTTTAATTGACTCTCAAAATTTCCTTATGAAAGATTCACAAAATATATTAAAAAATAACTAAAATAGAAATAACATACAAATAATTATGAAATTATATCTAACATAATACATCGCCTACCAAATTTTTAATAACAGAAGTAAACATTTTATTTTTAAGAAAATAAGGGTGAGAGTGAGTTCAACTAAATTGCTGATTAAACTAATGTAGTGTTTGGAACATTTTCTTAGAGAACATTTCCCGTAATGCTATTTCAACGTAAATTTCATTTTTATTCCAAATATTTCTACCATTTTTCTAATATTTTCTACTCGATTATATTTATTTGACAATTTTATGTTATATAAGAGTATATGTCAGTTTTCTGAAAAGTTGACCTGTTATAAAGAAGACATTCAAAACATATTTGATCCGGCAATTAGGCCGTTTCATTTTCTCGCCCATATGACTAATTCTGTATATAGAAGAAAACGGCTTCCATCTCCGAAACGGTGAATTTTCCACAAAGTATATTTTAAACATACTTTTTGGAAATGGTGGGAAGTAAGAACTTTAAAAGCCGATAAATCCTATTGAAATTATCTTGTTTATAAATAATCCAAAAAATCCAAGAAACCGAAAAAATCCGATGGAGTTGATTTAAAAAGAAAATCGGGATTTTTCCAGCACTTATTCTACGTGACGATTACAATGTTTAATATAATATTTTATTTCGATTTTTATAGCTATGCTCTTAGTAGGTAAAGCGTTATGGCAATTTTAAAGTGTCACACCCCTTTGTACAATTTCGCAAACATACTACGTGATGATGTATAATTGATCTCGTGCTTCGATTTTTTAAACTCTGCTTTTGGTAGGTAAAGAGTTATAGCAATTTTAAGGTTTTGGTTGTATGGTAGGTGCCCACCCCATTGCCCATAATTTACGTGACGATTCTACTTTTTAATAAGAAAGAAAAAGATAATCAACAACAATATATGTTAGTGAGCCCAATTTCATGACAACAGATATTTTGAATTAAAAGTTCAGTTTTGCCACGTCCATTTTTGTACCTTTGGAGTCGAATTTCCGAAAATGCCCTTACGTAGGGAAATGAACTCCCTGTCCAAATTTCAAGTTCCTAGGGTCAAATTTTGATTTTTTTCGATTTTCCGGCTTTTCCTTGTGGTTTTTCCAACTTTTCTTTTTTTCTAAACCATTCTTGCCGCGGTAGCTCAGTGGTTAGTGCGTTGGACTGCGAGCCGAAAGGTCCCCGGTTCAAGCCTGGACTGGGGCTAACAACATCTTTTCATAGAAACATTTTTCTATACCGCGCTACCTCTCGGCAGTAAATGGCAAACCTACGAGAGTAAAACCATTGCCTATGAAAAAGCTCTCACCCGCCGTTCGGATTCGGCAATAAACTGTAGGTCCCACCACTTTGAGTACAAATATAACACGCACAGCTCAAAATGGTGAGAGAGCTCGGTCGAAGTTCTATACAGGACTGTAGCGCCAAACTATTATATTATATTAAACCATTCTTGCATTCACACGAACAAAATACAAAAATAATCAGGAAAATCTCTTGGTTCGTTCTCCCGTGATGCTCTGGCACACACAGGACATTTCATTTTTATATATATAGACTAGCTGGACCCGTGCACGACTCGTGCAAAGATGTTGTGAATACAAGGATATGGAGCAATTTTATTAATATATCAGGGACCCATGCTTTGCTGTGGACGTTTTTTTTATTGGTTTTATAAATGTAGTAAACAAAACAAAAACAATTCTTCGCTAAAACAGCTTTTTTCATAGACAATTCTTTCTCAGACTGTGCTTCCCCGTAGAATTTTCCCAGTATAAATCTTCCCCGTAAATTCTTCTCTATAGAACGCTTTCCCGTAGAATTCTTCCCGGTAGAAATCTTCCTTTTGGAATTCTTTCCCGTAGAATTCTTCCCCGTAGAGTTTTTCCCAGTAGAAGTTTTAGTGTGGTGAATTTAGGTGTGATGAGTTATAGTGTTGTGAATTTTTTTGTTGTGGGTTTTAGTGTGTTCAATTTAAGTGTGGTGAATTTTAGTGTGGTCAGTTTAAACGGGTGACTTTGAGTGTGGTGAGTTTTAGTGTGGTGAGTTTTAGTATGGTGAATTTTAGTGTGATGAGTTATAGTGAGGTGAATTTTAGTGTGGTGAATTTTAGTGTGGTTGATTTTGTTTTCTATTCTTTTTATACCTACACCTTTGAGGTACAGGGTATATTAACTTTGTGCATATATTGTAACGCCCCTTAGGAGGCGTGTCCGGTATGGAAAAGTATATATATTCTTGATCAGCATCACTACCCGAGTCCGTTTAGCCATGTCCGTCTGTCTGTCTGTCCGTCTTGCTGTCTTGCTGTCTTGCTGTCCGAATACAGAATAACTTGAGAAATACTGATCAGAATGCGATGAAATTTAGGAATTTAGGAACTGAGTTTGAAAATGAGCCAAATCGGTCAACGGACACACCCACCTCCCATACAAGTCACTTTTATATTACTCTTTCGGAACTAATAACTCGAAAAGTATTCAAGGTATAGTTATAAAATTTAAAATGTATTGTTAGAATTCACCTAAAAATATGTCGTCCAAAAATGGGCGTGATCCGCCCACATTTTTTTTTCATTATTTCCCGGGTTTTCATAGTCGAAAATTGATCCGTAAATTATTAAAATCAAATCTATGAAATATTAGCCTTTCAAAATTTGAAATATAGGCGTGGTCCGCCCAATTTTATTTTTCATTTTTTTTTTAAAGTTTTTTATACTTTATATAAATTTTTAATTTATGGGGATATAAGACGTAAATTTCTGATATATGAATAATTTTCTGAGGGTAAGCATTCCCACCAAAGGTGTAGGGTATTCCATAGTCGGGCCCGACCGACTATAAAAATCCGCCCCATGTGACCGAACTTACCCATGTGACCTAACTTTCCCAACTCGTTTTATTTTTCTGTTGTTTTTAAGTTTTGTGCTTTTACTTTTGTTTTTGTGTTTTTGCTTTTGTATTTTTTTTGTATTAGTGTTTTTTGTTTCATCTTCTTAGCTTGTGTATGTGCCGAGTTATATCGTTTTGAAAGATCGTGATGATGGAACAAACAGACAGACAGACGGACCAAGAGTTTTATATATATAGATAGAAGAAAGATTTTTTTTAAATTTATATATTTTTTAAATTATGGTGTTATAGACCGTAAATTCCTGATATGTAAATATTATTTTAAGGGTGTTCAGCATAAGTAATTCATAATTTGGAAAATTAGATATAAATTTATACATTTCACGTTAATATCACCATCAAAGTGTAGGGTATTAACTTAACATTACCCACTCGTTTTTATATGCAAATGAATGTTTTTGGTAGCCTAGTGGACACTAGGGATGCCAATCCCGGGATCCCGAGATTTTAGTCAAATCAGTTACGATAATCTTATCCCGGCATCATTGTGAAATCCGGGATTTTCGGAATTAAAAGAATTACAAGTAGATCAATTTTTAATAGTTTATTTAAAAGTTTTTCAAAGTTATTTTGCACATTTCGTGAAAAACAATTATAATATCATGACGATCTCCTTTTAAAGTAATTTTTATTTTGAAGACAGTCGAAAGATCAACTTTACTGGCAAATTAAAAACGGGTTTCGGATAGCAGTGGACATGGAATCGTTGTCTATGAACGTAACCTTTATTTATATAGCAAAATAACTAATTGAGAAATCGAATAATTATTTCTTTATTAAGAAATTGATTTTTTTATATTTTGGATACCAGACTCAACCACAAATCAGATGTTTTTAAATATATTAGTTTTGTTTCAGATGTTAGCATTAAACTGTTTATTATTCAAACAGAGATATTCTTATATTATGCATTCTTATTATATTTTTAAATCCCGGGACTAATCCCGATATCCCGGGATTACAATTTTTTAGTCCCGAAATGTGGGATTGAAAAATTGTCCGTGATTGACATCCCTAGTGGCCACTATACGTTTAACAGTCACTTTAAATAAAAGTTCAAATTGCTTCTTTAGATTGAAGAATAATTGTATACACACAAAAATATCTTGTTTCGAAATCGAAAACAAATACCCAATAAACATTTATGCTTGGAAATACGCATATTGGGTCATATTAATAAAAATCGAATTTACTCAAAACTTGAAGCAAATGCTCCGAATTGTCAAAATGTTTCGCATTTCATTTAATTAAAATAGTAAAAACTTTTTGCTAATGTTAAAAAACATAATATTTTAAATTGGTAGGTATTAATAAAAACGTTGAACTGGCCATTTACTATAAAAATTATAAAATAAAGTAAAAAATTTGCTCAAAAAAATGTAAGCTTGCTTAAAAGTAAATACTCTTTTTTATTAATATGACCCATTGTACGCTTACTCTAGTAAATATTTGATTAAATATAAGCGTACGATTTTCTTTGGAAAACGGGTCTTCAATATAGCAATATTTCAGGTAGGAGCTTCACAAGTACATGTGTGCTTTTCTGTATAAATAAACATTTCATAAATGTTTTTAAAACATATTTCGAAATAAAATGTACGCTTTTTGTATGGCTAGATTTATGGCTAAATTTAGCCATTTTTGAAATTATTTAGCCATTCAATTTTGAAAATACTATTAGCCATAAATTTAGTCACTTTTTATGTTATGATATCTTTAAGCTATTTATTAGACTTTTGTGTAGCCCAAGGGGCTACATGGAATTCTCACAAATATAAAATAATGAAGTTTTAAAAGTTTAAAAATAAATGAATTAAGCAAATGCTATTTCGGCCTAAACTTTATTAAAAACACGGCGTCGCGAAATTTTAAAGGATCAGCTGCAGCATTGCTTTAAAAATACGAACTGTATCACCAGTAATGTGAAAAGAAACAATCACGTCAGACAAGTGCATGGTAAACAGTGCTACCAAATATTTTATGCCAGGATATTTAGCCTGTTTTCACATTGCACGTGAACTGCTGCTGCAGTTTGTATTTGCAATTGAAATACCAGTTGACACGCATTAATGAATGCGAAACCAAGTGCAATCATTAATATGTTTAAAAACTCAGAAGTCATGTTAACAGAAGTCATAGACAGAGATCGCTGATGCCCCTTGGGGAAATAGCGCTGATAACCAGTATAAATATTGGGTTCCAATAGGGACAAAACATGTAATTCTACTTTTTGTAGATTGCACTCATGGGTGTAATAATCCGCGATCTTTCTCATAGTAGTTGAAACGCATACAAATTCAAACATTATCCAAATCATTTTTCATCAAACAAAATTTATATTCAACTTATTTTCATCGAGTAAAAAGTTACCGATTGGCACAGGCCCTTTGTAGAATTTTGATTTGTAAGTGGCATAAGTACAGTACACAGCTGCACATTAAAGTGTTTTTTATATGAAAAAATGTATATTTTTTAAATCTTTTGCTCCTACCACTCAAATATGAGCTATGTGAAATAAAAGTACATTGTGAAAAAGAAAAAATAATTATATGTAATTTTCAGCCATCCCAAAGAAAAAATAATTATATGTAATTTTCAGCCATCCCAAACCAACTTAGTTTAACTATATACCAATGCGGTATAGGAGTATATTAAGTTTTTCCGTCTCCCATACATGACACTGGGAACAAAATTCACCCATCATTGACGCGGATATTGTTATCAAACAATGTCTGAGTTAAGTAATTCATTGACGCCAAGTCGATATATTTTTTTAATTTTTTTGTTAAGTTTCAAAAAATTTTAGTATATATTGTGGTGTTCATTATATTCATTATTTATATTATTTAAACACTTTAACTTTAATTGTTCTACTGTACAATTTGTAAATCATTATTTTTAAAATAATCAATTTTCTATTGTTTTTAATTTCAAAAAATATTTTTAATTTTTCACTTCGATTTAAAAATTGAATAAAGATAGTTTTGATTTATAAAAATTATTCTTTTTATTACATCAAACCTACATTGGTGACCTTGATTAACGCAAAAATGCCGCTAGAACATTCACCTGCACATGGATCGCAAGCAATTGTTCAACAGAATCAAGAGGATGCAACGACTCCACTATTAACTAATTTGCAACAACCAACCCAACAAATTGCAACTGCAGCAGTCTGTAAAATTCCATCTTTTTGGAAGGGTAATCCTAGGCTGTGGTTTACACAAGTGGAAGCCATCTTCAAAATTAACAGGATCACTCGTGGTGACACTAAGTTTGACCATATTCTGTGCAATTTGGATCCAACAACGCTGGAGTTCGTGGGTGACATTATTTTAGCACCACCGTCAGAAGGATGCAAATACGAAGCTCTTAAGAAGAAGCTCATCGCAGCGTTTGCAGAATCGGAAGAGAAGAAATTGCGACGCCTATTAAATGGAAATTCCATAGGTGACCAAAAACCAACTCATTATTTGCAATTTATGCGCAATTCGGGTTGTGGTCAGGTGAGTGAAACCGTTCTTAAAGCATTATTTCTTGAACAAATGCCGGAAAACGTCCGCGCCATTCTCATCGGTAACAAAGGAAGTCTCGATGATATTGCTGAGCAAGCAGATAAAATACTTGAACAAATTTCTCCTGCTATCTCCGTTATTTCTGATCCCACACCCTTCACAGCAATCTTAGCTAAAATTGACGCACTTGAAAAACGCTTTCAAAATTTTCAAGCTAGATCACCTAATCGATCAGAAAACCGAGCTAATCGCTTTCGAAATAATAGTCGTCATCGATCAAAAAGTCGCGACGTTAAAAAAGAATGGTGTTGGTATCATAATAATTTCAAAGACAAGGCTGTTAAATGTCTTTCTCCATGCACATACTCAAAAAACTAAGTGCTTTTTCGGAAGTCGCGGCGTCCGAAAATCTAAATTTAAATTCCTGCCGTCTATTCATTCGCGATCGTTGTTCAAAACGCACTTTTTTAATCGATACTGGTGCCGATATTTCTGTCTTGCCGAAAACCTTCAAACGACAACATTTTCTCGCAACGGATGACTCCAATGTTCCCGTAAATCTGTTTGCTGCAAACGGCACTAATATTCAAACTTTTGGAACAGTCGTTCTTTCTTTAAATTTTGGATTTCGTCGTAATCTCAACTGGAGATTTGTAATAGCTGATGTTGATAAATCGATAATTGGTGCTGATCTACTTACACATTATCATTTACTTCCTGATTTAAAGAATAAAGTTCTTGTCGATGGTAAAACATTAATATGTTCCAAAGCACAACTGACTCAAGAACCATCACTAGGAATTACGGCAATTCTTAAAAACGATTCCCCATTTACAAAAGTTCTTTTGGAGTTCCCTGACATTTACAGAGTATCTAATATTCTGCAGAAATTACCACAACATACAGTTTTCCATCACATAGAGACTAATGGCCCACCTTGTCATACAAAATGTCGTAGACTAGATGCAAATAAACTCGCTGCGGCGAAAAAGGATTTTGAATACATGTTAGAAGTTGGTATTATTCGTCCTTCAAAGTCTGAGTGGTCAAGTGCATTGCATATGGTGCCTAAAAAAAACGGTGAGTGGCGATGTTGTGGAGATTATAGGAATCTCAATAAGAAAACTATACCCGATAGGTATAATATTCCATTCATAACAGACTGCAATCTTGGTCTTAATGGATGCACTGTTTTCTCAACATTAGATATGGTGAGAGCATATCATCAGGTTGATATTTTCCCCGATGATATTGGTAAAACCGCCGTCATAACACCATTTGGGCTATACGAATATATTAAAATGCCATTTGGTTTGCGGAATGCGGCCCAAAGTTTCCAAAGGTTAATGGATACTGTTTTGTGAGGTCTTGACTTTGTTTTTTGTTACTTGGACGATGCACTTATTGCGTCGAAAACTCTGGAAGAGCATCTACATCATTTACGTTTAGTTTTCCAACGTTTTAAAGACCATGGAATCATACTAAATCAAGTAAAATGCAATTTTGGACAAAGCGAAGTTAACTTTCTTGGTTTTAAAATTAGTAAAGACGGATTAAGGCCAACAGATGAAAAAGTTAAAATTATTAAAAATTTTCCCAAGCCAAAAACTATTCAAGAGTTAAGGCAATTTCTCGCAATGACCAATTTTTACCGCAGATTCATACCGAATGCAGCTCAAACGCAAGCTTTGTTAAATGAATATTTAAAAGGAGCCACTAAAAAGGATAAACGACCTGTCAATTGGACTCAGGAAGCAGAAGAAGCATATAATAAATGTAAATTTCAACTTGCCAATTCAACTCTATTGTCACATCCTGCAACAAACGCACAATTAGCACTTAAAGTCGATGCATCAAATTATGCCACAGGTGGAGTTGTAGAACAGAATGTCAGCGGTATTTGGCAACCCTTAGCGTTCTTTTCAAAGAAGCTAAGTTCCACTGAAATGAAATATAGTGCCTACGATAGAGAACTATTGGCTGCTTATCAGTCAATTCGTCATTTTCGCCATATGTTAGAAGGACGTCAATTCACTCTCTACACTGACCATAAACCTCTCTGTTTTGCATTTAATCAGAATCCGGAGAAGGCCAGTCCTCGTCAGTGGAGACATCTAGATTTTGTTGGACAATTCACAACGGACATTCGTCACATCGCTGGTCGAGAAAATATAGTGGCTGATACTCTTTCTAGAGTTACTGAAATTTCTGCAATTGACTATAGTCAACTTTCACTTGCGCAACAAACAGATGAAGAACTGCAAAATATACTTTCATCCAACTCAAATCTCAATTTGAGGCAGATTCAGCTGCCGAATGCCACGGATCTTGTGTATTGCGATATTTCTAAATCACGCGCACGTCCATTTCTTCCGTTACAGTTCCGGCGCAAAATATTTGATGTGTTACATGGTTTGGCACACCCAGGTATAAGGTCCACTCGAAAACTTATAACAAAACGTTTTGTTTGGCCTTCAATTAATCGTGATATTAACCAATGGACAAAAAACTGTCAACAATGCCAATCATCAAAAATAGTTCGGCATACAAAATCACCATTTGGCAATTTTCCATTGTCCACAAGAAGATTTGCAGATGTCCATGTCGATATTGTGGGACCTTTGCCGCAGTCCGAAGGCTTTAAATATATTTTAACCATAATTGACCGGTTCACACGATGGGTGGAAGCTGTTCCCTTGGAAGATATAACATCTACTTTAGTATGTGAGAAGTTTTTCAATAATTGGATAGCACGTTTTGGGTGTCCTGATACAATATATGCAGATCGCGGAACACAATTTACTTCTGCAAATTTTCATTACATGGCTAAATTTCTCGGAGCAAATATAAAGCACTCTCCTGCATACCATCCTCAAACAAATGGAATGGTGGAACGTTTCCACCGCACCTTAAAAGCAGCATTATCTTGTCATCGCAAGCAGCAATGGACTAAAACACTTCATACTGTACTACTAGGTCTTCGTGCAACTCTTAAAGAAGATATAGGAGTATCTTCAGCAGAAATGGTGTTTGGCGAAGCACTTCATTTACCAGGCGATTTTTTTCGAACGACAACCTGTTCTCAAAATCCACATGAAGCATTAACTCATATTCGCAACGCAATTTCAGAACTCAGACCAACCACAGGTTCAAATCATGCCAAACATTCAACTTTTATTCATAAAGACTTACAAAACTGTTCTCACGTCTGGGTTAGATGTGATATGTCCACTAAGCCTCTTGCGTCTAAATATGCTGGTCCGTACTTAGTTTTAAAAAGGACTTCCAAGATTTTTAAATTGAAAATGGGTACTCGAGATGATTATATATCTATTGATCGTTTAAAGCCTGCTTTCATTGAAAATGTTTCCAATCAATCAACACTGCAACTACAGTCCTCTACAATTGATCTGCCGAGTAAAACTATCGTGCGTTTCGCACTGTAAAGGGGGTAGTTGTGGTGTTCATTATATTCATTATTTATATTATTTAAACACTTTAACTTTAATTGTTCTACTGTACAATTTGTAAATCATTATTTTTAAAATAATCAATTTTCTATTGTTTTTAATTTCAAAAAATATTTTTAATTTTTCACTTCGATTTAAAAATTGAATAAAGATAGTTTTGATTTATAAAAATTATTCTTTTTATTACATCAAACCTACAATATGTATATCGTCGTTGTCGAACGAAAGGTCACCAAATTTCAAAATTCCAAATATATATTTACAAAAATCTTTTTATAGATGTCAATTTTTAATCTATGATCTTAACCACATGATATGAAAATGTGAATCTATCAATTGATATTTCAACTTTAAAAATGCATCAATTACTTTTTATAATATTAATCAGCAAACTCATAATTTAAGTTTTTCATACATATGTATTTGGTGACTTCTCGTTCTATAACGACGATATTACATCTATAAACTGAAAAAAATATTTACCTAATTGAAATAAAATGGCTCCATCGAAAATTATTCTTTCACGGAAACACAAATTTCATTTATTTGAATAAAGAAATCGTCGATTTAAAGAAAATGTTCTTTGATTACAAGAAAAATGGGCATGATTAAATGAAATACATTCTATCGAGTTAAATTTACTTGAAAATATGAAATCAATATCTTCTTGGGATGACTGAAAAAATGTTTTTTTCTAAACGGGTTTCTAATAACTAATATGTGTCTATAGAGCACAATTTGAACGGGCAGGAGCATAACTATTTCGAATTTTTGTTTTTTTTAGACAATCCTATTCACCTAACGGATAATTTTAATTTTCAAAATTGTGTGAATCTGTCCATACATTTTTGTCTATCTTAAGTTTAAATTTTTTTTAGCTTTTATATTTTTAGCAGTCTCAACAAATAAATATTAAAGTACCTCAAGATACTTAAACGTTCCGCCATTTCGCGGATATTGAGGTACTTAACCGGTGAGGTACATGTCTGGTTTTTTGTATTAAATAAAACAAATTTATCAATTTTTTGAGAAATGTTAGCCATCTTTGACCGTTGGGTGTTGGCAAGACTGGTGCCAATATCGACTCGGATCGTTATTTGTAGCAGCCAAGGTCCGCACACGCTTAAGCTCTGCGAAGAATATAGGGAACCAAACGCAGAGAAGGCTAGACGTCGGAAAGCTGCAATCACAACAGACAACACAAGCCTTTTCCACTCGAATTTCACACCTCACTCCTCCTCTCGATGATATAAGCGCACAATGGACCCATATCTCATGATCTATGCGTACGGCTGCCGAAGAGGTGCTTGGATTCCAACGGTCCCTGAGGATTCAAGAGTGTCGCGCAGCCACTTCAGAGAAATACGCTGTGTACAAATCCACCCTGCTTCCTGTAGCTACGCGAGCTGCGAAGAGCGATACAAAAAGAACAAAAGAGAAGAGAGACGTTTTTTCTGCCGTAAAAAAAGAAATGCAGAAATACGTGAGTTGAGGAGATTGAGATGCACGGGGACAGGAATGAGGCTCAAAAATTCTTCGAGAAAATAAGACGCCTAGCCGGATGACTAAAATCCAGAGCATCTTCTTGTAAGTATGAGAATCTAGTGACAGATATCCAGAGCACACTGAACATATGGAGGGATCACTTCTCTAAACTGCTGACCGATGATGATGACAGCAATTCCACCTATTGAGAAGTAAACCCGGCAACCCCAGTACTTGATGATGACGTTGAGATTCCGCCACCTGACCATGACGAGGTTACAATAGCGATTGCTCGACTGAAAAACAACAAAGCGACAGGTGCTGAGTTGTTTAAGAACGGTGGCGACGAGCTAATATAGAGCATGCACGAGCTCGTAAGCAGAATATGTTCGGATAAAAGCGTGACTGAAACCTCAGTGTACTCTGCCCAATCCACTATTTGCGCCAACTACCGTGGTACAACTTAATATCGGTACAACGTTCTATCGAGCGTATTATGTGAAAGACTGAAGCCCATCGTCAACAGACTGATTGGACCTTATCTGTGCGGCTTCAGACATGGAATGTCCAACATAGACCAGATTTTCACATTGCGCCTAATCCAGGAAAAGACCCTTGAAAAGACCCTTGAATTACATATCGATACCTACCACCTATTAGTCGACTATAAAGCCGCCTTCGACACTCCGATAAGGGAACAATTATACGCTGCAATGTCTGAGTTCAGTATACCTGGGAAACTTAGGACAAAACGAGGACAAGATGAAGTTCCTGATATCAAGCAAAAAAGAGTCCGTGCGTCTTGGACAAAAAGCTGATTTTGACACCCACAAGTTCGACATTGTGAAGCACTTCGTCTATCTGGGATCCAGCATCAAGAGCAACAACGACGTCACCCTGGAGATTAAAAGAAGAATAACTCTTGGCAACAGGTGCTACTTTGGGATCAGTAGGCAATTCGAGAGAAAGATTCTCCGTAAAATCTTTGACCCTATCTGCTTTGCTAACGAGTATCGAATAAAGATTAACCATGAGCTGTATGAGTTATTCGACGACATTGACATAGTCAAGCCCATCAATATCCAGCGGCTTCGCTGGCTAGGTCATGTCGAACGAATTGAAGAAAACACTCCAGCCAAGAAGGTGCTTGAATCGAGACTCGAAAGTGGACAGCGTAGAAAAGGGCGTCCAAATCTGCGTTAGAAAGACCAAGTTGAGGACAATCTGGCAACGCTTGGTATTTCTAACTGACGTCAGCGAGCGTAAAGCAGAAGCGACTGGCACGGCTTCATCTCAGCGGCCAAAACCGACTTACGGTTGTAATGGCCATTTAAGTAAGTAACCCTGGTTATAGAATATATTTGTGAGTGCTCCTAAAGCCAGCATAAATAAGATACTTTTTTGAGTCCCTTTTCTGAGTGCTCCTAAAATACTCTTAAATTTGATGATTAAATGAGTTTCATTTGGGAGGGCTCGTAAAGCGCTTATAAATGAGACTATTATATGAGTCAAATTTAGAAGCACTCCTAAAACATTCTTAAATATAGAACTTTTATGAGTCTACTGTTAATGTATATGTTATTGTAATGTAAACGTTAAACATACTATGTAAATACACGTCAAGGAATAAAAAAAAATTCAACAGATAAACATAGATATTTTGTGAATTAAATTGAAATGGATGCGTTTTTCTCGATTGAATGAAGTTGGATTCTATCTATATATATTAAAAAAAGAGGAAACCTTCGAAAATGAAGTAAATGTGGTTTCTGAAAAGTCTGTAAAATATGAATGTTTTAAGAATATTGAAAATTACTGTAAATATGAGGATTTTAGGACTCTTAAAAGCATGTCCTTTACCTAAGTTAAAGGAGCCTTTTTGGACCCTTTTTAGTACTGATATGATTGTTATAGGAATAATAATCTCATAAATATGAGTGTTTTTGGACTCATAAAATCGTTCCTCCTACCCAGGGGTTGGGTGTCTTTTTGGCATATTTTAAAAGCTCATATTTGAGTACTTAGGATTAATAAAAGGTTCATAAATATGAGTGTTTTTGGGCTCATAAGATCGTGTCCTCTTCCAGAAGCTTTTTTTGGTCTCTTTTTAAAAGTCTCAAATATATGATGGTTTTTAGCTTCATAACATGGGTCTTTATAACTATGGGTCGGGAGCCTTTTTGGGCTCTTTTAAGTGCTTATATATGAGGGTAACATTCATAAATATGACACATTTAGGAGTCTTAAAAGACTCAAAATGTTTGCTGGAATTAGTTTTAAAAATGGATTTTAATCCACAATTTTTTTTAACTTTAATTATTCTCAATAATTGTTTTTGACTAGTTTCCAAGTTTTAATAATAATGTCGAATTCACGTACTGTAAAGAGTTGAATATAACTGGATAAATAGTTTATATGAACTATTTTAAAAACATAAAATCAAGACTCGATTTAGTCTGCAAAATATAAAATTTAAATAAATATATTTTGTATATATTTTATTTAATTCCAAATTTTATTTATATAACCTGATTTTTAAAGTAAAAATTAAATACTAATGCATTTTTGTAATTATCATCGAACAATTTTAAATTGCAATTTATACATTTGTTTAAAATTTTAATTTCGAAAAATCGGTTTAAAAATTAAAACTCGAAAACGGTTTCTTTTTTTTTTAATCGACAAGTCGCAAACCGGGTTTTTACTTACCAGGTATACTTACCAGGTATACGACTCTTTTTCTATGTTAGATGAATTCAACTATTATGTACATATTTAAAAAAAGTATATAATTTTAAGTTCGATTTTTATACCCTACATATAACCGGTATGAAAATAATGTATATTATTTATCAGCAAATACACCTAATATACTTTATTAAACCGGTAACATTATTTCGAAAACATAGTAAACGAAAGTTAATACACCAAATGTGTATAAAAATTGCGGAGCACAACATCCTTAGTATTTTCGAACGTCCTGGTACGAGGTATACTCGTATGAACTGGAGTGGCCTGGAATTTATTTATGAATGTATGTACAATTACCTTAAATATACCTTCATCCAAGTTAATCATTTTAATTTCACGTTTACATAAGATTGCTGCTAAATATGGACTAACTGGACACAATGCAGTAGGTTGTGGAATACATTTAAGCTCTCGCACACGTTCGCATTTTCGAACATCCCATATACATATCTCTTCTCGTTTAGTGCTGAGGGATGCAAGAAAGAAGTCATTTTCTGGTAAATATACCAATGCATCATAACCAGTATATGGACTCTCAGTTTCATTGAGAACATTACTGTTGAGTATTTCCAAATGTGTTGATTTAAATGATTTAATGAAGTTTTTCCAGGATACTATAATATCATTATTTTCACTTAACCCATCATCACCATTTTCATTTAAAAATACTTTAAAATGAGTTATAAATTGATGTCCATCGTAATCCAGTTCGAGAAAGTAGTTTTCTAAAAATCTCTTCAAGATAGTTATGTGATATAACGGCAAAGAACTGGTCTCCAAAATTCGAATAGCAAATATAATATCAATAAGTATTGACAATGGACCAACAGCTATAACCTTATCGACTATCCATTCTAAGTTAATGAAATAGCTGGAGTTAAAAAATGTCTCTAATTTTGATTCGGATGATGATGCTTCTAAAACACAAAATGTATGATACGGCAGCATTAAAAACTTTTCACAGTTATATCTAAAAATAAATAAAAAAAAATGTAATACAAACAAATTTGAGAAGTTAGATGAACTTACGTCAAATTTAATCCGTTGTGAGTGGTATACGTATTTGTCTGTGCCATGAAGTGATCAGTTATCGAATTATGTACATTGATTTGTTTTTTTTTATATCTATTTATTATTGCGTCACAAAATATTTGATCTGCGATTCGAATATTATTCATATATATTAGCATTGGACCCATAATCCAACAGAATTTTGACCAAATTTTATAAGCGTACTGCGCCTTTATTTTCGCTTCTTTTCCATAAATTTCTAAGCAGTCACATTCTCTGATTCCGAATTTAGTTAAGGCAATTAAAAGAAGTAAAAACTCTACGTTACATGATGACAATTTCTTCTCTATTGTAGAAAACATAATATCTAAAATGTTTTGAGAGTTAGAGTTTTCATTTATTGATTCGCCTAACCAAGCCAACCACCATAATGCTTTGGCTTGAAATCGAGTATTTCCGTCTAATTTATTCCAGTCCTCAGGTATTTTAAATACATCATTTGACACATACAAATTTCCACCACCAGAATACAAAATGCCATTCCACTCGCTTTCGGTTAAATGCTTCATATGTATAAAATTATCTTTAGGAATTCCACAATCAAGTAATTCTTTAATGACTGTGTTACATTTTTCTAACTCTGTTATAGTTAATATTATTTTAATGTTGCTTTTAATTTTTATTGGCAGCCAGTCCCAACATATTCCATTCAAAATTTTATCAACTGAATCAATAATTATTACGATTAATAAATTGGTGGTATCCAAAAGGTTTCTGATTATTGCAGCATACTCATCAATCAACTACAAAATATAATATATAATTTATTAATTTATTTAAAAATATATATGTACAATAAAAAAAAAATTACACCGTTGGAAAAAAGTAGTGGTTTCATTCAAATTTAAATACTTTTATTTTAACATAAATTACATACTTTTTATAATATTATTACGCTAAAAAGGTAAGTATGGTAAGCAAAAGGTAGATAAATTCGAAATTTAGATTAATACAATAAGAAAACATCAATTCACTTCTCAATTTCTTAGATCATGTTTCAGGAAAACATCTTTCAAACATGCGAAAAATACAATATTTATTGCTGAAAATCATCCGTCCAACTTCTTAAAAATACGATTGCTTGTATCAAACATCAATTTAATATTTTACATATGGGCATTTCCTGGGGTTCCGGACGGGACATTCGTATGCTTAAAACTTGAATATCTCGAAGGAAAATAAATAAATTTACCTGATTTTTTTTGTGCACGTAGTATTTGAATATGACTAAACATCTGCAAAAAAATATAGAATTCTAGACGGTAGATCAAAAGATATAAATAAAATAATGGACGATCCGGACGGGACAAAAACGGAAGTAAATATCGAGGTTCATATGGATATTCCAAAAAGTCAACGAATTTTGCGTACAAATAATTTTTAGAAATATTTTAAAAAATATGTGAAATCATGTGCTTTCTTTGTATATTTACACGTTGTTCCTAAAGATTTCAGTTTTTTCATAATAAATCACAGAAAAAATCCGGAAGGGACAAAAAAATTCCGTATAGAAATTATCAGTACGATTTTTATTCCAAAAATACTTATTACATACAATATATTTTTTGAATTATCTCTGAACATGATAACTGAGACAATTTACTTTATTTTTGTACATATGCACTTTGTTCCTAAAGCTTACAGTTATTTCATAATGAATCGCAGAATAATTCCGGACGTTCCGTATAGAAATTTGCTCTACGATTTTTTGCTAAAAATAATTGTGTATATAACAATATCAAAAAGTGATGTACCTACTATTCAAATTTCCAAATTTTTCAAAGTTTTAAAATTTCGTTTTTTATTTTTTTTGAATTTTTTTTTTTGATATTTTTATACTGTAGTTTTAGTCGTGGTTGACGTTTTTCTGGAAATGCCCATATGAGTCATCATATCAAATCCACCATCTCAGAATTTGATGAAATTTGGGAGTATGGTGATACATATAATTAAGATATTGGCTAAATTTCAACTTCCCATATGGTGTGGTTAGAGATTTGGTGCTTTGAAATTAAAAAAAAACTCTATAAATAACACAAAAGTAGTGGGGATAGATTAAACGTAACTTTAACTATAGTTAACAAAAATGAGACATAAAGGTCTCATTTTATAGATAATAAAATTGGCAAAAATATATCTTACAATTTCTATACCATGTTATTTTAATAGTGGTCAGTTTTAAACAAAGTATATATCAAAAGGACACATCTCAAAAAGCAAGGTTGACATTTCATATATTATTTAAGATTTAAATTAGAGTGTTATGTTAAAGGGTTCAGAAGTTACGTACAATATACATCAGCACAACTGTTTTTGAATTTTCGTCTTCAAACATGCACTACTGCACTCAACTGTTTTGAATGCATTTTGCAAATGACAGTCGACAGCAACGTTGCCAACTTTGGGAGATAAATCTCAAATAGTGATTTTTTACACGATCTGGGATTTGTGAGTCTCGCGTGATTTTGAGTCTCTCATGAGATATTTGCGTAAATTGGTGATTTTTGTGACATTTTTCACACCGTGTAATTTTGGGTGATGTTTGTGTAATTTTCACTTCGTGTGATTTAGTGTGATTTTTACTCAGTGTGATTTTGTGTTATTTTTCACACCATGTGATATTGGTTTATTTTTTGTTATTGTATAATTAATGCACTCAAAAAAATAATGTATTAAAAACAAATAAAAATGTCTTCGAAATAAGTACAACTGTATTCGTTTTATGTCCAAAGACATTTACTTTTGTTTTAAATAAACTCATGTATTTGTTTTTGTATGAAAAATATAAAAAATAAGTACATATTTTTATTGAATTTCAGATCAATTTTTAAATAAATTTGTCTTAAAATTACAGAAATTGCAATTATTTAGCAGTCCGGAAAAGTATAGAAAAATAAATACATTTTTGTATTTTTAATACAAAAAATGTATTAAAAAAACTTCTTTTATTCCTTTTTCCACTCCTTTCCTTTTTCCTTGGTTTTGTTTCTTTTCACTTGTCTTCTTTTATTCCTTATTTAGTTACTTCATATAAATTTACCAATTGAATAAAAATGTTTTCTTATATTTCAGTAGTCACAAGCTGACATTGAACTCCTGAGTCCGGCCTTAAAGTCCACTGCTCTCCCTAGTAGAAATTTGCAGGATGCACCATCAGGAAATGATCGGGTTTTCATCGGGTAAGCCTTAATAGAGCAAACATGATCATTGCCTTGTTATGCTCTTATCATTCTCACCATAGCAGGGTTTACATTATCGAAACAGTCAATGGTCCCAATCATAGCTACGTGAGAAAGTTTTTTGTATGCTGTATAGCACAGCGTCTCACAATGTGACGACACAACGTAAGAAATCAAATTGTGCGTATGCTGTATGTCGCCAACGAATGATTTTCGACGTCAAAGTCGACGATAGCTTCCTAGCTCTCGTCTGTAAATATTCGTGGTCCAAAAATAAAATTAAAAATTGTCACGCCCTCTTAAATGAATCTAAAGTGACGAAATAATTTTATTATCGCAATTTGATCCCCTGGTACCCCACAAAAAGATGTAAAATTAAAATCAGTTTTTGACATTTTATTACATGTGAAAATTGTCGAACAAGTGACTTTAATTTAAAAGTTGACTTTAAATTATCTATCAGCCTTATGCTGTATAATGTCATGAGTGACAAATTTCGTCAGGTTTTCACTCACATACGTAATAAAATTGTATGCTGTATATATTACGTATTGGTTCGTCGAGCCTTACGCCACATTCGTCCGCCGTTGCGTAGTCTCTCAATTTCGCGTTTCCAATCAATGTATTTGTATTGAGCAAAGACAATTTTCAATACAATTCATTACGTTTTTTTGATAATTTGTGTATTTGGAAACTCAAAAAACATATCTTTGACAATCAAAATAAAAATAAAACAAATTAAAAAAAAAATTGTTTGCAAGATTTCTTGAAAATGTCTATGTTTATTTATCATTACCACGGCTGTAATTAAAAAAATAATAATTGTCAGGGTATTTTAAATGGACGGAAAATGACAAAATAAAGAATACTTTTTGCACAGGGGTTTCGTGAACGCCTAAAATAGAGAACTGAATATCGACCAAAACAGTTTCTCTTTTTTTTTTGAGGAAACCATGAGACCTTTTGGTAATTTATTTTTCGATCACACATAGGTCATTATTGCGCATAGTACTGTCTTTTTATTTTTTATTCTTGGTGCATTTTTCGCAATATCCAAAAAAGTACTTGTTGAAACGAGTTGCGTCGGTCAGGTATTGATTTTTGTGGGGTGCCAGAGGATCAAATTTAAAAAAAAAAAATGTTTCGTCACTTTAGAATCATTAAAGAGTGCGCGACAATTTTTAATTTTATTTTTGGCGCACGAATAATTACAGACGATAGCTAGGAAGCTATCGTCGATTTTGACGTCGAAATCGTTCGTTGGCGAAATACAGCATACGCAGAATTTGATTTCTTACGTTGTGTCGTCACTTAGCGAAACGCTGTACTATACAGCATACAAAAAACTTTCTCACACAGACAAATTCTGGAGGATTTTCGTCGATCGACGACTTATAGCATAAGGCAGTATGAATATAAGACAATGTTTTTAAATGATAGTAAATATTATCATGTAAATGATCATTTTATGAGTTGCAAGAGCTTTATATAAAAAATAACAGGAACTATTTTTATAAAGTACATTTAATTAAATATGTGGACAGTAACAATGAACATCAGAAATGATGTAAGAAATGAGGGATTTGAACATTTGTTTCAACTCAATAAAAGAAAGGATATATGCATTAACTTTTTCTACATGTAACATGCGTTTAAAGCTATCAAAGTAGGTAAAATAGAAAATGTTCCTTATTCAAATGCATTGACAGTTGCCAAACTATCGGAAGCATGTCCTATTAAGCTTAATGAAGAGTACAATGCTTTCATTTTTATTTAAATATTTTAAATTAAAATATCTTCAAAAAGTAAAAGCCACCAACTACATGCCTATTATTCATTTACAAAAATCTTTATATATCTTGTCAACTTTTGATTCCATGATTTGATTTGAGATTTGTGGGGTTGGGTAAATAATGAAATCGGGAAGAACCCGATCAGTGGTAGTACACGATCATGGTAGTACATGATCATGGTAGTACATGATCATGGCCTGAGGTGAGTATCTGATCGGGACACTGCGTTACAAGGACATCGTGTGCCTCGTCATAGCCCGACCATCTCAAATAATGACATGATCAGTTCATGATCATGCCCCTACCAAAATTTCTACTATGGTCTACCCGTTAGGCTACACATTCATCTCTCTTTTTCTTTTTTTTGAGATTTTTGCTTCTAAAACAAAATTTGTGAAATGTACAATTTTTTTTTAATGTCACATTTCAAAAAAAAAAAATATATATATATATATTTTCATTTATTGTCGATGCGTCACAAATTTTAGTCATTTGATTTAAGATTGTGAATAAATGATCAGTAGCAAATGAGGTTGATAGCGTAACGGTGAAAACTCAGAAAACTTGTACAAGAGAGGCGTGGGTTCAAATCTCAGAAGAAACGTTTTTTTATATTTTTTAACTAAATATGTTTATCCATATTATACATATTGTTACAAAAATTCAGTCTACGGAAAACTGTTCTATGAGTTCGTATCGCTGGAATGTGTATAAAATAAAAACACACTAATATTTGGTTTTAACTAGTATTATTTCAACTAGTATTTATTAACTTTATTTACATAAATAACAACTTAATAACAATCACTTATAACCACTGCTGTATTACTACAATTTATATTTACAATGTTCGCTCACGAGATGCACTAGTTCACTATCAAATCACAACTGAAGTGCTGTACCTCAGATGCGGCTCCCTTATATACTGCAGACATCAGTTCGACACGTTTCGACAAGCTTCGACTTGTTTCGAGAACCTTCTACTCGTTCCGTGAATGACGCATGCTATTGGCATCTCAGTCGCACTCATGTGTTTTAATGCGCTGATCTTCCATCTCTTTCTCGCACACTGCCTCAGTGCGCTGAATGATCTCCCGTCTCTTTCTAACACATTGCTTAGTGCACTGAATTGTCTTGCGTCTCATTTATTATTGTTGAATGCTTGCACAGTGGGGCAAACTACATCTTTTCGTAACACTGCCCTCCACCTAAATATGTTCGTCTCGAACAGATGTTAATCCTCTCTCTCTCTCTCCAGCTGAAGGACTCGCACCGAACTTTAAATTCGCAGGTAATATTAAGTCTGTTCCAAAAACAATTTTAGCAGGTGAAGCAACTGTGGTGTCATGAACCGCCGTTCGATATGCCATGAGAAATAGTGGTATATGTTTATCCCAATCTTTTTAATTTTTATCAACCACTTTTCAGAGATACTCTTCCAAAGTCCGATTGAATCTTTCCACCATGCCGTCAGATTGCGCGTGCAAAGGCGTTGTTCGTGTTTTGTCAATTAAGTTTTCTTTTCCTTCCGCTCTTAGACAATGTCTACATTCAAGTTTACAAGGACGCCGTGACAGAGCATCTGCATTTCCATGAGTTCCTCCTTTACGATGTTCGATTGAGAAATCGTAGCTCTGTAATCGTTCTATCCAACGCGCAATTTGGCCTTCCGGATCTTTGAACTGAAGTAACCATCGTAGGGCTGCGTGATCGGTTCTCAAGTGAAACTGTTGTCCATACAGATACTTATGGAAAATTTTCAAACTTTCAATTACAGCAAGAAGCTCCCTCCTGGTGACACAGTAATTTCGCTCGGGCTTGGACAATGTTTTACTGTAGTATGCGATCACTTTTTCTTGCCCATTGATCACTTGAGAGAGAACTCCGCCTATTCCGTATCCACTTGCATCCGTATCAAGTATAAATTTCTCACCTGGAATTGGATACGCAAGAATTGGTGCCGAGCACAGTAGATCTTTTAATTTCAAAAATGCCCTTTCTTGATCATCGCTCCATTGAAATGCGCGGTTCTTTCTTGTCAACTCATGAAGACTGCTAGCAACATTGGCAAAACCTGGAACAAATCGTCTGTAGTATGTACATAGCCCCAAGAAACTTCGTAGGTCATGAAGATTTTGCGGTCTGGGCCACTCCTTGACTGCATCTATTTTATCCTTATCGGTATGCACTCCTTCCGTGGTAACTCGATGACCCAGATACTTGACTTCTTTCTTGAAAAGTGAGTATTTCTTTGGGCTAAGTTGTAGACCCGCATTTTTCAATCGATGGAATACTTCCTCTAGATTTCTTAGATTTTCGTTGAAATCCTTGCCCATAACAATTATGTCATCAAGGTATACTAGGCATGTTTTCCAGTGTAAACCTTTTAATACGTGCTCCATTAACCGCTCGAATGTTGCTGGGGCATTGCATAGTTCAAACGGCATTACCAAAAATTGCCATCTCCAGTACTGAATGCGGTCTTCTCTCGATCTTTCTTATCAATTTATACTTGCCAGTAACCGCTTTGCAAGTCCAACGTTGAAAACCACTTAACATTAGATAGTGTATCCAAGGTATCATCGATTCTGGGCAGTGGATAAATATCTTTCTTGGTGACATCATTAAGTTTTCGGTAATCAACGCAGAACCAAATGTGATACTTCGTCTCTTTTCGCAAGTGGTATCCTTTTTGGTGCTTGACGAATTGGGTTAGAATCACCAGTGTCTATTCGATGTTTTACAATGGCAGTTCTGCCATCCTATACACCGATATTTATCAATGAACTTTTGCACTTGACTCTTTTCTTTGGCAGCCAAATCCTTCGTCATTTATAAACCTGTGAGTAGATTGTTTGTTTATTTGCGATGTGCCGTAGTCCCTTGATGAATTTGACTCACAATTTATAATCGCTGATGCCTCTTGGCACTGGCCTATCACTGTTCCCTTTTTAATTAATTTCGACGAGTTTTCCATGTTGAAAACTCTTATTGGAACAACTTTGTCTTTTGTCGCTTCTACTAATGTTCTTCCGACAACAATATTACTTCTGCTCATTTGCTCATCATTCGCTTCTATAACCCACAACTTGCTTTTGTCACAATCTACATTTAATTTCGCCCAAACAATTGCTTCTAAATTAGGTGGTATTTTTCTATTTTTATGAGCGATAACTTGTTTAATTTTCGGGCTCTGGTCACAATCAATGTTTAGTTGGATCTCTGTGTTGGCATAACTCAAAAATTTTCTTGTTAGATCTAGTGTGAAACCGTTCCTTATCATGAAGTCCATGCCAAGTATTATTTCGTCGACTATTTCCGCCACTATAAAATCATGCTTAACTGTCGTAGTGCCAATAGTGATTTCCTTGGTAATTTTTCCTCTGATTGGAACCTCTTCACCTGTCGCTGTTTGCAATCTTATTCCGATAAGCGGCTCTATTTCGTCCCTAACAAGGTTACTTCTTATAATTGAGTGTGAAGATCCTGTATCCAACGTTACCATATATGCTACACAATCAATTAGCCCCTTGACAGCTAGACTATTCGACTTTCGAGCAATTTGTGAAATGGAGATTCTGGGTCAATCGGTTATGGGAGTCAGATCGTGCCCCGCAGAACTGACTCGTTTTAGTTTAAAGATTGATTAAAATGTACGTTATTTTGGACATGATCCTGGGTTTCTTCATGTCGGGGTTCATTCATTGAGCGCTTGCGTTTTTTACGACAATCACGTGCCATATGCCCATATGTATCACAGTTGTAGCATTTACCTTTAAATTGGGTGTCTCGGTTGGCAGCAGTGTAATCTGGTTTAGCTCTACTTTTTAACGCTTGGCAAATTACCTGAAGTAGGTCTTAATTCTCCACATCTAGTTTACGGACCTTTGGCGCTGGGCGGCACAACGTAGTTGCTGTCTCCTGTGTTAGCGCTGTGGTTACAGTTTCCGTAAATGTCACTTTCGGAATTGTCACTGTGGCACGTCTTGTTTCCGGATCACGTATGCCGTCAACAAAGGCATCGATCTTGCACTTTTCTATGAAATCACTCGTTGAATCTGCATACGACAAATGCGCAAGCCTCGACGTAATACTTCGGCTGCGACTCCTTTAAGCGCCACGATAAGTGCGGCTACGCTGTCCTCATTATTCCATCGATTACTTACAGCCGTGGTCTCAAATTGCAGCTTGAAAATGTTGAACGCTGTGGTTCCATCGTAAATCGGCGATTTTAGCCTCGTACCACTAAAAAAAATGCTGTGTAGGTCCATTTATCTGCAACACGTGCAAATCTTTCTTTATTTCCTGAAGCTCTTTGTCGATGTCTTGATATTTCTCATCAACATTATTTATATGCGCTTCAACCTCATTAACTTTGCCATGAAGTGTATAAGAAACTTCCAGAAGCTGTTTCGAATGTTCCTGCATTTGTTTCTCCATTTTTACTTGATGTTGGTTAGAATTTTCCAGAAGTTCTGTTTTAAGTTGATTGGAATTTTCTTGAGCTTCTGTTCCATTTTGTTGGCATTTTCTTGAAACTGTTTCGAATTTTCTAGAAGTTCTTGTTCCATTTTGTTGGAATTTTCGACAAGTTCGTGCTTCATGTCTAATTTGAGTTGATTGGAATTTTCTTGAAGTTTTTGTTGTATTGCTCCGAGCAACTGGCTCATATCAAAACTTTGGGACTGTACTTTTTGTTCCGAGTCCACACTTTTCGATGACGCTGATGCAGCTTCCACTTTAAACTCGTGCTCTGCGAGGTCAATGCCTTGGTTCTCTAATTCTTCCATTAGACGCTTTTGTAGCTCTACTTTCGTACCAACAGTTGGAAGATTATGAATCGCCAGTTCCTTCTTTAGCTGGTCGACTTTAAGTTGTTCAAATTTAACCATTTTGTATCACGATCCCACTGCTGACACCAATGTTACGAAAATTCAGTCTACGGAAAACTGTTCTACGTGTTCGTATCGCTGGATTGTGTACAAAATAAAAACACACTAATATTTGGTTTTAACTAGTATTATTTCAACTAGTATTTATTAACTTTATTTACATAAATAACAACTTAATAACAATCACTTATAACCACTGCTGTATTACTACAATTTATCTTTACAATGTTCGCTCACGAGATGCACTAGTTCACTATCAAATCACAACTGAAGTGCTGTACCTCAGATGCGGCTACCTTATATACTGCATGTATCAGTTCGACACGTTTCGACAAGCTTCGACTTGTTTCGAGAACCTTCTACTCGTTTCGTGAATGACGCATGCTATTGGCATATCATTCGCACTCATGTGTTTTAATGCGCTGATCTTCCATCTCTTTCTCGCACACTGCCTCAGTGCGCTGAGTGATCTTCCGTCTCTTTCTAACACATTGCTTACTGCACTGAATTGTCTTGCGTCTCATTTATTATTGTTGAATGCTTGCACAGTGGGGCATACTACATCTTTTCGTAACAATATTATAGATTAAATAGGTGAATATGATTAAAAAGTTTTAGACAGTTTAATGATATTTTTAATTTATAAAGAAGCATACTAATACTGCAATACAAGACAATACATATTTCCTCAGCAATTATATATTGTCACATTAATACCACTTTTAGAACTTCTACACATGTTTTAAAACCACAATATTTCACACAAAACATATACATGAAATTGGCATATTTTTGCAAAAACAAAAGCCATGGACATTTTTTTAAAGTCTTTAGTTTTCATGTATTAAAATATTTCACTTCATTAATTATAAAATTTTCATGTTGTATCACAATAGAAAAAAAAATGCAAAAACAAATACAAATAACGAGCACAAATACATATTTTGTAGGAAAAAAGAAAACATGTGCATTTTTCATTAAAAACTAAGAAAATAAATACAAATGTAATTGATACATATTAAAAATAAATTTTATGAAACAAGTGCATAAATTGTATTAATTTTAACACAATATTTTTTTTTTAAGTGTGTAAATGATGAATATTAGGGTGGCACTTATTTAACATTTTTTTTAGCATTCTCACCCCTATAATTGTTTATTAGGACTAAAAGCTGTGCCAAATATATTAGAAAATGATCAACGTGATCACGTTCTGCAACGAACTAGAAAATTCAGCATTTTAAAAGAAGAAAAATGTTGACGATTATATAAATATATTTTAGGTATACAACATGTTGTATCTATATTTTGTATTTATATATACAAAATAGTCCTTAGATATATATGTTTTTATTTCTGTATTAAATAATCGATAATTCAGAAAATTACCAAAATATCGAAAACCTTTGGGCATACAACATGACAAACGACTAACTGAAAATTGCAAGTGCTTTAAAGAAAATGAAAATGATAGAAAATGAAGCATTAAATGATTAAATAATATATTACAAATGTATTTTATTTTGCATATATTTTATACTATAATTAAATATTTTCATAAGTATAGGTAAGAAAAATAAATAAGTAAATTAATAAATTCGAAAATAGGAAGAAAACTATTTGCAAATAATAAAATATTTACTATTTACTAATAAAATTATTACTATTATTATGAATTTTAAATTCTAGTGTATGTGTGTGATTTTCATGTGATTTATCACGATACGAGATTTTTGTGTGATTTATCGCACTATGTGATTTTTCTCAATATGAGTCTTTTTAATGGCGCATGAGTGATTTTGGTGTGATTAAGTGAATTTTCGTGTGATTTTTCGGTTGGCAACCTTTATCGACAGTATTAGAGTGAAGTATGTCGGATGATTTCATTTCCCTGCAGTATTTGTTTCATTGGTGTCAAGTATTGTCAAAACATCAAGCCATTCAAAACATTCAATGTTTTGAAAAACAAAACGAAACGACAATACTGTCGCCGAACATGCAACGAATACAGTTAGCGCAACGCGTAACGAGTGATAAGACGAACATAGAAACCAATAACAAATCTGCTGCTCGGCGTTCGGCGGCAGTAATGTTGTTGTCGGTATTATCTGTTAATAAAAATACAACAAACTTAATTTAAAAAAAAAAAAATATTTAAAAAAAATTTGTACGATAAAAACAACGCTTTGGTCGAAAAGCAATATATAAAAAAATGTGTTTAACGAAATAATGAATACAACTTAACCATGACCTGGGCTTCACTCAATTAGATGTCGGCTCTCTTCCAAAAGAGTACATCGAAAAACCTTCTAATAATGAAATACACGGTTGTTTGCACCGATAAGCAAACACGTTCCACACATGCAATGCTATTCCAGTGCTTCCTATGAAAGTTGTTATACTAACAACAAGCATAGGCCTGAAATATGAATCATTGCGAAAAAGGAACACGAATTAATAGCAACAACATTGAAAGCAAAACTGCGTTACTCAAATGCATTCGTTCTACCGATCTTCGGTACCACTCGTCATTCTTCCAACAAAGTCTGTTCTAAAAATAAAACAGGCGAAACTGCAACTTAGACGAGTGATGGTTGTGTGGTTCAGTTGCCGAGCACCTTGCGTGCTTGACTACCAACTCCCGGCGTTTCTGACGGCATGAGTTCGTGCCCCAACCACACCAAATTCGTATATACGAATTATTTGTTGTTATCAATACGTCATAACACAAAGATCACTGATGAGGATACTTGGCTGTATCCGAAACGGTCCGTATGATCATTGCCTGTGTTGTGTTTTCAATTTGTTGTTGTTTCTTCAAAAACTTTCAAAAAATGTTGTTCAATAAATAAAAAACTTCATATAAAATATTATATGATTTTCTTATTCCATTTGATTTTTTTATATATCAATATTAATGAAAGTTTCCTAGAGTAAGAATGATAAACAAAATGTAAAATGCACTAAGTAATTGGTGCCATAAGCAGTACATTTCAGTATAGGAGTTGTTATTGCACATCATCATAGATCTCTTCACTGCCGTTTTGGTTAGTTTTAACAGTACTTGCTACTTTGTTGTTGTGAGCAAGACATTCATTTGATTTTCAAGCATTGAGTTGACGACAGTAAACGTTTAGAAACAAAGTGATTTCATACAGAGCTCTCAATTACCCGGGTGCACGGCTACTACCCGGGTTGTTGAACTACCCAAGTAGTTCAAATACCTGTAAACCCCAGGTATTAAATGTTCGAGCTACCCGGGTTTGTACGTTCGTTTGCTGGTTGTTCGAACTACCTGGGTAATAAATGGGGTATAAATGGGTAATAAATGCGGTTTGTACCCCCTTTTGGCGGTCACGGACCACTTTAAGGGAAAGCCTTCTAATGATGTCCGCTATCGATTCCCGAAATACAAAATGTTTGGTCATAAATGCGGTTTTGAGCCCCTTTTGGAGGTCATGGACCACCGAAGATGGTACCATTCAATTTTCCACTATGTCTAATACTGATTACTGCAAAAAAACGGTATTTTTCCCAACCCACTTTTTCCAAACTAACTTTTGTTCATCTACTTCTGGCCAACTCCCACACTAAGCAAACGGAAACTGACGGAATGAGAAACGGTCAAACGAACAAACGACCGGGTAGCAGATAGCATATATAGTATATATATTCGACGTCAATTCGCCGATGTTTGACCCTGACCCCATCCAACTTGCTTCATATTTTAATATGTTGTTATTATTGGTCAATGAAGTTTATATGTAATTTTTCAGTTTTCTATCGCACCCCCTTCACCCCCTTTGCAGACTCTAAAAACACGATTTTTGTTGTTATGCACCACAGCATCCAAAAACTGCCTTTTTAAAATTCTGAATAAATTTACATAAATTCTTGACATTGAACAAAGATCAATGCACTTTAATTTGGAGTGGTAAGAATTTTTCTTCTATTTTTTTCTTAACTTTGAAAATCCTGTTTTTTTACTATATAAATCGCCGTAATTTTGCATTGGTTTGAAAATACATCAATAAAAACTGGAATTTACTCAAATGTCTTAAGTACAAACCGTTTTACAAAAAATGGGCGGTTATTGTCAACTGGCACGCCTAGCTGCCATATAACATTTATAGTAAACTATCGTGTTTACTCTTAAGATATAAGAGGTAAGTATATTATTGAAATTTTGTTCAACATCATATAATATAAAAACAAAGCTTTTTACTAAAAATTGGTGTGATCGGCTTACTTTGACGTCTACCTGCCAAAAACATGGCATATTAAGTGCTAGGGTGTACTATATGTCTATAATGGTCATCATCATATCTCGCATAGTACCGGAGTTATGACCAATGATATGTCGAATTAATATGGTAGGTAGGCGTTGTAGTACACCGATCACAATTTAATTTCGTATAATTATTATTACCACATATAAAAGAGGAATAGAAACAAAATTTCATGACTTTAACTCATATAAGACCAAAGATTTATATGTAAAATTTATATGACAGGTAGGCATGATAGTTGGTCGTTCGCAACAATTTTCAGTGGTCCATTTTATTTTTATATTGCATGATGTTGGACAAAATTTCAATAATATACCTCTTATATCTTCAGAGATACAGCATGTCTCCAATAAATATTGTATGGCAGCTAATCGTGGCAGTTGACAATAACCGCCCATTTTTTGTAAAACGGTTTGTACTTAAGACATTTGAGTATATACCAGTTTTTATTGATGTATCTCAAACCAATCCGAAATTATGGCGATTTATATACTAAAAATCAAGATTTTCAAAGTTAAGAAAAAAATAGAAGAAAAATTCTTACCACTCCAAATCAAAGTGGAATGATCTTTGTTCAATGTCAAGAATTTATGTAAATTTTTTCAGAATTTTTAAAGGGCAGTTTTTGGATGCTGTGGTGCAAAACAACAAAAATCGTGTTTTTAGAGGTGCGATAGAAAACTGAAAAATTACATATAAACTTCATTGACCAATAATAACAACATATTAAAATATGAAGCAAGTTGGAAGGGGTCAGGGTCAAACATCGGCGAATTGACGTGGAATGCCAGATATATATATAGTAAAGAGATGTCAACTATGTTGGTTGCGGTTAGAACGCTCGATTGTAGCAAGTAAACATGAGTACAATGGTTTTCGGATGCTAAATTCGTCGAACGAACGAACAAACGAGCTACCCGCGTAGTTTGAAAAACGAGCAAACGAACGAAGAAACTACCCGGGTTGCTCGAACATTTAATAGCCGGGTTTTACGGGTAAATTAACTACCCGGATATTATCCGGGCATTCGAGAGTCCGGGTACCCGGGTTACTCGAAAAGGGACGTATGAAATCGAGAGCTCTGGCAGAGAGTATACATAGTAAAGATGTGTCATCCGAGTGGGTTGCAGTACGGTGGACCGATAGTACCACTAAAAGAAAACATAATTTTTGTTAAACTATAAACAAGAACACCTTTATTTTTATTTAAATAAAAATAGATTTGGAAATGTTTAAAAAAACAATATCTTCTGGTTTATAGTTTAGCGATGTCCATTGTTTTACTCCAAGCTGATTAAATTAGAATGAATGAACATATCTTGGCGTCATTACAATGCAGACACAAATTTCGCAAGTTTAAACATGATGTGTTTAAGATTTATGAAAACGTCTGTAATCTTAAATAAATGAATTGTAAATATACTACACGTGTTTACTTTAAACAATAGGCGTATCAAAATTATATATTTTGTCCCGTAAATATAATCAAAATTAACCTGGAGTCTAAATTTAATTACGACTTTTTTGCAAGTTTTCCTATGAAAAGAAATATCAAAAAGCTGTACATTAAAATAAACTCCAGGTTAAAATTGTATATAGTTACGCGCCTTTGTGTTTAGTATCATACACCAAAGGATTAAAAATGTCAACATGTATATGTACTACATATATGTAATATTAAACAATAATTGTGCAATCCGTTTTTACCACTCTATTGCGTATACATTCAAAAAATTTGCAAATATACACTAAAGAGAGTGTAAATTAAATACATTAAATGTTGTTGATTTGGTTCAAACTTTGTTTGTGATTATTACTATCAGCAGGCCCGTGCGAAAAGGGAGATTTATGGGTTCAATCATTAGCATTAAAAAAATTGAATTAAATAAAATCCTTAAAATGTATATGACTCTAAATTTTAATTTTATAATATCACATGCTTAGATAAAAGTGGTTTAACCAATATGTTAGAATTAAAAAAATAGATCGAAATTTTTAAAGTAAATACGAAATTATATTTTCTAAAAGAAAAAAACGAAAAAAGAAGATCAGAGAAAAAGTGATAAAGTTGTATATGTAAGTGATAAAATTCTGACTTCATCTTTATTCAGTCTTATTCTAACAAAATTTTATTGATTTTAAAATGTATTCAGGAAATTAAAAAATGCTATCCTAATAAAAGGTTTTATATATTCAAAAATACATACTTAAAAAAGTTGTATACTTTATTTACAAAAATGTTTGTTCCGAACTAAAAATTATTAGTTTCAATATATAGTATCATTGAGCTGATGTCCTGCGTAAAGTGCGCTATTGCAGATCCAAGCACAAGAGACATTTATTGGCTCGTAACACCAAGACGTCTGGGATGTGGGGTGGAAGCTGCAAGCGATTTATGCTGATTGTTATTTTTTAGCATTGTCTATTTTATTTGTATACCAAGAATCACTTGAAATAAATTTCTCAAAAATATTTTAATATTATTTGTTAGCTGCATGCCATTATACTTGTAACTTATTTCAGGTGACATTGATTTTTGTATAACACCGCGTAAAAAGTAAATAATGTTATATATTCTCAATTTTAGGATTTTATAAATTGACATATTTCTTATTTACTATGACGTAGTTATAAAATTAAAACTTACTTAAAGCTTACTTTTTAAGTATTTTAAATTAACTTCGAAAAAACGTAGAAAACGTTTTCATCGATTTCTACCTGCCAGTAACCACTTTGCAAGTCTAATGTCGAAAACTATTTTGCATTAGTGTATCCAAGGTATCATCGATTCTGGGCAGTGGATCGGTAATCAACGCAGAACCGAGTCTTTCTTTTTGACCAATACTACTGGTGAACTCTATGGACTCTCAGAAGGTTCCACCACGCCATGTATGTGCATTTCTTCAACCAAATGTAATACATCGTTTCTTTTCGCAAGTGGTACCCTTCTTGGAAATTGGGTTACAATCACCAGTGTCTATTCGATGCTTTACAATGGCATTTCTGCCATCCTTTTGGTGCTTTTTAGCGATTACATACCGATATTTATTAATTAATTGTTGCTCTTTACACTTTTCTTTGGTAGTCAAATCTTTCATTCACTCATTTAAAAAATTTTGAGTAGATTTCTGGTCTATTTGCGGTGTGGAATAGTCCCTTGATGGATTTACCTCGCAATTCATTATTGCTTGTGTCTCTTGACACTGGTCTATCACTGTTCCTTTTTTGATTAATTTTTCCGAATTTTCCAAATTGAGAACTCTTATGGGTACAATCATGGTTGAAGTATATACAGGTTAGTTCATCTAGACAGATAGTTTACATACAGAATGCTAAGAATGTCGAAAAGAAAAATATTGAAAAATAAAACAATTAATTGTCATTTTAAAATTTATTTTAAGGTTATTATTTTTGCACTTAATTTTTACTATTTTTTTAAATTTTTACTGCACAAATGAACTATTTCACTTTTTTAATACACTGTGGTTTAAGTTGAAGTCATAGATATCTTTAAACTTTTTTTAATTTTGAGATTTGTTTTTTTTTTTTTATTGTGTGAACTTGTAAACAAAGCATTGATGTTCCATTTTAAAATGTGCGTAAACAAATGTTGAGTCTTTCAAACAGTTTTCAAAAAAAAAAAAAAAATGGCGCCTGAATTTTAAAAGATGACTAAACCTGTATATACTTCAACCATGGGTACTATTTTGACTTTTTCCGTTTCATTTCGCCCATATTACTGTTTCTGATTTTGGTGGTATTTTTCTATTTTTATGAGCAATAACTTGTTTATGTTTTGGGTCCTGATCACAATCTATGTTCAGTTGGATCTCCGTGTTAGCATAACTTAGTATTTTTCTTGTTAAATCCAGTATTAAAGAATTACTTATCATGAAGTTCATGCCAAGTATTATTTCATTATTTCCGCTACTATAAAATCATGTTCAACTGTCGTTGTGCCTATAGTGATTTACTTGGTAAGTTGACCTCGGATTGGGGCCTGTTCACCTGTAGCTGTTTGCAATCTTATTCCGAAAAGCGGTTCTACTTCTTCTGTAATCAGGTTCTGACGCCTGTAGTATTCTGAATCCGATACACTATGTCATTAATCCTTTTAATTATCTGGTATGGTCCTTTCCAGTGTGCTTGCAGCTTAGGGTTTAACAGTTTCACTCGTTGTGGGCTACAAAGAATAACTATATCTCCTTCCTTAAATCCCTCAGAGTTTGCTCTCAAGTCGTATCTGGACTTTATCTTATCTTATGTAATTTGTATACTCTGCCTTGAGGACTGATGCAACTCGTCTCGGTTTTTTTTTTAAAGCACAGCTACGTATTTTAGGATCACCAGCTGATTATGTCAAAGATTTGTCGACGAAAATTAAAACAGGAATTTAGAACATAGCTATAAACACATAAGTCAATTAACGATTACAAGTCGTTGAAGTCCATACATATACGACGAAATGGATCGAATAGTGCATAGTTTGATTTAAAATATTTAAGCTTTATAAGTTGGTAATGTCGAGAATTTCTAGTAGGTATGGAAAATTCAATTTGCGATAATAATATGGACGAATTAATGGATCCATTTATTAAATTATGAAGAAAACATACATTCAGCATTTTCCTTCTGCTCTTTAGCGTGAGTAGATTAATTAATTTCAATCGGCTCTCATACGGAGGAAGCTTTACCGTATACTCCTAGCGAAGTCCTCGAAGAGCGAAAATTAAAAATTGTTTTTGAACGGATTCCAGCATATTTGAATATATATCATATTGTGCATCCCATACAATTGAGGCATATTCTAAAATTTGCCGGACAAGCGATGTGTATAGTTGTTTAGTAATGTATGGGTCATTAAATTCCTTAGACCATATTTTTATAAAGCCAAGTACATATTTAGTTTTGTTTACTGTAAGAGTTATGTGATTATTAAAAGTCAGCTTTAAGTCCATTAGCTCGGTAAAAGTAATCACATTTTTCAAATTAGCATTGTCAAGATTATATTGCACGTTAAACGGTTTTAGTCTAGAAAATGTAATTTGCTTACACTTTTTTAAATTTAAATTAGTTTTATTAGTTTTACACCAGTTAAAAAAATGTTTAAGGACATTTTGTAAGAGTTTGCTATTATCCAAATTTGTATAACTATAATATATTTTTACATCGTCAGCGTACATAAGTATCTTACTATATTGTATAATAAGAGGCAGGTCGTTTATAAATAGAAGAAACAAAATCGGTCCAAAGTGACTACCTTGGGGAACTCCAGGTGTGACATTAATGATTTTAGAAAAGGAACTCTTATATATAACATTTTGCGTTCTCAACGTTAGATACGATTTAATCCAAATTAAAATATTTTGTGGAAATCCAATTTGAGTCATTTTTTCAAATAGAAGATTATGATTAACTCTGTCAAAGGCTTTGCTAAAATCAGTATAAATAACGTCCGTTTGGTTTCCAGCGACGAATCCTTTGATGAAATCCGTGGTAAACTCCAGAACGTTTGTAATAGTTGAACGACCTATTAGGAAGCCATGTTTTGCCGATTAGATTTAAGTCGGTGAGAATGCAATTCAGTAACAATTTGTTCAAACAGTTTATGTATCGTGCTAAGTTTAGCGATTCCCCTGTAATTTGTAATATTGGTTTGCGAACAAGACTTATGCAATGGAATTATAAATGATTTTTTCCAGAATGAAATGCCCTGATTAATTGAAATATTGAACAGTAATGTGAGAGGAAGGAACAACTTTTCTGCACATTTTATAAGAACACAGCTAGGAATGTCATCAGGGCCCGGTCAAAAAGATGATTTCAAATAATTTATTTTATTTAGCACTGTAATTGTACTTATTGAAGGAATTGTAATAAAACTATTGTATATTTGTAAAAAGCCATATCACAAGAATCCGATGTGTATGTTGACTTGAAGAAATCTGCAAACATATTACCTATATCTTCATCATTTGTGGATTTAGTATCATTGTATCTCATCATTGTGTTGTAAGTCAACATAGCGTATTTTGGTAAGTGACTATACGTTGATATCAAAAACGTATGGTGATCTACTTCCACGACGACTACCTCATGAAGTTATCGAGAAGTTGCAGTAAAGTGCAATGTAGGTCATTGTCACCCAACAGTATTGGCGAAGCTTGGTCAAACCAGCTGCAGTGGCGTCTTTATGGAAGTAAATGCGTTGAGTGGAATTTGCACTTTGCCGGAACATGTTGATTTGGAACATGCCTTAATATGATAGTTTAATAGATTTTAAGTCAGTTGTAAATGGGGAGTTGTAAATCGGTAGTGAATCTGTTGTGAGTTGTTAGTTGTAGCGAGTCAATAATGTTAATATTAAAATATAACTTTCGTTTAAATAAAAGTATGTCTTAGAAGAAAAGACTTATGTAAATTATTTAGGTTAATAAAAATGGGACTTCAACGTTGAACATTCTCTGGTAGGACATTATGGGTAATTATAAAAGGAACGTTGCGACATTTGGCTACACGCCAAAGCAACCGACATTTTAATTACAACAATTGAAGGAATAGACACAGAATTCCGTTTTGAGTTTACAAATTCATAAAATGATTTTGGATCACGCTTGAATCACGATTTAACTTTATCAATATAATTTGAGTAACACTTTTTATTTAAAATAGGGTAGTTATAGCGTGTTGTTGTGCATCTAGCGTAATTTTTATATATTTTAAACAAGCGATTTTTCTGGTTTTTAGCTTTCTGAGTTCCTTTGTTATCCATGGAAGACCATATTCCTTCGGACAAAATTTAATTTTGGGTACGGATTTAGAAATACATTTAAAAGCCCGGCTATACAAATTTGTAATCGCATATTCTATTTTTTTTATTCTGTTTGATATTAATTTGGACCATTTATCGTAATTCGCACGTTGAAAAAAGTAAATGTATTTATCGTGTTTTTTTTGGTGATTCAATGGATTTCTGTAGTAATACAATAGCTAATTGTAGTGTTGGATGATATCGATCTTCAGGCATTAAAATAGAGTAAATTCGCACCAGGCCCGTGCGCAGGATTTGCTCGTTGTTTTAGCTAACTTCATAATAAAGAGGGTACACTCTGAAAATTTTGACAGATACATTTTTAACACTGCTCGTGTTAAATATACATGATAAATTTTTCTACAGAAAAGCAAAAACAATTTTGAAAATTAACAAGATATTTTTTACATGGTTCATATCGTTAAAAAAACACGGGTAGAATTCAGCATGATAACATGATCATAGTGTTAAATTTACGCGTAGTAGTGTAAAATTAATACGATATATTGTTATACGTATATCAATGACATTTAAAAATTTCAAACAAATATTTTATTAATTGGCACTTATTCAACAATTCTTTGGTAAGCATCATTAATTTATTTAATTTATTTTAAATTGAATGAATTTTCGTAACATTGGTGTCAGAAGTGGGATTGTGATACAAAATGGTTAAATTCGAACAACTTAAAGTCGACCAGCTAAAGAAGGAGCTGGCGATTCATAATCTTCCAACTGTAGGTACGAAAGTAGAGCTACAAAAGCGTCTAATGGAAGAATTAGAGACACAAGGCATTGACCTCGCAGAGCACGAGTTTGAAGTGGAAGCTGCAACAGCGTCATCGAAAAGTGTGGACACGGAGCAAAAAGTACAGTCCCAAAGTTTTGATATGAGCCAGTTGCTCGGAGCAATACAACAACAGTTTCAAGAAAATGCCAATAAAATGGAACAGAAGCTTCTAGAAAATTCGAAGCAGTTTCAAGAAAATGCAAACAAAATGGAACATAAACTTCTAGAAAATTCAAAACAGCTCCAAGAAAATTCGAACAGAATGGAACAGAAATTTCAAGAAAATTCCAGCAAAATGGAACAGAAACTTCTAGAAAATTCGAAACAGCAACTAGAAAGTTCTAATCAACTGCAAACTGAAATTAAGCAGCAGATGCAGGAGCATTCTAAGCAGCTTTTGGAATTTTCTAATACACTCCATAGCAAAGTGACGGAGCTAGAAACGCATGTAAATGATGTGGAAGTGAACATTGATGAAAAAATTCAAAGATTAGAAAACGGTATAGACAAAGAAATCCAGGAAATAAAATAAGATTTGCACGTGTTGCAGATAAATGGACCTACACAGCATGTTTTTAGTGGTACGAGGCTTAAATCGCCGATTTACGATGGAACCACAGCGTTCAACATTTTCAAGCTGCAATTTGAGACCACGGCTGTAAGTAATCGATGGAATAATGAGGACAGCGTAGCCGCACTTATCGTGGCGCTCAAAGGAGGCGCAGCCGAAGTATTGCAGACTGTTCCAGAAAGTGATCGAAACAGTTATTTAACGGTTATGGCTGCACTGCAGCGAAAATATGGCAGTGATCACATGAAACAGATATACCGAATGGAGCTGAAGGGTAGAATGCAACGAAATGGCGAAACTTTGCAGGCGTATGCAGCGGACGTCGAGAGGCTTGCGCATTTGTCGTATGCAGATTCAACGAGTGATTTCATAGAGAAGTGCAAGATCGAAGCATACGCGATCAGGAGACAAAACGTGCAACAGTGATTACGCCCAAGGTAACATTTACGGAAACGGTTATCATAGCTCTAACACAGGAGACAGCAAATGCGTTGTGCCGATCGGCTCCAAAGTCGCGTAGAATTGATGTGGCGAACGATAATTTATTTCAAGTAGTGTGCCAAGCAGTTAAAGCAGGCGTTAAAACCGAACACACATCAGCCAACAAAGATACGCAATTCAAAGGTAAATGTTACAACTGTGATACATATGGGCATATGGCACGTGATTGTCGTAAAAAACGCAAGCGCTCAATTAATCCATTTGCAAATGAACCCCGACATGAAGAAACCCAGGATCATGACCAAAATAGCGTAAATTTCAATCTTTAAGCATTAAACTAAAACGAGTCAGATCTGCGGGGCACGATCTGACTCCCATAACCGATTGCCCCAGAATCTCCATTTCACAAATTGCTCGAAAGTCGAATAGTTTAACTGTCAAGGGGCTAATTGATTGTGTAGCATATATGGTAACGTTGGATACAGGAGCTTCACACTCAATTATAAGAAGTAACCTTGTTAGGGACGAAATAGAGCCGCTTATCGGAATAAGATTGCAAACAGCGACAGGTGAAGAGGCTCCAATCAGAGGGAAAATTACCAAGGAAATCACTATTGGCACTACGACAGTTAAGCATGATTTTATAGTGGCGGAAATAGTAGACGAAATAATACTTGGCATGGACTTCATGATAAGAAACGGTTTCACACTAGATTTAACAAGAAAAATTTTGAGTTATGCCAACACAGAGATCCAACTAAACATTGATTGTGACCAGAAAAATACCACCTAATTCAGAAGCAATTGTTTGGGCGAAATTAAATGCAGATTGTGGGATATGCAAGTTGTGGGTTATAGAAGCGAATGATGAGCAAATGAGCAGAAGTAATATTGTTGTCGGAAGAACATTAGTAGAAGCGACAATAGACAAAGTTGTTCCAATAAGAGTTCTCAACATGGAAAACTCGTCCAAATTAATTAAAAAGGGAACAGTGATAGGCCAGTGTCAAGAGGCATCAGCGATTATAAATTGTGAGTCAAATCCATCAAGAGACTACGGCACATCGCAAATAAACAAACAATCTACTCACAGGTTTATAAATGTGCTGGAATTCCTGTACACAATTATGTTTTCAGAAAAAGTGAAGAAATGAACGATGTGCATCAGTTTGTAAGACAGCGTACACAATTTGCGAGTGATAAGATGAAGGCCAGATACGACTTGCGCACAAATTCCGAGGGATTTACGGAAGGACAACTTGTTTTGCTCTATAACCCACAAAGGAAGAAAGGCTTATCCCCTAAGCTACAAACACACTGGGAAGGACCATACAAGATAATTAAAAGAATTAACGATGTCGTGTATCGGATTCAGAATACTGCAGGCGTTAGAAGAAAAATGAAAGTGGTACATTTAGAAAGGTTGGCGCCGTATGGAGAGAGAGAGGATTAACATCTGTTCGGAACGAACAGATTTTGGTGGAGGGCAGTGTTACGAAAAGAGGTAATTTGCTCCACTGTGCAAGCAATCAACAATAATAGATGAGACGCAAGACAATTCAGCGCACTAAGCAATGTGTTAGAAATAGACGGAAGATCATTCAGCGCACTGAGGCAGTGTGTGAGAAAGAGATGGAAGATCAGCGCATTAAAACATGAGTGCGAATGAGATGCTAATAGCATGCGTCATTCACGAAACGAGAAGAAGGTTCTCGAAACAAGTCGAAACTTGTCGAAACGTGTCGAACTGATGCATGCAGTATATAAGGCCGCGCATCTGAGGCACTGTACTTCAGTTGTGATTTAATAGTGCGTCTCGTGAGTGAACATTGTAAATATAAATTGTAGTAATTCATCAGTTGATATAAGTGATTATTCTTTAAGTTGTTATTTAAATTAATAAAGTTAATTAATACTAGTTGAAATAATACTAGTTAAAACCAAATATAAGTGCGTTTTTATTTTGTACACAATCCAGCGATACGAACTCGTAGAACAGTTTTCCGTAGACTGAATTTTCGTAACAATATATTTCCAAGAAGACTTAAGTCATATAAGAACTAATATTCGTTATTATTTGGCCTTCACTTCAGAAACGGTAAAACTTACAATATTACAGTGGAAATCATCCTTAGGAAGCACCTCACAATCGCCCCTTAGACGTCAGAAATGCACAATGAACCACCTCGCTATAAAATGAGGAAAATATTGGATATCCTTTGAATCCTTTCGGACCCCATAGCGTCTAAACCAGACGTGAAGGAGTATATGTTATATCCACTTACATAGTCAGTGGATAAAACATATAACATCAAGATTATTAACGAAAGTAAATTTTATTAATTGATATATAGGAAATAATAAAAATTAATTAATTAATTACCAAATTTCGTTTCATTTAATATTTCTATATATAAAGGGAAAAAATGGGAACATGTTAATAGAACGAGAGTATTAATGTTAATTTCACATGATTTATCATGTAATTTAACCATTGGGATACTATTAAATTAACAGTACAAAAAGGTAAAACAAAGCGATGAATCATGTCAAATAACATTTTCACTTTTAATTTAACGAAACATCGAGTTATTCTAACAAGTTATCAAATGTAAATCTAACATTATACAACTGTTACATTAAAATAATTACATTAATAATTTCTGTTTAAATTTACATGAATTTTTCCCTGAGTGTAGGGTAGATAGATTTCTGTTTGGCCATACTCATGAACATGTGTCATTATTTCAGAATATCGGTATCTAACGAGGCTTAACTAGGTAAGATATCGGGTGTACGATCTTCTTATAACGGAGTTTCCTTCAAGAACTTTTGAAGAATAATTTCCATTGTTTTGTGAAAATTTATTTATTCAACTTCAAAATACAAATTTTATATACATATTTCATATTTTCAAAAAGTAAAGATGAGATTTAAACTGAAATAATTTAAAGTTCCAAATAAAATCGAAGAAATGGATTAAATCCAAATAAACGATCGAGGGACTGCTTAAACCCGTATAGAACAATATTATATAATTTGTTCAAAAGGATGTAACCAAACTGCTCAAAGCTGCCTGAGCTAGGTCCAGATTTAAAATTTTTGGTTTATATTTTTTTTTTTTTTTTTATTACTTTTTTAGCGAACTTTAAGAAAATACAGGATTTTTAAGAAAATACAGTGTCTTATTTCATAACACACCTATTCTGGGGCCTTATTGATTTAGGGTTTTATTTCATTTTAAATTGTTATTAAAAATACGTAAAAATAAATGAAAAGAAATTCGTTGTAATTTCTTACGCTTTTTTGAGGAATTTGTTTTTTTTCGTTTTACGCTATAAGAGAGATATATGTATATTTTTTTAAATATATTTTTGGTTAAAATATATAATAATATATAAATATATAATGAACTATGTAAAAAAAATGTCTAAAATAAAAAGTTGAAAAATAAGTGTTTACAAAAAAAATTTTTGTATTGTATTGTTTTAAAAAAATAAGATTTTAAGAAAATTCCAATAATTTTTAGTTTGGAAAAAATGTTTCTTCGTAAATATTGTTCCAAACAAAAGTTTTTCAACACAAGAAAAAAAATGTAGACCAACATAATTTTAAGCAATGAAAATTGTTGTAAATAATGTTTACATTTGAGATTGACTTTATCACTTTTTTGCTCTGATCTTTTTTTATTGTCTTTTGCTTTTGGAAAATATTGTTTCGTTTTTACTTTAAACATTTTGATCAATTTGTTATTCTAACATATTGTTTAAACCATTTTGATCTGAGCGAGTGATATTATTTCATTTAATTAAATAATGTTTTTAATGCTACTGGGGGTGTTTGAACCCCCCAAAATCCACCAGTGCGCACGGGCCTGATTCGCACAACATTTAAATTAGAAGGATCTTCAACATATATTAAATCTAAAATTCTATTACTAGAATTCATTATATCTTTTATTTGAAATAAACACTGTTCAGCCATAGTGTCCAAAAAATGTATGTTCCAATTTAGCGGAGATGTAGGAATCAAAGAGAAGAAGTCAACTGATGAATCTCCAAAAATGAAGAAGGAGTCTCCATATTTAAGTAATGATGTTATTAAACGTATTGAATCCAAATATTTTACGTATAATATTTAATCTGAAGCAGGAGGTATGTAGGAATTAATGATGTGGGTATTGCAAGTAAAACTTCATCACCAATTTTATGTTCGCGATCACTCTATAGATTTGATGTTTGTTACTCAGTATTTCAGAATTTAATACATGTGAGCGTAGCCAAGTTTCAGTAAATATATCAAAGGAGCGAAGGAGCGATGGAGCGATACAAAGAGAAGAGGAGGGAAAAGAGACGTCCTTTCAGGCGTAAAAGAAGCGAGGCAGAAAGACGTGAGTGTGAGGAGATTGAGATGCATGAGGACAGGAATGAGGCTCGAAAATTCTTCGAGAAAATAAGACGCCTAGCCGGATTTTCAAAATCCGGAGCCACTTCTTGTAAAGATGAGAACGAGAATCAAGTGACAGATATCCAGAGCACACTGAATATATGGAGGGATCACTTCTCTAAACTGCTGACCGGTGATGATGACCGCAATTCCACCGACCATGACGAGGTCAGAACAGCCATTGCTCGGCTGAAAAACAACAAAGCCGCAGGAGGCGAAGACCGGAGGCGAAGAGCTAATAGAGAGCATGCACGAGCTCGTAAGAAGAATATGGTCGGATGAAAGCATGCCAATTGACTGGAACCTCAATGTACTCTCCCCAATCCTTAAAAAAGGGGATCCCACTATCTGCGCCAACTACCGTGGGATCAGCCTACTCAATATAGCATACAAGGTTCTATCGAGCGTATTATGTGAAAGACTGAAGCCCATCGTCAACAGACTGATTGGACCTTATCAGTGCGGCTTCAGACCTGGAAAGTCCACCACAGACCAGATTTTCACATTGCGTCTAATACAGGAAAAGACCCTAGAAAAACAGATCGACACCTACCACCAGTCGACTATAAATGTCTGAGTTCGGTATACCTGCCTTATAAGGCTTTGCAGGATGACCCTGAGCAACACACGTTGCTCAGTGAGAATGGGAAAAGCTCACCGAGCCATTTCATACCGATCGAGGTTTCAGACAGGGTGACTCCCTATCGTGCGACTTTTTTAACTTATTGATAGAGAAAATAATTCGTGCTGCCGAACTCCGTCAAAACGGCACTATCCTCAACAGAAGTGTCATGCTGCTCGCATATGCCGACGATATTGATATCATTGGCAGGAGCACACGAGCAGTCAGCGCAGCATTCTTCAGATTGGAGAGAGAGTCGCGTCGAATGGGTCTAGCGATGAACGAGGACAAGACGAAGTTCCTTGTGTCAACAAGCAAAAAAGAGTCCGTGCGTCTTGGATAAAAAGCTGATTTTGACACCCACAAGTTCGACATTGTGAAGGACTTCGTCTATCTGGGATCCAGCGTAAACAGCAACAACGACGTCAGCCTGGAGATCAAACGGAGAATAACTCTTGCCAACAGGTGCTACTTTGGGCTCAGTAGGCAATTGAGAAGCAGAGCCCTCTCTCGTCGTACAAAAATAACGCTCTACAAGTCACTCATCATGTCCGTCCTACTTTATGGTGCAGAAACATGGACGCTGGCCTCCACCCATGAGAGAGTACTGGGAGCGTTCGAAAGAAAGATTCTCCGTAAAATCTTTGGCCCTATCTGCTTTGCTAACGAGTATCGAATCAGGTTGAACCATGAGCTGTATGAGTTATTCGACGACATTGACGTAGTCAAGCGCATCAAGATCCAGCGGCTTCGCTGGCTAGGTCATGTCGAACGAATGGATGAAAACACTCCAGCCACGAAGGTGCTTGAATCGAAACTCGAAAGTGGACAGCGTAGAAGAGGGAGTCCAAATCTGCGTTAGAAAGACCAAGTTGAGGACAACCTGGCAACGCTTGGTATTTCTAACTGGCGTCAGCGCGCGCAAAGCGGATCTGACTCAGCGGCCAAAACCGACCCACGGTTGTAAGGGTCATTTAAGTAAGTGAGTAAGTAAGTAAAGTTTAATATTAAGCCCACGGACATTTTGGTAAGCCATGGAGATTTTCTTGCTGCAATTAGTTACTCATTTTTGACTGATTTGTCTAACGCGGCGGTAGACGGGCGACATTGTTTTGTCTGCGATCGTTTTTATAGAAAAATTCTCGAACAAGAATATTTCTAGGCCAAACAGTGTTGTCCAAGATTTCATTAAATACATTTTCAGAAATGATTACCTTTAATGATGATATATTACGAGTATATGCATAGTTAAATTTAAACGTGTCAATATCAGCATCACGGCTCAATTTTGTTTTAATATAGTAGATAATGTCATCAACAGTAGTATCCGGCGCAAAACGTGATATAAAAAGAGTTGAATAATTCTTAGTTCTTTAGGTTTTTGTTGGTCATGATGGATCACATTTAAATTTGGTTCGTCTGGAAGATTTATTTCTAAATTGTTTGAATTAGGCTGGTCAGGATGGACCATTCTTAAATATTATTGGTCAGTAAGGACTATTTCTTCTGTCTTTAAATTTTGTTGATCAGGTAGGACCATTCTGGCTTATCCGGTGGATTTATAATATTTTGCGAATCTGAATTTATTTTAAAGGGGGATTGAGGTCAATTTCAATTAAGTTTGGAGAAGTTAAAGCTATAGACGGAACACTGGAGATGGCTTGCAGAATATCGAGAGCAGTTGTTGCCTTTTGCCGTTTCGAAAATGAATTAATAACTTGTTAATAACTTACTCGAATTCATCAAATTCAACAAATTGTTTTTCATAAATTTGAAATTTATCAAAGAGAGAGGCAAGATCCTTATCAATTGCTTAGTGTTTTTGAAAATTTATAAAAATTGATGTCAATATGTTTGCATTTCGAACAGCACCATCAGCCCTTATTGTCACATAAGGCGTCAGCGACAAGAGCACTTATTCCTACACACTTTATGTGATATGGCTTATCATATAGCCAACACAATATTTGGCGCTCTCAATCGCCTTTTGTGGAACACAAGAATTCTCATTGTTGACACGACTGTTGGTCTAACTAATACACGAACCACCAATAGCTGGATTATGTCAATAAGATAAAACCAAAAAACACAGCACAATGAAGTGTCACAAAACGAATATGTAAACAAACACAACTATTACATACACATTTCGCAAAATTGTTGTTTCGGCCACACAATTAAAAATGAAATGAAATTCATTAACTATAAGACAAAATTAAAAAGTTTTGCAGTAAAATTAAACACTGAATTATTAATGATAACGTTAATAACAATTTACAATTAAAATCCTAATATAAATACTTAAATTTGGATTTCAACACGACGACACTTGAATGTTGTTCACTATGCTTGACGTATACGATATGTTACTTTTCCTCTTGCCAAAAACACTTTTTGGAATCGCCTTTTGCACATCCATGGCAGCAATGTGCTCTTAAGCCGTGTTGATTCATCTTACCGCGACTTCTGACGGTTGTTCCTTTTGCGGAGACACATTGCTTACATCTTCGAATCAAATAAGCGACTGACTTCCTGGTACCCGACTAGGCTCCCTGGTACCCGACTAGGGAATACAATTGTACCTGTTTTCGTAATCCCGGGATTTCGGGATTGAACACTTTTTAATCCCGGGATCCTGAGATTAGTTAAAAATACAAGTAATTTTGAAAAATATTTGTTTTACTCCATACTTAAACCATAACTTGATTTTTCTACTTATTTTTAAATCATTTAAGATATAATAGCTGGGACGTCACTGGAACGCCAACGGTTCTATTTTGAAAAAACTTGACAGCATTCGATTGAACTGGATAGAACTAGCTTTTGATCTGGTTCTAGTTTTTTCTTGGTATTTTTTTTTTATAGAAAATAGAGCTTTGGCACTAGATCACACGCCACGGGAACACAGTTAATGATTAACAGGAACTTAGTTTCTGGTTCTAGTTTTTTCTTGGTATTTTTTTTTTATAGAAAATAGAGCTTTGGCACTAGATCACACGCCACGGGAACACAGTTAATGATTAACAGGAACTTAGTTTAAAAATAATAGATATTGTCTAAACTAACGATAAAAATAACTAAACTTCTGGTAGTTTTCTATATTTTGAAATTTTCTATTTTAACCAATTTTCGTACACAAGATAGTCTTTATCAGATTTCTTCTCAAAAAGTTACGAAAAAGAAACAATTAGTATGCAATAATTATTAATAATAATTTTGTTGCATTATGTTTATAAAAAAAACAGATCACAAATTAGGTAAAGGGACCGAATTTTTCAAAGTACAACCGATAAAAAAGTTTATAATTTCAGTTGTGAGTTTGACTATGTTTAAACCCCCATAAAATATTTATATTATGATATCCTAAATACAAACAAAATATTTCAAAAATGGTATAAAATTTTTCGAATTTCCAAATATGTATGTAAGTAAAAACTTATTAGAATTTTGGCATTTCTGCATTATTAAAATTTGTCAACACAGTAAAATAACAATTGGGTTAAAAGTTTTTATTTTTAAAAAATTATAATAAATCGAATCAAATAAAACGTATAATAATGCAATGTCAAAATTTCTCCAAGTAATTATTGGTATCTAGTACCTAATTTTTTAATCTCATTGATTTACCTTGTATATAAGACTTTGGTTTTAGCTTTTCAAAATTGGGATAAATTAAATTAATTGATTTTATACTAAATTTTCTATCACATTATGTATTGAGAACTCTGGAATGAATTTTATATCGTGTCGTTTGCAGTACTATTACAAATTAGTGATTTTTTGTCAATCCCGAAAATCCAGGGATTTGTACTTGTTAATCCCGGGATTTTGGGGAAATTCCCTATACCCGACCCAATAGAAATGTTTCCTGACTTCTTCAATCGTTTTATTAATGCGTAAGTGACCACCGTTGGATACACCATGGTATTCCATAACTATCGTTTTTTTTTTTTTGATTTGTGAACAACAATCAAATTTCGTGCAGATCTGCCACTTTCAGTTTCCCACACACGGCACAAACAAGCATTTTGTAGAATGAGACTTTGCCACTGGGTCCAGTAAGCCTTAATTATTGAACTGTCGGAACCTATCTTCTTTCATGATGGCTTTCTAAGTTGTTCCTTGAACGTCATCATTTTTGCAATGTCGCGGTACTTCTTTTGATCATTTTGAATATTCTCTAGAGTCAATTGATCGTCTGCCGTGACATTTAACGAAAGAATGTTAATTATGTTCGACTTTTTTTCATCTCTTGGGCACTCTCTGGCTTCCTTCGTACACACACGTGCCGACACTGTGCTTGAATTCCTCCGATGGCAACTGGTGTTATTTGGACTATCCTCAGGATGGTTTCTTGCTTCTCATCTAGTCGCATCTGGTCGCTGGTCTGAACAATGTAGACATCAACAAAGGCACTTATCTTGCACATTTCCAAGAAATCACACGCTGAATCGGAGTACGCCAAATGTGCAAGTCTCTCAACATCCACAGCATATTCCTGCAACGATTCGCCATTATTTTGCCTTCGGAACTTCAGTTGTATTCTGTAAATCGATGTTATGTGGTCACTGCCATATTTGCGTTGCAGTGCAGAAATAACCGCTAAATAACTTTTTATGTCACATTTCGGAACCGTCAGCAAAACTTCGGCCACTTCTCCCTTAAGGGCTACAAAATGTACTGCTGCGCTGTCTTCATTGTTCCATCGATTACTTACAGCCGTGGTCTCAAATTGAAGCTTGAATATGTTAAACGCTGTCTTTCCATCAGAATTCGGAGATTTTATTCTCGTACTACCGACAACATACTTTGAGGGTCCATTTATCTGCACGTCGAAATCTTTTTGTATTTCCTGCAGCTTCAGGTCGATACCAATAATTTTATCATCAATGCTAACCTCTAAATCATTTGCATACTCTTTTACTTTGCTATGTAGTGTATTAGAAACTTTCAGAAGCTGCTTAGTATGTTCCTGCATCTGTTGCTCCATTTTTACTTGATGTTGGATGGAATTTTCTAGGAGCTCTGCTTTGAGCTGATTGGAATATTCTAGTAGCTGTTTCGAATTTTCCAGAAATTTGTCATCCAATTTATTGGAATTTTCTTGGATCTGTTTTGAATATTATAGAAAATTTTCTTCCATTTTGTTGGAATGTTTTTGAATTTCCAGCCTGGAAACTGTACTTTTTCTTCTGTGTCCACATCTTTCGAAGACGCGGTTGAAGCTTCGACTTCAAACTCGTGCTCCTTGAAATCAATGCCTTGGATCTCCATTAAGAGCTTCTGCAGCTCTACTTTAGATTCATCAGTTGAAAGATTATGAGTCGCCAGCGACTTTTTTAGTTTGTCGACTATAAATTACCTCTCTACGTAAGAATATTCAACTACTCTTTAATTTTGAACAGAAAACACAAGTATATTAATACAATTTAAAAAAAAATGTTTCGAAACTCTTCGAAAATAGACACTTAAAAACATATCTCAAAACAAAAATAAAATATATATATATTTTTTTCATGTTTGAGAATGTGTTTCGTGTATTAAAAATAAAATTCTGCATAAAATGTATATGATTATAAATACATGATAATATATATTTTTAAAACCGTTTATTAGTTTCATTTCCGATGATATCCACCTAAGTATTTATGAGATGCCAAAGCGGTTATTAACTCATAGTGTGGCGGGTTGCTTTTAGGTTCTACGCATATAATATAATATAATATAATATAATATAATATAATATAATATAATATAATATAATATAATATAATATAATATAATATAATACAATATAATATAATATAATATAATATAATATAATATAATATAATATAATATAATATAATATAATATAATATAATATAATATAATATAATATAATATAATATAATATAATATAATATAATATAATATAATATAATATAATATAATATAATATAATATAATATAATATAATATAATATAATATAATATAATATAATATAATATAATATAATATAATATAATATAATATAATATAATATAATATAATATAATATAATATAATATAATATAATATAATATAATATAATATAATATAATATAATATAATATAATATAATATAATATAATATAATATAATATAATATAATATAATATAATATAATATAATATAATATAATATAATATAATATAATATAATATAATATAATATAATATAATATAATATAATATAATATAATATAATATAATATAATATAATATAATATAATATAATATAATATAATATAATATAATATAATATAATATAATATAATATAATATAATATAATATAATATAATATAATATAATATAATATAATATAATATAATATAATATAATATAATATAATATAATATAATATAATATAATATAATATAATATAATATAATATAATATAATATAATATAATATAATATAATATAATATAATATAATATAATATAATATAATATAATATAATATAATATAATATAATATAATATAATATAATATAATATAATATAATATAATATAATATAATATAATATAATATAATATAATATAATATAATATAATATAATATAATATAATATAATATAATATAATATAATATAATATAATATAATATAATATAATATAATATAATATAATATAATATAATATAATATAATATAATATAATATAATATAATATAATATAATATAATATAATATAATATAATATAATATAATATAATATAATATAATATAATATAATATAATATAATATAATATAATATAATATAATATAATATAATATAATATAATATAATATAATATAATATAATATAATATAATATAATATAATATAATATAATATAATATAATATAATATAATATAATATAATATAATATAATATAATATAATATAATATAATATAATATAATATAATATAATATAATATAATATAATATAATATAATATAATATAATATAATATAATATAATATAATATAATATAATATAATATAATATAATATAATATAATATAATATAATATAATATAATATAATATAATATAATATAATATAATATAATATAATATAATATAATATAATATAATATAATATAATATAATATAATATAATATAATATAATATAATATAATATAATATAATATAATATAATATAATATAATATAATATAATATAATATAATATAATATAATATAATATAATATAATATAATATAATATAATATAATATAATATAATATAATATAATATAATATAATATAATATAATATAATATAATATAATATAATATAATATAATATAATATAATATAATATAATATAATATAATATAATATAATATAATATAATATAATATAATATAATATAATATAATATAATATAATATAATATAATATAATATAATATAATATAATATAATATAATATAATATAATATAATATAATATAATATAATATAATATAATATAATATAATATAATATAATATAATATAATATAATATAATATAATATAATATAATATAATATAATATAATATAATATAATATAATATAATATAATATAATATAATATAATATAATATAATATAATATAATATAATATAATATAATATAATATAATATAATATAATATAATATAATATAATATAATATAATATAATATAATATAATATAATATAATATAATATAATATAATATAATATAATATAATATAATATAATATAATATAATATAATATAATATAATATAATATAATATAATATAATATAATATAATATAATATAATATAATATAATATAATATAATATAATATAATATAATATAATATAATATAATATAATATAATATAATATAATATAATATAATATAATATAATATAATATAATATAATATAATATAATATAATATAATATAATATAATATAATATAATATAATATAATATAATATAATATAATATAATATAATATAATATAATATAATATAATATAATATAATATAATATAATATAATATAATATAATATAATATAATATAATATAATATAATATAATATAATATAATATAATATAATATAATATAATATAATATAATATAATATAATATAATATAATATAATATAATATAATATAATATAATATAATATAATATAATATAATATAATATAATATAATATAATATAATATAATATAATATAATATAATATAATATAATATAATATAATATAATATAATATAATATAATATAATATAATATAATATAATATAATATAATATAATATAATATAATATAATATAATATAATATAATATAATATAATATAATATAATATAATATAATATAATATAATATAATATAATATAATATAATATAATATAATATAATATAATATAATATAATATAATATAATATAATATAATATAATATAATATAATATAATATAATATAATATAATATAATATAATATAATATAATATAATATAATATAATATAATATAATATAATATAATATAATATAATATAATATAATATAATATAATATAATATAATATAATATAATATAATATAATATAATATAATATAATATAATATAATATAATATAATATAATATAATATAATATAATATAATATAATATAATATAATATAATATAATATAATATAATATAATATAATATAATATAATATAATATAATATAATATAATATAATATAATATAATATAATATAATATAATATAATATAATATAATATAATATAATATAATATAATATAATATAATATAATATAATATAATATAATATAATATAATATAATATAATATAATATAATATAATATAATATAATATAATATAATATAATATAATATAATATAATATAATATAATATAATATAATATAATATAATATAATATAATATAATATAATATAATATAATATAATATAATATAATATAATATAATATAATATAATATAATATAATATAATATAATATAATATAATATAATATAATATAATATAATATAATATAATATAATATAATATAATATAATATAATATAATATAATATAATATAATATAATATAATATAATATAATATAATATAATATAATATAATATAATATAATATAATATAATATAATATAATATAATATAATATAATATAATATAATATAATATAATATAATATAATATAATATAATATAATATAATATAATATAATATAATATAATATAATATAATATAATATAATATAATATAATATAATATAATATAATATAATATAATATAATATAATATAATATAATATAATATAATATAATATAATATAATATAATATAATATAATATAATATAATATAATATAATATAATATAATATAATATAATATAATATAATATAATATAATATAATATAATATAATATAATATAATATAATATAATATAATATAATATAATATAATATAATATAATATAATATAATATAATATAATATAATATAATATAATATAATATAATATAATATAATATAATATAATATAATATAATATAATATAATATAATATAATATAATATAATATAATATAATATAATATAATATAATATAATATAATATAATATAATATAATATAATATAATATAATATAATATAATATAATATAATATAATATAATATAATATAATATAATATAATATAATATAATATAATATAATATAATATAATATAATATAATATAATATAATATAATATAATATAATATAATATAATATAATATAATATAATATAATATAATATAATATAATATAATATAATATAATATAATATAATATAATATAATATAATATAATATAATATAATATAATATAATATAATATAATATAATATAATATAATATAATATAATATAATATAATATAATATAATATAATATAATATAATATAATATAATATAATATAATATAATATAATATAATATAATATAATATAATATAATATAATATAATATAATATAATATAATATAATATAATATAATATAATATAATATAATATAATATAATATAATATAATATAATATAATATAATATAATATAATATAATATAATATAATATAATATAATATAATATAATATAATATAATATAATATAATATAATATAATATAATATAATATAATATAATATAATATAATATAATATAATATAATATAATATAATATAATATAATATAATATAATATAATATAATATAATATAATATAATATAATATAATATAATATAATATAATATAATATAATATAATATAATATAATATAATATAATATAATATAATATAATATAATATAATATAATATAATTATTTGTCAGATACATAGCTGACAACCTAAAGTCTGACAAAAAATCTGTTTTTCTTACAGCGGTAGTTAAAAATCTATTGACAGATTTTTGCAATTAAAAAATCTAACAGCCATTAAGAATCTGACGAAAATCTCTCATGCATTAAAAAAATCTACAAAAAATCTTAAATTCCTAAAAAATGTTACAAACATCGCACATATAATTAAAAATCCCACAAAAAATCTAAAATAGATAAAAGCGCAAAAAAATATAGTGTTTTCTTGAAAGATAATAAATAAATTTCCGTAGTAATTAAAACAAAAATACTAAAAAAATATACAAATATAAAAAAAAATCTGTGTGACAATAAAAAAATCTTTTCGGTAAGAAAAATCTTACACGGAATTAAAAAAATCTTATCAGATATCTTTTATCTACCAGCAATTAAAAAATCTGACAAAGTAGATTTATCTGACAATGTTGGCAGCTCAGATGTACGAATTAAATAATACGAATTTATTAATTTTTTCAAAAGATGTTCGTTTCGTGACGATAGTTATTTCGTTCTATGTACCAATATTGTTGTGGATCTTTTCACTAATATTTTCGTCAAATACTCTAAATTTTCCGTGTATTTTATGCATGTTTTATTTTGAGTGTGTATAACGCCACAAAAACATTTTCGTTATATGTAAAGTAATATATATGAAAATTGAGTTGAATGTTGATCGGTTATTCAATTTATCAGCGATTGTCCATCAGTGCAAATAACAAAAAAAAAATCTTATTAATTTGAAACATACATGTTTTGTTTTGCATTGAAAACCGGTTATTAACACCGATAACTGGTTGGCAATCGATCCAAGTAATGACGTTATGTCAGATGAGCTTTCACTTATACTGGTGTATCTAGAAAAATGTATTATTTAGTTTACAAAAGTTATAATTATAAAAAGTCATAATTTTATAAACAGAATTATATACACACCTATTAACTACGTGAATTTCCGAGTTCCATTTAAAAATATTTTCCAAGATTTTTGCCACCAATACAGTTTTACCTATACCTGGGCACCCCGTTACAATAAGTGGATATTCTGAATCTCTTTCAATGTATCTAAAATATAGGAATTGTTGTTGTTTCAAAGACAATATTTAATGTAATTTTATTTAGGGTGTGTGCGAGTTCGATTAAATTGCTGACTAAACTAAATTGTACGAGTTATCATTCGATCGCCATTCGGTAACAGGTAATTGTAAAAGTCCACAATAAATCGATGATCATATGTTTGTTTGCTGTCTTCCAAATAAGTTCAATTAAGTTTGCATTAAAATTTGCTAAATTGAACGCTGCATTACCGACAAAATTTAGTTTAGTCAGCCATTTAGTTGAACTCGCACACACCCCAAATATGTATTATAGGTGGACTCAATAAATTATTATTGTGAAATATACTACATTCTGTGAATTTATTTTGTGAATTTTATTTGATACGGTATAATTCACTTTTATTACATTTGTATAAATTGTTATTGATTTGACTACATTTTACATTAATTTGCTTTTAAATGCATATTTTAAAAAAAGCCTCATCTCTTACAATCGGGGATCGCAAAGAATTTGAATCGGAACCGGAATGGTTTTTTTTATTTTTGGGATCGGAATCTGAACGGCTATTAAAGAATTGTGTGGAGCCGGAATCGGAACCCATCTAATTTTTTTGGTTGGAATCGGAACTGCTATTTTAAAAATCTTGGAACAAGAACCGATAATTTAGTCCCTGACCGCATCAGAGACCGCATAGAACCGAAATCAGAACTGGAACCGTTTCTTTTTTTGGAAACCGATTAGGAACCGTTATTAAAAAATGTGTGGAACCGAAACCCATGTAATTTTTTTGGTTGGAACCGAAATCGGAACCGGAACTGTTATTTTAAACCATAACCGGAACCGATATTGCGATTTAGTCCATGCTTACATTTGAGCAATATTAAGATAAGGTGTAGCACTTCTTTGCAGCAATTTTTAAGAAAACGAATATATATCGAATAAATTCTAAATTTTAATTTATTAACATTTATTTTAATAATATAAATCAATATAAGAAAAAAACTTTATTTTTAGCTTGAGGTACAATATACTCTGTACCTCAAGCTAAAAATAAAGTTTGTGCAGATATTGTAACGCCTTAGGAGGCATGACCGGAACAAAAATGTATAAATATGCTTGATCAGCATCATAACCCGTTTAAAGAATTCATGTATGTCCGTCCGTATGTCCGACTTTACGAGAACTTGAGAAATACTAGTCAAAATGCGATGAAATTTTGATCCAATATGTTTTATCCAAAAGATAGTTTTAAGTATGAAAGTGAGCGAAATCAGTCAACGACATACAAGTCACTTATATACATATAACAAAGGATTGGTTCCTCGAAAAGTATGTAAGATATATTTATAAAATTTAAATCGTATGGTTAGAATTCACATGAAAATATGTGTTGAAAAAATGGGCGTTATCCGCAAATTTTTTGTAAATTTTTTTGATTATTTTTTTTCATTATGGTCTTAAATTTTGAAAATAAATCTATGAAATATTAACCTTGCAGATTTCCACATATATTTTTAAAACGGACATGATACGGCCACTTATATTTTTTTTATATTAAAAATAATTTTTAAAAAATGCAGTGCTGTTATTTAAATTGTTATTTAAAAGATGATTCCGAATCTTTAGTGCCGTGTTGGATATGTGAGGATTGCTACCATATTAAATGCGTTGGGCTCTCAGGAAGAGCTTTGGATCAAATAAATGATAATAAAGGATTAAATGCAGAGCATCTAATGCAGAGCGCTACAAGATATTTAAAGCAACTAGTAACGGTTTCAAAGAAATTGGAAACGATCTAACAAAACTTTTAAACAAATTGCAACATTATGAAACTTTGTATAAAGAATTCAAATACCTTGAAGACCCTATTTAAAAAAACCCATCACCGAAAAGAATGAAAAACAATTTGAATTTACGAAGCTCAAAAATAAATTGCCAATCCCTAGTACTTCTAATCTGTCTGAGAATTGGTTATTATACCTCCTAAAAAACGATATTTGCGTGACTTTTGCTCCGGATACTTCCGACGATGATATAAAAAATTATATATCATTAAAGATTAAATCGTGTGCTGATGTCTCAGTATATAAGTTCAATATTCAATACTCGTCATTTAAAATCAATATTCCCGAGGAATTTTTCGATGCCGTATTAGACATTTCTTTTTGGTCACTTTAATACATGAATTTATTTATAAAGCAAATCCTAAAACTTTAAATGATGCACCACATCCACATTTTTCTAACCCACAAGGTTAGAAAACCAAAACATTTCAAAAAACTAAATTACGACAAAAACAATTATATTACCATTTGCTATCAAAATGTTAGAGGACTTAATTCAAAACTGTGTAACTTGTATATTAGAAGTTTTAATTTTACAAATGAAATTATAGTGTTTACAGATACTTGGCTTCGTGAAAATGTTCTTAATTCTGAAGTTTTATGCAATTCCTATTAAATATATAGAAAGGACCGTTTGCATAAAGTTGGTGGTGGTGTGATGATCGCTGTTAGCACAACCCTATCTTCCGAATATGTTCCTAATGTAAAGTATCATGATCTTGAATTTGTGTGCGTGTTAATAGAAATAAATAAGTCTAAACTTTTTATAACGTGTTTTTATATTCCTCCAAACTCCGAACTATCTGTTTATTTAAGACATTGTAAAGCTATCAAAGATATTCATTCAAATTTAGAATCAAAAGACATTCTACTAATTTTTGGAGATTTTACCTTACCTTTTGTTAGTTGGACATATCATGACGGATCAAATTATCTAACACCTGGCACTATCTTTTTTTGGATTAACGATTTTTTTGACGTGCTGCTTGATTTATCAGTAAATCAGGTCAACAATGTTTTTAATAAAAACGAAAGATTAATGGTCCTTATATTTATTGACAACAACAAAATAGAACTTACTATTCAACTGAAAAATAAATCTTCTACATCCGGGCAATCTAAACCCAAGTATTCTATTTGTTTTAAGAAAACGAACTATGTGAAATTGAACAAGCTAATCTCTGAAACTGACTGGAATTTTATCTATGAAGGCACTGATGTCGATTACGCAGTATTTCTCTTTAACAAAATGCTGTACAAACCCAGTCTGCCATGTCTCGAAGGCCTTCGATTTTTTATCGAATAACTTCGAGAAAAAAGTTCGAACTCGTTGCTTTATCGATTCTAATTTTTGTAATTTCTAGTAAATTCAAATACATTGACAAGATACGATATATAAACATTTATCGCATCGATATCGTAATCTTTTTCTAAGCAATATCGAACATTGATCATTTTTTTATCGATATCGTTCCGTTTTCAAAAAATGTCTCTTACCGAGAAAACTCCGACAAAACGCATCTACCTACAATGTAGGTCCAATTTGACGCACGATATCGGTACGAAAAAGTGTGCGATATCGTGTGATTTCTCCTTTTTTTCGTATTGATCACGTATCGATTTCGAAACGAATGGCATACTGGGAATATTTTAAAACTTGTGTTCCGAGACAACAACAATTATCCAATTCTAATAGTCCATTATGGTTTACACCTGTATTGACAAGCTTAAAGAATCAGAAAGATAGACAATTTAAAAAATGTAAAAACAGCGGTAAATCTTATAACTATACTCGATATTCCCTTACTCGGTATAAACTTCATTCACAAAATAAACAGTGTTATAATAATTACATAAACCAGTTAAAATATAATATTAAAAGAAATCCAAAATCTTTCTACGATTTCATTAACGCGAAAAGTAAAATTTCTGCATTTCCGCCTAAAATTTTAAAATTTAGGTATACAATTCATACCCCACTTTGATATTGTAGAGTATTAATATATTAATATACATTTCTTTCCAGTATTCTTTTTTTTGGGAGTGATTAGTAGCAAGTTATAATGACAATGCACCGAAAAAAATTTTTAAAAACAACGCTAAAAAAACGTTATTCCTTTACAAAACTCGTCTACCATTAAAAATTTTTAAATTTCATATTGATTTGTGTTTTTTTGTTGATATTGAAAATCTGTAAAACTGTCAGTTTTAATGTAAAATTTAATACTTTTGAGCTAAAAAATGTAAATTTGATATGAAATCAAATTTACATTGAAAATGTTGAAGATTTATTATAATTAAATCAATTTCATTAGGGATGTAATGGATGTCAGTTTTGGATCTCTCTTAATAAATTATATTTGGGGAATTCCACATAAAACGTTACCAAGGTTTGATATATTAAAACTAAACCTATTGATTTCGTTTAATGATTTTTCGAATAAGAAATACTTCTAATTTCATATCCTGTGGTCAAAATTTACCAAATGTATGGCAAATGTGTTTTCTTCTCTATTTAAGTCAAGTATTTTTTTTAATTTATTATAGAATAAAGTTGAGGCAATATATGAAACTTTGTAGTATTTTGGGAACTATTTTGTGAACCTACATATTCCAGATGGTTGCTATATTCATCCAAAATATTGTAACGCCCCACAGTGTGCCCAAACGCTCTTAAAACGGGTGAAATTCAGTATTTTCGGAACCACTCAACCGATTTTAAAAATTTTAAAATGTTGTACAGAGAGAACTTAAGTTTTAAAATTGGAGTTTGTATCTTTCATGGTTATGGAGATAAAAATCTGTAAAGTTGAGATTTTTATCATGAATATTTTTTCAAAAATTGTAAAATATTCAAAAGTTATCTGATTATTAAAATTCTTTTGTTGATGAAAAGCTTGCATTGATAACTAAATAAAATGTGCTTACATGAGAAAATATCAGGATTAGTTTAAAGTAATAGACTGAAACATGAATTTTGTTTTTAATTTTTAAAGACTTTACTTTACATATTTGTACATAGATTGAACAGTTTATCCTGAAATCAAAATATTTGTATGGAACTTTCATAAACAATTAAAACATAAATCATAAACTGAAAACCATTTTTAAATATCTCATGTGGTTTAGTAAATATAAAATTGTAAAGTTGATTTTTTTTTTTTATTTTCCATTTTTTCATTTTTTTTTTGGAAAATTGTACTTTTACGCAAATCTCCGTAAGTATTTTTTTCGTCAGTAACGTGTACTTATATTTTTTTGATAGTTAGCATAACTGAGAATCTTTTATATGATAAAACTTATCCAAAATATTTTTAACCAATCTGGCAACACTGGTCAAAGTTCAAGTTTTTTAATTTTGTTTTTTACTTTGCCCCCTGCAGAAAAGTTTTCAAAGTCCAAAGTCAAATTAGCAGTTTTAAGGACGACCTGTTTCTACGTATTTTTGACCCTTACTTATTTTTTGCCCGGCGAAGTATATGTGCATGGCAGCTTTTTTCCAAAAATACTCAATTTTTAATGGGACTTAGGTTAAAACCGTTATATCTCACTTTATAATATTTATATATATATTCCTAAAAATGTTTTAATAATGCAAAAATACATAAAACTATTGTATATGAGATAAAAGTTTCATGATGATAATGTTAATACTTATTTAGATATATTTAGTCAAATTTTTTTTTTTTCTACACTTCTTTACATTTTTCTTCTTTTTCAAAAAAAAATGTATTCAGAAACTATATACAGATTCTCTTTATATTCGCGAAATTTCTTCTTTTCAATGATACCAAACCCTTATATATTTACTTTATATATGTGTGCAAAATGACATATTAATTAACATCATGTTTCATCCAAATTATTTTTATACCCTACACTAAGAGTTTGGTACGCCGTTTGTAACACCCAGAAGGGAGCATCTCCGGTGTGGAAAAGTATATATATTCTTGATTAGCAAGATCTCCTGAGTCGATTTAGCGATGTCCGCCTGACCGTCTGTCTGTTGAAATCCCTACTACTTAAACAATTGAAGAGTTAGACAAATGAAAGATTACTTATATACCTACGCTGTATGTTCGAAAAAATTGAGAAGATCGGTCCATTGTGACCTGTGATCTGACCATTTATGTTCAAATACCTCATATTAAACTTACATCTACAGATCAATTTTACTCTATACGTGCTTAGATAAACTTTTTTGGTCAAATATATAGTAATTCATGCTCAAATACATACAAATAATGTTTTCCGCCGATACGACTTGTGGTTCCCAAAAAAAAAATATCGAAACTTTACTGATTTTTATATCCATAACCATTAAAGATACAAACTTAAGTTCTCTAAAGTTCTCTCTGTACAACATTTTTTAAATTTTTAAAATCAGTTGAGTCGTTCCGAAAATACTGAATTTAAAGATACAAACTCCAGTTTTAAAACTTAAGTTCTCTCAAGTTCTCTCTGTACAACACTTTTAAAATTTTTAAAATCAGTTCAGTGGTTCCGAAAATACTGAATTTCACCGGATTTAAGAGCGTTTGGGCACACTGTGAATTGTCGCAAAACAAAAAAAAATTATATATTTGTTAATATATGCATCAATAACCAATTATATTCTTATTTAACCATAGAGAAAGTAGTAAATATTCCAAAAAAATTCAATAAACAAATATAAACCAGTTGGGAGGGTTAGATCACATGGGAAATTTTAAATTTGGTGTTAATATGATAGTTAGAATTATCAAAATTATAGTCTGTCTAAGACGACTATAAATACCCTACACATATGTGTGGTTACCATTCAAAGTGGAATATAGGTCTCTAGGGTATACAAATCCTGAAAATAACTACAAACTTTCAATCGCTGAATAATTTCCATTCATTTGATACCCATATTTACAAATAAATAGGTGTACCGAATTTCGATTTTCTTTTTGGGAACCACAAGTCGTTTCGCGGGAAAACATTATTTCCATGTATTTGAGCATGAAGTCAATATATATTTGAAAAAAAAGTTTACCTAAGCACGTATACAGTAAAACTGGACTGTAGATGTAAATTTTATATGAGTTATTTGAATATAAATGGTCAGATCACAGGTCTCAATGAACCGATATGCCTAATTTTTTCGTACATACAGCGTAGGTATATATGTAATCTAAATTATGAGTTTCATTTATATAACTCTTCAATTGTTTAAATAGTAGGGATTTCAACAGACAGACGGACAGACAGACGGACAGACGGACAGACAGACAGACAGACAGACAGACAGACAGACAGACAGACAGACGGACAGACGGACAGACGGACAGACAGACGGACAGACGGACATCGCTGAATCGACTCAGGAGGTCATGCTGATCAAGAATATATATACTTTTCCATACCGAAGATGCTTCCTTCTCGGTGTTATAAACGGCGTACCAAACTGAATATACCCCTTACAAAAAATCACAAATACCCAGTCTGCCATGTCTCGGAGACCTTCGATACCTCGAAGCTTTCTCGAATAACTTCGATAAAATAGTTCGATATCGTTACATTCTCGATTCTAATTTTTAAAAATTTTCGTACATTCAAATTCTTTGACAAGATACGATATTTAAACATTAATCAAATCGATATCGCAATATTTTTCGCAGCAATCTCGAACTCTGATCATGCTCTTCTTCGATATCGTTCCGATTTCGAAAATTTTTTCGTATCGAGAAAACTCCGACAGAACGTTCCGATATCTACCTACCATGTAGGTCCAATTTGCCGCTCGATATCGTTACGATAAAGTATCCGATATCGTGTAAATTGTCCTGCATCTCGGATTGATCTCGTAACGATATCGAAACGAATGGCACACTGGGTAAATCCTTATTTTCGAAATGCGAAAAATATTTATGTAAGCTGCGAAGGAAACTGATTAGAACGGAAAGATGCAGACAGAGTTATTTAAAAGAATGGTAACGTTTTTTTTCAAAACGAAATGTTTAGTTTCCACTTAAATTATGTGTCGACGGAGTGCCTTAAAATAACGGTTTACTATTCCCCCCACAAAAATTTGCATTTTTTTTTACAAAAATTTGAATTTTTTTCTTCCAAATATATGCATTTTTTTCTTCAAAAAATTTCAATTCATAATTTGACTATATTGAAATTTTCATGTACATTTGTTTAGAATTCGTACAGGTAACGCCCGTCACAAAATATGTAACACCCGTCACAAGTTTTGATACTTTATAAGTGATCAAAATAACCTATGCAGAATTTTGTTATAGAAGAGATAACTCCCATTATTATTGAAGTATTTGAGATATACTTAATCTCCATAGTCCGATTATTTTAGATAAAATTTAATACTTTGTGGAATAAACTCTGTTTTTTGAAAAAAGTACGTGTAACGCCCGTCAAAACATTTAACTTTAAATTTGTAGAAAGATATAGGACCTATTGGAAAAGTTTTTTATACATCCATAAAATACCATAAGATCTATCCTCTGCATCTTAAAAACATATCTATCCTTTTTTATTTATCAATAGAGAAGGTTTTTTCGTACGAATGTACGCCCGTCACAATGGAATGCCCTATTTGTATTTATTAAAAATCAAAAATCATATAAAATTAAAAAAAACATAGAAATGGGTTTTATGGATTTATTTATCCATTAAACCAGTTATATAACCAATAATCAAGAAAATTTATTAACTACATATAATTTTAATAACAAAATAAAAATAGAAAGCACATTTTAAAAAATGTACTTTCGACACAAGGTGAAATTTGTTCTTTCTAATTTAGATTTTTTACTGTACATCACTTGTCCTTTTAGCTCAAAAAAAATAAAAATTAACACCACTGAACACATGGAGGACTTTTTTATTTATTAAATCCATCATACTAATATGTTGATATGATGGATTTAATAATTCGTATCATAATAATTTTTTTATAATGCCTAAATTTATTACGTGAAGTAAAGATTTTCTCGTGTTTTTCTATACATTTTGGACTTTGATTTTCTATGACATTTTTTGTATGATTTATTTTGTATGTCATCCAGAATACTTCAGCATATGTTTTGAAGTAAACCTAATGAAATTGGTTTATGGTGAATCAGACAAACTTATGTCCAGTACAAAATAAAGCAGTTGGGAAGGTTAGATCACATGGGAAATTTTAAAGTAGGGACATTTTATAATTGGGAACCACAAGTCGTTTGCCGGAAAACGTTATTTTCATTTTATGTCAATATACATTTGACCAAAAAAGTTTACCTAAGCACGTATACAGTAAAATTGATCTTGTATATGTACATTTTATATGAGGTATTTGAACATAAGTGGTCAGTTCTCAGGTCACAATAGACCAATCTTGCCAGACAGCTTGTTCAGGCAGTTATCTAAATCTAAAGTTTCATTGCTCTAGCTTTCTACTTTTTCTGTAATCATGATTTCAACAGACAGACAGAAGGACAGATGGACATCGCTTAATCGACTCAGGAGGTCATGCTGATCAAGAATATATATACTTTTCCATACCGGAGATGCTTTCTTCAGGGTGTTACAAACGGCGTACCAATCTGAATATACCCTTTCACTCTCAGTGTAGGGTATAAAAAAAATAAATTTGAACAGTATACAGTAGGGATGTTATTTTTAAACATAACAATTTGGATGCATTTTTTTTAATAAATTGTGAATTAATTAAATATTTTATGTACGATTTCAGCACAGCAATTATGTTGAAACGTTCTCAATAAATAAATATTTTTTATTATTACAAAAATAGAAAAAATTATCTAGTTTCCTAGTATGTTATTCCGAGCCTGAAATAACTTCAACCAAAAAGTCGTAGGACCAAATTCGTTTATTAGAATATGTTTCGGACGTCTCCCCGAGAATTTTAAGACTTAAATATTTTTTTTTTTGTTTTGTTATTCCTTGACGTGTATTTACATAGTATGTTTAACGTTTACATTACAACATATACATTAACATTATGTGAGTGGTTGTCGCTCCTATTCAGAGCATAGGGCGAAAACGAACTCCTTCCATCGTCGTCGATCCTGTGCGAGTCTTTTGATCTCTCGCCATTTTCCATGAGACTGATGTGCCGTATGTGTAGATCTCATCCATGTGTTTAAAGGTCTCCCTCGTCTTCGGGAGCCTTGAGGGTTCCAGTCAAGAGCCATTTTTGCTATATCGTTGTCATCTTTGCGTAATGTGTGTCCTATCCATCTCCATTTTTGTGTTTTAATTTCATTGTTAATTGGTTCGTTAACCGTAAGTGTCAGCAGATCGTCATTAGTGATAGTATTGGGCCAGAAAATGCGGCAAATCCTCCGCAAGCATTTATTAATGAATACCTGTAGTTTTCGTCGAATCGAGTCCGTTACTTTCCACGTCTCGCATCCGTACAGCAGCACAGGTTTTACGCTCGTATTAAATATTCTAAGTTTAGTGTGGATATTCTTCGTGAGCTCCATATCTTATTTAATTTGTGGTGCGCATGCCGTGCTTTGTTTAGGCGAGCTGATACGTCCTCATCTGCGCCTCCGTATTTTGTGACCATACTGCCGATGTAGCATAACTCATCCACATCTTGGATGTTCTGTGTTACTCATCTATTTCCACAGTTAATGCAGCAGGGTTCGTGGTTTCCACGCGCAGAAGTTTGGTCTTGCTCATATTAATTTTGAGTCCCACCATTCCAGCATTCACGATCAGTCACTCAAGCTTTTCCTTTGCTCCAGTCAGTGTATGTATTGTAAAGCAGATGTCGTCAGCATAATCAAGGTCGCTGAGTTGTTCAAGTAGTCGCCATTGCATGCCGCATGGTGCCTCAATATTCGTCTTCACCAAAACACTGTCAAGGACGTTAATGAAGAGCAGTGGAGAGAGCATGCATCCCTGCCTGACTCTCTTTGATATTGAAAAATTGTCGCTGTCCTTCCCCTTAAAGCATACGTTGCATTAGAACTAACACAGTTCTTGTGTTAGTTCTACCAGTTTTTCGGGAATTCCGTAGTTTCTCAGTGCGCTCCATATGGCACTTCTTGAGATGGAATCAAACACACGTTCAAAGCCAACGAAAAGTAAAGTGGTGATCTCCATTCCACTGATTGCTCGATTATCATTCTCAATGTGTTTATGTGATCAACACACGAGCGCTGTGGTCTGAACCCGTTCTGCTCGCGGCGTAGCAGAGTGTTTAGCGTGGGTGCAATGCGGTCGAGAATTATGAAGGCTAACATTTTCTCTATCGAGTTGAGAAGGGTGATTCCGCGCCAGTTTCGGCAATTGCTGAGATCGCCTTTTTTGGGATGGTCACGATGGTTCCTTTTTTCCAATCGTTGGGAATACGACCGGTGAGCCAAATGTCGTGAATCACTGGTTGAATCGCTGGGGCTAGGACACTGGCCCCATATGTGAGCAACTCAGCATGTTTTCAGGTCCTGCAGATTTGTGGTTTTTTAGTTTTTTGGTTGCATTTTCGATTTCTAAAACAGTTGGGGGTCTGTCGAAATTCCTCTGTTTGGATTGCGCATTCTTTCAACGGGAGATTGCGGATCATTGTTATTATGGTTCTGCGTCTCGTTTACATCTTCGAAGAATTCTTTCCATCTTTGGAGTTGTTGTTCGTCAGATGTGAGTGTATTACCATTACTATCTTTTAATGGACGAATATTTTGTTTTGTGTTTGTTAGCCTATTGATGGCTGTGTACACCCCTCTCAGGTTGTTGCGATGGGCAGCTGTCTCAGCATCATCAGCGATGTTGTTAAGGTATTCTTCGCGATCTTCTGTTGCACGTTTCTTGATTTCCCTCTCTCTTTTGTTGTATTCCTCTCTTACGCGCTTCTTTTCAACCCGACCTCGGGTATTTAACAGTTTAGACTTAAGCGCCCGCCTCCTCATGATGCACTCCCATGTTGCTTCGCTTATCCAAGGATTTCTTTTGTACTGCTCGTAAACAATAGTTTGTTCAGCAGCTGATAAACAATCGTCCCTTATCGTGTTCCACGAGTTTGGGTCCTCAGTCTGTTCTATTATTTCTTGCAGGCGTTCCTCGTACTTTTGTCTTACTGATGGGATTTGTAACTTCTCCAAGTCCATTCGCCGGGCGCGTTTCTTCATCCGCTGGTTTTCGATCGCTGAGATTCGCAGGCGTATTTGGGCGAATTGCAAGTTGTGATCACTGTATACATCCGCACATCGGCGCGCTTGCATATCTAAGAGGGTATTGTGGAACCTTTTGCTGATAAGCACATGGTCAATTTGGTTCCGTGTTTTGTTGTCCGGGGATTGCCAAGTATACTTGTGTATATCCCGATGCGGGAATCTAGTGCCACCGATGTTGAGGTTGTGGTTGGCGCACATTTCAACTAGTCTTCCCCCATTATTGTTTTTTCTTGTCCCGAGACCATGACACCCCATTGTTGTTTGAAAGTCGAAGTTGTTGTTGCCCACCTTGGCGTTAAAATCTCCTAGTATAATGAGTATATCACCTTTGCATTTGCTGGTGATTGTAGATTTCAGTTCATTGTAGAAAGCATCCTTTATGTCATCCTCGTCGGGTTCTGTTGGAGCGTAGCATTGGACAATGGTGGTGTTTCGGAATGTAGTTTTAAATCGTGCCATTATGATGCGCTCGGATATGAACTTCATTAGCGCGATCCTAGTGTTGAGGGTCATAAGAATGCCTACGCCTTTCGTGTGTGTATGATTGTTTCCGCTGTATGCGAGGTAGTGACCTGACTCGGTTTTGCGGTTTATCAAAAAAATATCTGTAAAAAATGTAATCGAGATATTTGTAAAACCTTCCTATGTTTCGTTTTTATTTAGTCCTAAAAAACTCGGGGAGGATGTCCGAAACATATTCTTAAAAAAACGATTTTCTCCCACGAGTTTTGGATTGAAAGTGTTTCAGGCTAGGTGTACACCTACTCAGTGTTTGAAGCAATTTTAATATTCTGACTGATTTATTTTGAATTCCATTTAAAATACTTCAGTTAATATACTGAAATATATGCAATAAAATTTGGGTTGATCGAAGTTACAACCAGTCAAACTCAAAAAATACAAATCTTTATGGAAAAAGCCTATTTCTTTATTCGTTAATTTTCAGTTTGTTATTCAAACATTTTGAATAACTAATAAATTTTATTTGTATGGAAATCATTTCAAATTTCTTTGAGTTTATTTAGAATAAATTTGTATTCACAAATATTTTTTTTTATTAAATTTATTTCAATATTTTTTTTTTTTGAAATGTCTAATAATGAATATGAGTCTGCCCTACCATTATTTTGGTGTTGTTAAAGTTGCAGTCCTGTTTAAATACATTTAAGGCGTTGATTCCAAAAATGGCAAAAGATTGTCAAATGAACTATAGTTTTTGAGATATAGACAATTTTTCTAAAATTTTAGAAATGGAAAATATCTCAAACACGGGATTGACAAAACTGATGCCATTTTCAGAATCAGCCACAAAAATTACCTATTAAATGTTGCAAGTTTAACTAGACCAAAATAAGTGAAGGGCAGAATAATTTGTTACTGAGCATGTATTTAATAAAATAAAAAAAAAAAAATTTAAATATAAAAAAATCATATTTTTCATACAAAATTTTCAACATTCTACAACATTTGTATTCATAACTTCTGAACCCGTGATTTTACCACTCTAGTTCAAATCTTCATTAATAGATAAAAAGTCAACCTTCAGCATATATTCATTTAAAAATTTTAAAAAGGGTGCTTTTTGAGATATGTTCTTTTAAAATATACTTTGTTTAAAACTGACCACTATTAAAGAAACATGGTACACTCAAAATAAAAAGACTGCTATTAATAGCAAACTCTGACTGCTAAATTTTAGCACACTTTAATTTGTATTTACAGCAACTTTTATTTGCAATAGCGAACTGTTTGCTGGGAGTGATCAAGATCGTGCTAGTGTCACTGGTGTGCATATTGCTAGTGTAGCTAACCTGCACTAGATGGCGCCATAGTCACGAGACGCTGCAGCTAAATGTGTCTATAATTCGTAGACTCTTATTCGACAACATGTTAATTTAAAAGGGATATTTCTTATACGTAAAAATAATGCACGCATGCAAGAGTGAAATAAAGGTAAAATTAAAATATGAGATAAATAAAAATATATAAAATAAATAAAATAAAAAATAATAATATAAAAATAAAAAGAGTATATCAGAAAAAAAAATATATTAAAATACAAAAAAAATATTTTTTTTTTTATTTTCTTTTTTTATGAATTGGAGTCAACAGCAAAAAAAATTGTTAAAACAGATTAAATTGTCTGCTCTAATAGCATATACAAAGTTCACTGAAACAGCAAACTTACATTTGCCGTTTCAACAGAATCCGGCGCTTTACTCTTTTCAGCAAACATTTTTGCTATATTGGCAACCTTTTTTGCTACTGTTCCAGACTTTTTATTTTGAGTGTATGGATATTGTACGACATCTTTATGGCAATTTTATGGCCTTTTTTGTTATCTTTAAAATCAGACCTTTGTATTTTATTTTGGTTGACTACAGCTTAAGTAAATACAGTTTTTTTCTAATTTTAAACCACCAAATTTCTGAAACAACACCATTTGGAAATCTGTAAATTCTCCAATATCTTCATTTTATTTTGTTTCACTACACGGATAGAAAAGATTTGTTTGAATATGTTAGAATGCAATTATTATGTAATTCGAAATAAACATATACATATTAGGAGTAAAATCTAATTACGTTATAATTGTATTGTATAATTATTTTGTTCTGATTGAAATATTATTATAAGATATTTGAACATTAATTGCTTTAATCGCGGATTTACATGAATTTACTATATTAATGTTTCTGTAGAAATATATATTTTTCATCAGATATTAATATATGTATGTTTAATATTTCTGCTATTTAACACACCCAACGTAAAATAAAGATTCTTTGAATTATATGTATTTGGTTATTCGTGATTGTTACTGGGTGACAACGAATTTAAAAATAATAGCATTATTTTGATTATATGTATGTTTGGCATTACGAAGTCAAAACAATAATAACAACGCTACTTTTAGCACTCAGTAACACTAACATTAATACTTTTCATATAGTTCAAAAATTCTTTTTGGTGGAAGAATTTGTTTAAGTACCGCCAATTACTGTTAATACCAGATAGTAGCTGCTTGTGAAATATCCAATTTATCCGTAAATCACTGAACTCAAAATAGGAACAATAGATGGAAATCAAATTATTAAGTATAAATAAAATAAGTGTTTAATTAATGTTTAAGTTTATAAATAGAAAATATGTAAATAAAAAAAAATGAAATTTAAAAAAAGGGAAAAACCGAATATTGTGTTAAGAAGAATTAAATGTTAACATAAATATGTTTACATGTAAATAAAATGTTTTTCACATTCAAACATATATATGTTTGCAAGAACGCCGAAAATTATTCATTCTGAACATAAATATGTTTGAACGAAAACAGAAATATGTTTGGCTGTTGTCATAGTAATGTTTGAAAATGAAATAATACTTTTGTTTGCATAAAGCTCCAAAGATATATGTAATGCCTGCAAAATTATGTTTGGGAGAGCCCTTTTTTTTGCAGCGTATACACATCGAAATTTCATCCAATTCTGAGATGGTGCTGCCAATCACATGGTTGATTTGATATGGAATGACCCATATATGTCTGAAAATTGACGATTTAATAAAATTTTATTTGAAATGTATTTGAATAATGCCCTAATCTGGTGTCTACAGGTAAAATAAAAAGACAGTAGCAAAAAAGGTTGCCAATATAGCAAAAATGTTTGCTGAAAAGAGGAAAGCGCCGGATTCAAACTGTCATTTGCTGTTTCAGTGAACTTTGTATATGCTATTAGAGCAGACAATTTAATCTGTTTTAACAATTTTTTTGCTGTTAACTCCAATTCATAAAAAAAGAAAATAAAAAAAAAATATTTTTTTTGTATTTTAATATATTTTTTTTTCTGATATACTCTTTTTATTTTTATATTATTATTTTTTATTATATTTATTTTATATATTTTTATTTATCTCATATTTTTATTTTACCTTTATTTACCCATTTCACTCTTGCATGCGAGCATTATTATTACGTATAAGAAATATCTCTTTTAAAAAAAGATGTTGTCGAATAAGAGTCTACGAATTATAGACACATTTAGCTGCAGCGCCTCGTGACTATGGCGCAATCTAGTGCAGGTTAGCTACACTAGCAATATGCACACCAGTGATACTATCACGATCTTCATCACTAGCAGAACTAAGATTCCCAGCACGACCTTTCGTAATTCGTTCGTCAGTGATCCCACACGAATTCAAATGAAAGCAAAAAACAAAACATCAATACAGTTTGTGTAATATGTAGAGAACGAATTTTCAATACATGGTGTAGTAAAAAATAAGACAAATAAAGTCAAATGTATTTAAAAACCAACAAAATGTAGTAGAAATATTTTTTATCAAAACAAGGACATAAAATGTATATAATTTGCTACAGTAATTTTTCAATGTACAGCTTTAATAAATTGGTGGTTTTTTGACAAGTCTTCCATATACATTCGAATATTATTTTAAAGTGACCATTATTTTTTTATTATTGAAAACGGTAATCATTTGGTTTTAAAAATATAAACAAAACTTAGCTGTTTTTGAAAGTAAATTATGTCATATTTAGAGACATTTTAATAGGGATGTTAATTTCAAGGTTTTATATAATAAATTCAATTTTAATCAAATTTTTATAAAAACAATTAACTTTAAGTGATACATATTTTTGTATACAAAGGAATTTATAGTAAATTTATAGAATATATTTTGTAGAAGAATTTATAATAATATGTAAATAATTTATAATTTAATTTTTAAACCATAATACACAAAATAATTGTATAATACATTTCATGTATTATTTCAAAAATAAAAACTACAGAAAACAAATACATACTACATATTCTGCAATATGTAGAAAACGAATTTCTAATACATTGTGTAGTAAAATTTAGACAAATTAATACAAACGTATTAAAAAATGATCAAAATGTAGTAGAACTGCATTTTTTCAAAACGAAGGCATAAATGTAGTATAATTTACTACAGTAATTTTTTCGGTGTATGAATTTAATTTTTTTTTTGATTATTGGAAATAAAACTAGATTTTAATATATATATATATTTTTTTTATTTAATATGATTTTCATTTTTCGTATGTATATAAAATTTGTGAAGAGAGATTCGCATCCGGATCCGCGGATCTTTATTTTACGATCCGCATCCGCAAAAGTGACATCCGTTACATCCCTATCAGTATTTATTTCATGATGCGATCATTGCCTGATTCGGCTGCATAATTTCATATAAGGTAATGATCAGGGGTTCACATCAGAGCACGAATCAAAACGTGACGTTATTAGAAGTTGCTACTCTGATCAGGTTGCCTAATCAGGATTCCTGATCTTATCCTTCTCCTAACCATAAGGATATAATATTTCTTCTGAAACTTCTTTTACCAAATTCGAGGCTTTTCAAACAAAAAATTGTTTATTAGCAACAAAATTGTTTCAATAATTTTTGCAATGACAAAAAATTCTTTGTATAGGATGGAGAATTTAGAAAAAAAGATCCCAAAACAGGAGACAGGAAATCATCAATATTTTGGTCAAATTAACAGGAGAAACGGCAACACTGATTGAAATGGCAAATTTGTTGTTGTTTTCAATGTTTGAAAAAACATCATACTTTGATTGTGGTTATGGTTGTAGGCAATTATATACTATGTCTAATATGATCCTCAATGACAATATCGTCAACCTTAATATGATCCTAAGTGACAGTATTCGAATTTTACACAACTATACTGTGGTTTTCAGTGACCATATTATATGGTCCTCACAGACCATATAACGAATTCTCTCAATCATACTATGGTTTTCAGTGGCCATATCCAGATTTCCAGATTGACCATATTATGATTCCACACAATCATACTATGGTTGTCAGTAGGTATGTCGATCCCGGGATTTCGGGATTGAGCCTAAAATCAGTCTCGAAATAATCCCTGGATTTAAAACAGAGATCCCGGGATTTTTGGGATTAGAAAAATGTTATTATTTGTATTAAAAGTGCAGCTATTTATGAAAATAAGATTAAGTATCAAAGCATTTATTTCATGTGTCAATGAGTAATATTAAACTAAGACATAACATATTTTTGAATTATTCTCATTGTCATTTTTTTTTTTGTTTAATTCATTTGTGTATTTCATTTCTAAATATGAAATAAACTAAATTCGTTATCTGAAATTTCTTCTTGGGGCATTCCATTGTGACGGGCGTTACATTCGTACGATTAAAAACCTTCACATTTGATAAATAAAAAAGGATAGATATATATTTAAGATGCAAAAGAAAGATCTTATGGTCCTCTATGCATGTATAAAAAGCTTTTGCAATAGGTCCTATAACTTTCTACAAATTTGAAGTTAAATGGTGTGATGGGCGTTACACGTACTTTTAAAAAAACAGAGTTTAATCCACAAAGTATTAAATTTTAGCTAAACTAATCGGACTATGGAGACTAAGTATATCTCAACTAGTTCATTAATAATGGGAGTTTTCCCCTCTATAACAAAATTCTGCAATGGTTACTTCGATCACTGACTTATACAGTTTTAAAACTTGTGACGGGTGTTACACATTTTGTGACGGGCGTTACCTGTACGAATTCCATACAAATATACATGAAAATTCAAATTATGAATTGCAATATTTTGATGGAAAAGAGCAAATATTTGGGGTAGGTAAACCGTTATTTTAAGGCACGCCTTCGACATATAATTCTTGTGGAAAACTAAACATTTCGTTTTGAAAAAAATATCTATTATATTATCATCCTTTTAAATAACTACTCTGTCTGCATCATTTGTAGTCCGTTTCCTTCGCAAGCTTACATAAATATTTTTCTCATTTCGAAAATAGTGATTTTTTTGGGATTTTTTATGTTTTTTTGTAAGGTTTGGAATTTTTCTTTTTTATCTTTGCTTATTGAATATTTTGGAATATTTACTACTTTTTCTATGGTTAAATAATAAAATAATTGATTATTGATGGATATATTAACAAATATATAATTTTCCAGTTTTTTTGTTTTGCGACGATTGTTAATTGTGACGGGCGTTACAATATTTTGGATGGATATAGCAACCATCTGGAATATCTATGCTACCAAAAAGTATAATAAATGAATAGATACGACAAAAATCGTTACCTCTACAAAGTTTCCCAGTTGTAGGTTTGCAAAATAGTTCGCAAAAAAACTTTTACTATTTTTTTTGTGACGGGCGTTACAACTCAAAAAAGTAAAACTGTTTCGTTAATTGTCAGTAATTTGAACCACTTATCACCAATGCAATGTGTGGCATACTTTTGTGAACAAATTACCTTTCATATTGTACTATTCAATTCTCTTTCGGATTTAAAACAACAAAACTACAGGGTTTCATATATTGCCTCAATTTTCTACTATAATAAATTTCAAAAAAATATTTGACTTTAATTGAGAAAAAAAAAACACATTTACAATGCATTTTGGTAAATTCTGATCACAGAATATGAAAATAGAGTCATTTCTTATCCTAAAAATCATTAAATGGAAACAATAGGTTTAACTTTAATATATCACACCTTGGTAATGTTTTCTGTGGAATGCCCCTCTTACAGTTTCTTTTTAATTACACTGCCCTACAATAATATTGCTGCAGTACCAATTGCAGCAAATATAGAGTACATTTATGAGGCTTATTCTGAAAATGACATTAGTTGTGTCAAATTGGCAATAGTTTTTGTGATAAAACCCATTTTTCAATAAACCGTTATCTTATTAATTTATTTTTAAAATTCACACTTTTTTAACCCATAAGGTATTTTTTTATTATAACGAAAGGTTTTCTACGTCTAATGTCGAAAAGATAATTTCATTATTTTCTTTATTGGAATTTTAAAAATTAAAGAAGACCAAAACAATGGCAAATTAAAAATAGGGCTCCATCCCCATAACTAGAGCCAATTTGACAAAACTTAAGTCATATTCGGAATCAGCGCTTAAATGTATACAACATTTGGAACAAATTTTACTGCACCACGAAAAAATTTGAATTTTGTCGGACAGTGTTATTTTTGATTTAAAATATAGAAAAATAGTGATTAAAATCATTAAAGTTCGATAAATAATATATCAAATATATATAAAAATATTGATTGAAAAATATTATTAAAAAAAAAACAAAGAAATATTTATTTTTCGAAAAAAAAAATTAAACGTTAGTTTAACAAAAATGAAATAAAATAAGTTAAAAATGCTAATCCACTTAAGACATGGACGTTTCACTTTTAGTAATGGAAAATATAAATTTTCCATAAAAATTCAAATTATTCACTATAAATACCAATTTTATTCCGAATTAATTTAATAAAAATTAAATTGAACTTTAACATAATATTGAAGCTTAAATTTTGTATTGAAATTCATTGTAATGATGTAATTTAAATTGTTCACTAATTAATACTATTACTTATTTCACATAAAATATTATTAATTTTTTTAATTGTTTTATTTTTGTATTTCGAAAAGAATAGCTATTTGACGAAATATACGTAATTTAAACAAATTTATAAGTCTTCAGGAGGAAACATTGCCTTTGAAAATTGTAACAATAGTATAATAACAATAAATTACAAAACTAAATATTTATTTGTGTTGATATAATGAATGTGTTCAATGGGAAATAAACGACATTCCATTGTTGTTCCAAATGGCATTTCATTTTAACCATTTTTACAAATAATTCCAAATATCATTCCATAGGAACCATTATCAGAAGTCGTTCCAAAAGTCATTCTATGGGAATCATTTTTAAAATTAGTTGCAAAAGTCATTCCATGGGAACCATTTTAAGAGGTAGTTCTAAAAGTCATTCCATAGCAACCTTTTTTAGAAGTAGTTACAGAAGTCATTCCATCGAACGTTATTCCTATGTCTTTTGGAACCGAAATAGAAGTTGTTCAACCAGTAAAAGAGAAATATAGAGAGAGTACTGAAAGTGGTTCCTTAACATATTGTAGTAGAAACGAATTAAGATGTACTTCTCCGTTCGCTTTTCTTAGAAGCAGACGGAAAACTACTTGCTCGTGTAGACATCGCCTGCGAATATAACGACTTTTTTTTGGAGCGACTCTCTTAATATATTCTAAAGTGGTTGCGAAGTACTTTTTATGAAATTGTAAACAAAGCATAGATGTTTTGTTTTAAAATATTCGTAAACAAATGTTGAATCTTTCAAACAGTTTTCAAAAAAAAGTAAATGGCGACTGAATTTTGAAAGATGACTTAACCTGTATATACTTTAACCATGTATATATATGTATATATATATATATATATATATATAAATATATATATATATATATATATATATATATATATATATATATATATATATATATATATATATATTATAAAATAACTTTTTCTGTACGTTCGCTTTTGAATTTTACAACAAAAAAAAATATAAAAAATATTTAAAAAAAATATGTCTTTTAAAAATCTGTAAAAAAAACAAATACATGGTTTTCGTAATTCAAGTATATATTATATGTATATCAAACGGCATCTATAATTCTATGTAATATAATAATAATAGTTTGGCTCTACAGTCCTATAAGAACTTAGGCCGAGCTCTCTCACCATTTTGAGCTGTGTGTGTTATATTTGTGGTATTAGTGGTGGGACCTACAGTTTATTGCCGACTCCGAATGGCGGGTCAGACCTATTCATAGACAATGTTTTACTCTTGTAGGTTTCTGTTTCTGTGAAAAGATGTTTTTAGCTCCAGTCCAGGGTTGAACCGGGGACCTTTCGGCTCGCAGTCCAACGCACTAACCACTGAGCTACCGCGGCTACATAATTCTATTTTTTATTTATTTATTATTTCATTTGGTTATTGGGCGATTTTGGGTTATACAAATTTGGGGTGTTGGCGCTTTTTCTCTATTTCTCTAAGCTTAAATAATTATATTCACCTTAAAAAAAATATTAAAATTGTGGATATATTATATTTAGGGTGTGTGCGAATTCGACTAAATTGCTGACTAAACTAAATTTTGTCGGTAATGCAGTTTTCGACTTTTCAATTTAGCAAATTTTCGAGCAGACTAAATTTAACTAAATTTGTAGACAGAAAACAGACATATGATAAACTATTGATTAGACAACCCACTTCAAGAGATTCACTTCGTTTCAAAACATTTACTGTCATCAACTCTATGCTTAAAAATCAAATGAATGTCTTGATCACAACAACAAAGAACCAAGTACTGTTAAAACAAACACAAACAAAACTGAAGTAAAGAGGTCTATGATGATGTGCAATAAAAATTCAAATACTGAAATGAACATATACTGAAGTGAAGTGAAGTCGCTCAGAGAGACTTCACTATAATAATGTCGATTGTCATTTGCGAAATGAATTCAAAACTGTAGAGTGCAGTAGTGCATATTTGCAGAGAAAACTTCAAAAACATTTGTGCAGATGTCTACTATTGATTATGGACGTTAACAATTACCGGTTACCAAAAGGAGATCAAATAAAAAATCGTTCAATTTACTTTAGTCAGCAATATAGTCGAATTCGCACACACCATTAGAACAATTTTGCAAACACATATTTAGTGTTTTGTAAAGAGATTATATTTGAGTTCAAACATAACCAATTATATATTTCCCTGCGTGTTTATAGAAATCTACAATTGACATTATTAAACGAGATATTGGTAAGAACTCAATTTAATATATTGTTACGAAAAGATGTAATTTGCCCCATAGTGCAATCAATCAACAATAATAAATAAGATGCAAAACAATTCAGCGCACTAAGCAACATGTTAGAAAGAGACGGAAGATCATTCAGCGCACTGAGGCAGTGTGCGAGAAAGAGATGGAAGATCAGCGCATTAAAACACATGAGTGCGAATGAGATGCCAATAGCATGCGTCATTCACGACACGAGTTGAAGGTTCCCGAAACAAGTCGAAGCTTGTCGAAACGTGTCGAACTGATGCTTGCAGTATATAAGGGAGCCGCATCTGAAGTACAGCACTTCAGTAGTGATAAAGTGGTCGAGTGCTTGGAAAATAACACTGATGAGAAATATCAAAAATTGGAAAATGGTTATGACAAAAAGCTACAGAAAATACGCAGAAGACGCAGCTGAAGTACTGTGACATAAACATTTATTCAGCGGTTATGGGTGCACTGCAACGCAAATATGACAGTGACCACATGACTCCGATCGACATAATTCAGCTGAAGTTCCGAAGGCAAAATAATGACGAATCGGAATATGGAATATGCTGCGGATGTGGAAAAACTTGCACATTTGGCGTATTCAGATTCAATTTCTGATTTCTTGCAAATGTGTAAGATAAATGCGTTCGTTGATGGCATACGGGATCCTGAGGCAAAACGGGTAACAATGACTATGCCGAAGATGACATTTATTGAAACGGTCACCACAGCGCTTAGGCAGGAGATAGCGACTACATTTTGCCGACCAGCGAGGAAGACACGTGTACTAGATGAGGAGGATTAAAATTAATGTGAAGTAGTGAGTAGATCGTCTAAGGTCAGCGTTGAATCGGAACATTATGCTGCCAACGGAAACACCAAATTTAATGGTAAATGCTACAAATGTGAAAAATATGCGCTTATGGCAATCGACTGTCGTGAAGAACGTAAATGTGTAATTGTGCAACCACCAGATATAGACCAGAAAAGAGACCTGAGGATGGCCAAAATAACAACAGGGGCCATCGGGGAAATTCAGGCACTGTGTCGGCACGAGTGTGTATTGGAATCCGGAGAATGCCGGAGAGGGAAAGAAAAAACGAACATAATTCACATTCGTTCATTGGGTGTCGTTCCAGATGATCAATGGAGTCTAGCGCAAATACGAAATTATCAAAAGAAGGACCCCGACATCGCAAAAATTAGGACGTTCAAGGAACAACAATGTAAACCATTATGGAAGGAGTAAGCATCCAACAGTCCAATAAGCAGGGCTTACTGGGTGTAGTGGCAAAGCCTGAAGCTACAAAATGGTTGTTTGTGCCGTGTGTAGGAAACTGAAAATGTCAGATCTGCACGAAATTTGATGGTTGTTACCAAATCAAATATAAAAGCGATAGTACTGAAATGCCATTGTAGATCCAATGTATGTCACTTGAGCATTAATAAAACTATTGAAGTCAGAAAACATTTATATTGGGTCGGATATCAGAAGTCAGTCGCCTATTGGATTCACAGATGTAATTCACATATGTAATACAACGTAGGAGCACATTGCAAGCACATTGATATGTAGATATACATTTTATATGAGGTATTTGAACATAAGTGGTCGATTCTCAGGTCACAATAGACCGATCATGCCAATTTTCTTGTTCAGACAGCTTATATAAGTAATCTAAATCTAAAGTTTCATTCCTCTAGCTCTTCCACTTTTTCTGTAATCGTGATTTCAACAGACAGACAGACAGACAGACAGACAGAGGGACAGACGGACGGACATTGCTAAATCGACTCAGCAGATCATGCTGATAAGGAATATATATACTTTCCATGTCGGAGATGCTTCCTTCTAGGTGTTACAAACGGCATATCAAACTGAACATACCCGTTCACTCTTAGTGTAGGGTATAAAAAATGCACCAGTTCATGATAAACAATATTGCTAAAGAAACCAAACCTGTATCATCTGAAATTAAAATATTTATCGTACTGTCATTAAACACCGTAATTGTTCATATTTGACCCCAAATTACACTAAAATCGTTATTAAATTGTAAGAAGGTATTTTTTTTATTACACTGTGTAATTTAATGAGATAAAGTTTTTAATGAATGTAGAAGGAAAGTATTTACTAAAAAAGAAATGTGTGTGGCCTGCGTTAATCCAGTTTTTAGAAATAAACCATACTAGTAAACATTTGTGATGGCATATTTGAAGTGCTATATCCCTGCGGGAAAAAGGTGTCAATTGGTCTAAAACTACCTATCACGTGACCGGTACCATTGGTACTGACTTAAGACAGGTTCTTGAAGACCAGTTCTGTGATAGGTCTAAAGGTCTGCATGAGAAGACGGATCGTGCCCATGCTAAACATGTCGCTAGTGAAGCGAAAAGGCACTAGGTGGCGCCATAGTCATGAGACTTATTTTCACGCTGCAACTAATGCGTCAATAATTCGTACACTGTTTTTCGATACTGCATTGATTTAAATTCAGCATATCTTCCAAGTAATTGTAATGAACTCACGCAAGGTGGAATAATAAATGAAATGTAAATGCTTGAAGAAGAAGGTATAATAAAATATAATGTATATGTAAAATAAAATAAGTAAAATTTAAAATATATAAAAAAGTGACAATAAAATAGTAACAATAAAAAATAAATAAACCATTGATACCGGTCACAGAACAGGATTTTGGGGACTAGTTCTGTGATAGGTCTAAAGGTACCGGTCACAGAACACGATGTTGAAGACCAGTTCTGTGATAGGTCTAAAGGTCTGCAGAAGGTGTTAATTGACCCTCCCTAGGACAACGCCGTGGTAAAGTTGCCGGTTAGGTTCATATAAAAGAGCCAGAACTAGGACCGGTTAACTATCTCCGTGGAACCTGTCACGTGCCTAGTCTAGGACAGGTTCTTTTCCCCGTAGGGATATTATAGTTTCGTGGAGTGCAACTTTTGAGATTCTATCGGATTCAATTCATCACTGCTTTTGTTTATTAATTTGATTTATTGTTGTGGGAAAACGTCCCGTGCTTGTCCGTTTTTTGGTTATTGCATTTTTTTGGGCACAATGCATATTTTAAATCCAACACTTTTTATACCCTACACTAAGAATGAAATGGTATATTCAGTTTGGTATGCCGTTTGTAACACCCAGAAGGAAGCATCTCCGGTATGGAAAAGTATATATGTTCTTGATCAGCATGATCTCCTGAGTCGATGTCCGTCGGCCCTCTGTCCGTCTGTTGAAATCCCTACTACTTAAAAAATTGAAGAGTTAGATGAATGATAATTTAGATTACTTATATACCTACGCTATATGTGCGAAAAAATTGGAGAACGGTCCATTCTGACCTGTGATCTGACCATTTATATTCAAATAACTCAAATAAAATTTACATCTGCAGTTCAATTTTAGTGTATACGTCTTAGGTAAACTTTTGTGGTCAAATATATATTGACTTCATGCTTAAATACATGGAAATAATGTTTTCCCGCGAAACGACTTGTGGTTCGCTAAAAAAAATCGAAATTCAGTACACCTACCCATTTGTAAATATAGGTGTCAAATGAATAGAAATTCTTCAGCTATTGAAAGATTGTAGTTATTTTCATGATTCGTATACCCTGGTGACCACTTTGAATGGTAACCACACATTTGTGTAGGGTATTTATATAGAACGCAAAGTCACCAAATACATTTTTATGAAAAACTGAAATTTCGAGTTGTTGATAATAATAATAGTTTGGCAGTCCTATAAGAACTTAGGCCGAGCTCTCTCACCATTTTGAGCTGTGTGTGTTATATTTGTACTCAAAGTGGTAGGACCTACAGTTTATTGACGAATCCGAACGGCGGGTGAGAGCTTTTCATAGGCAATGTTTTACTCTCGTAGGTTTGCCATTTACTGCCGAGAGGTAGCGCGGTATAGAAAAATGTTTCTATGAAAAGATGTTGTTAGCCCCAGTCCAGGCTTGAACCAGGGACCCTTCGGTTCGCAGTCCAACGCAATAACCTTGAGCTACCGACGCTACTCAATTGTAAATACCACAGACAAAATTTTTGGCAGGATCAAAGAAGATCGGGCATTTTTTCGATATACTTCAAACAGACGAAAATCACACCATTTTGTTGCAAAAAAATTTCGCATGCGGCAGTTTAAACGAAGATCAATGCAAAATTTCATCATCTTATTATTATATTAAAGAACCAAATGTAATAAACGAGCGAATTTTTTTGTACGGTACACAAATGCCCGTCTCATCTTTTGAGTTGCCAATGCGGCCCATGATGCCAAATGAGTTTGACATGCCTGATCTAGTATATCACAAAGTCAGTGGCTCATATAAAAATATTGAAATGTACATATTTTATGGTCTTTTTGAAAATCGTGCAAAATTTTGTTTTTGCAATTTTTTGTGGTAAATAATGTTTTTAAAGGTTTTTAAGTATCTGCGTAGAATGGTTACGATTCAAATAATTGACTGCAATCAAAAATTTATATCCTATTTCCTTATATTAGGGATGCCCAACTCGCCTGCCCGCGGCTGACTGCACGGGCAATCGACTGCTTGGCGTGGGGTATCTACGGGCAGAAGTGTATTTTTAGAAATTCCGGGAAATTTAAGTGTTTGTTTAAAAGTTTAATTATATAATATTAGTTTTAACGGACATATTTATATTGCTCATTATTTTGAATTACTAAAATATACAAATTTAATCATTTAAAACAATTATACATTTTTTTCATAACATTTAAATTATGTTCGCTTGCAAAATAAAATGATTATTTGTTATTTTTTTGTAAAAAGTTTTGAGATATAAAATGTGTATCTAAAGTGATTAAAATCTCAAACTTAACTAAATTTCTAAAATAATTATTTATTTCACATTTCTGACCTATTCTACTTAAAAAATGATGCAACACTGAGTGCGATGAGAGTACGGTGTAACAAAGTAAAACAAAACCTGACATAAATATAATTCGTTGTTTTGTAAAGAAATTTACATAGAATTATCCAAAAATAATGTATTTTGTGAAAAACATGTTATTTTTGTTAAAACAAATCTTATATGTTCTTATTCTGTTTATAAAACCACACAAGTTTACAAAAATCTTATTGCAAAAGAGTCCAGTGTTAAATATGTGAAAAGTGAAAAATATGAATTTTAAAAATAATATGAATATAATATGGAAAATATTTTTTCCGAAATTTCGATTAACAAATCTATTTAATTTAATAGTTTCATTAAAAAATGTTAATAGTTGTGAAAGGGGGATCTATGAAACCTTTCGTAGGAAGGGGCACCAAATATATAAAAGAAGGACCATCCACCTCAAAGGGGTCAATCTAGCACAGCACAGCCTAAGTTCGTATAGAACTGAAATAAAATCATGATATTAATTCTGTGGCAATATGAATTAACAGAATAACTCGAGATATGTTCAAATTGAGTTAATAATACCATCATAATCCTGATATACGAATTCATTTTGTGTCAAATTTTGATACTTATCCTTCTTATCGTTGCTGAGACACAAGCAAAAAACATTAAAGTATATCTACTTCTTATTAAATATTTATTTTTGTTAAAAAAAAAACTTTCAAACAAATTTCTAACAAAAACATTTTGCAGACATTTATTTTATTTAAGTTTTTCATTAATTTGCAAATATAATTTAAAAAAAAAATTTAAACATAATTTTTGGAATCAGTTGTAAAGCTTAAAAATGTTCTCCTAAAAAGTTCAAAAAATAGACATGCTTTTTTTATATTTCCACAGAAATAATATTGAAAAACCGTTTGCAGATTCTTACTAAGAAAGGTCTCAGCTAAAAATTGCATCAACTTATTCAAATGTGCCATAAAAAATATAATATTTTAATTACGAAAATATGATAAGCACTAGCATTTCAAATGTAAATAAAAACCATAAGCGAACTTATCTAAAAAACTGTTTTTCCCTAGTTTCACATGTCGATTTTTTTAAGTTAGAAAAATACTGTCGGACGGTATCAAATCCGTTACATCGAGGAAAGCCGAACGACATTGCTAACATCGACATAATACTTATACTTAGTTTTGTCAAAAGCGCAAATTAGTTCAAAGAGGAGAAGTAAGAACTAAATTCCTGGTATCACAACGGACCTCTTTTGGTCTATGTGAGCACGTTGCAGCCATTTCATCCTAACCTAATATTGTACCTGTTGGATTTTGCAAACAGTTAATAATTGTGCACATTCAATGTACGGAAAATCTATTTGAAATTTAATTATATTAATTAATTTTGCCTTTTACAAATAACAAAAAAGTTTCAAATAATAATATGAAATTAAAAATCAGAACATAAAATAATGGTATTTTCAATAGAAATACTCTATTTTTGTAGAATGCGCATTGAATAATATAAATTTTAGATATATGTGCATTGAACATATTTTTAAAATATATATCTGAAATTATTATTTAACATATAAATTTAAAATTAATTTTCTAATGTCTCAGATACTGCCATTTATTTTTTGTATTTTGTGTGTGGTTTCTTTTGGGGTTTTTTCATTGGGAACGTTTTATGTGATATATTTCGTTTCGGGCGTTGTTTCATTACATCATGGGGTTTATTACATTTTTTTCTTTGGAGGTTATTTTATTATATGAAATAGCACCGCACATTTTGGGGGATTACTTAAATTTTGTTTTGGGATTTATGTCATTTCATTTGGGTATTATTTCATTATATTAATATTGGAGGTTCATTTTATTTTTGGGGGTTATTTCTCTTGTGGGTTATATCATAGCGCCAATAAAACCGTTTTAAAATAAATATTTAAACCTTATTAACCTTTTAATATCCTTCATAATGTCAAAATTTGATGAATTTTGTGCCATAACATTGGAATATTTATTTACAAAATAAATTTCTTTAAGTAGTTTTTGTGCGACTCCATTTGTATTATATGGTATACTATTTTTACTCAAATGTACGTCAAATATCGCATTTATAGACTTATCCAACAAGCTTTCTATAACGGATGTTAGATCTTCTTCATGAATATGCATTGCCGGCAAAATTCGAATAATATTTTTTTCGGATAAATTCGATTTCAAATCTGAGTATAATTTTGTGGTTCTCCTATAAATTTCAACGTCCAGAGGTGACGCATTTTCCGGCTCTTTTAAATGTGTGTTGCTACTATGTACCCATATACATCGTTTTGCCAACTCTTGGCTCATTAAAACAGTGTTATTTAATTCTTGTTCAACTACAGTTGTAATGTATGAATTTTTTAAATCATCGGAAAATAGTTTTAGTAAAGTATTTAAAAGATTAATTATTTCCTCTGTACAATCTACGGAAGTAGATACCTCTAGATTTGTTATAAGTCTATGGCAATTTGGTTGGTATGAATCATCGATTTTATACCACTGCTGTAAAAGCTTCTTTTCATCCGCACTCGCTATATTAATAACAGATTTAAAGTCTTGACTCTCAATGGTGAGTGGCAGCATTGGTGTTCCCAAAGATGCACCAAAAAAAAGAAATGGGATGACGTACGCATTAGATGTATGTCTAGATATTTCCGAAAGTCTTAGCGCAGCTTCCTCGTGGCCGCCCATAGCTTCGAATGGACTTTGTACCCATTTATTAAAATCCCAAACATTTGATAGTTCTTGGTTTTCGATTTTATTACATCCCTGAATATCAGAAATTATTAGCTCGAACCCTTTTCTTTGACACATTTTCTCAAAGTGATTGTGGAGATTTGATATTACATTTTTGTGATATATCTTTTCTTTACTGCTTTCTGTTAAAATATATATTACTATTTTTTTTGAACGATCATATTTTCTGAATTTTGGTAATTTTCCTTGGATTATATTTAATAGACTCGGAAATGTTTGCTGTAATTCCGTCGGTTCGTTGGACGCTTTGATAGTTTGTGGTATTTTCGAAGCTGATTCTAAATAGTTAGAAATAAATATTTTAATTTCAAATAAAATAAAATATATTACCGCATGAGTTTTCTAGACCTTGGGATACTCTCTCAATAATAGAATCGTTGCCTGATATATGAAATGCCTCTGGTATAATATTAATTGGCTCTACGTCTTGGTTTTCATTGTATTCCTTCTTGCTTCCTTTAACATTTATTTGGTATGCTGGAGATCTGATAAAATTGTTATTCTATTTAATTTATTGTATGTACAAGTACTCAAATGTTTATCTTAATGGATGTATTTATATAAAATTATAATAAATATAATGTAATGTAACATACTCATCCGATTTTTCTGATAAGCTATCCTTTTTTTTCTTTTGGCTGGAACTACACACGTTTCCCATTTTGAGATCAATATCGGTATATCAATTACACCTAAAAGTAAATTAACAAAAATAAAATATTTACAATAGATATTTGAAAAAATTTTAATTTTTGTAGAATATCATTAAAACAGAACGTGTAAGAAAAAAACTAACCATTGCAATGCATTGTTCTTATAAATAAGATTTCCATAAAAATATATCAAAATATTTTCTAATGGTAAAATGGGTACGCACAGTGGAATGATTTTTATAATCTCCACTACACGGATAAAAAAGATTTCTTTGAATATGTTTGAATGCATGATTGAAGTATCTACAGGTTAGTTCATCTAGAAAGTTTGTTGGCACACCGAGTGTTGAGCAGGTCACAAAAATTTTAAAAATACAACATTTTATTGTCATTTTAAACATTATTTTAAGGTTAAGAAGTAAACAGTGTGTTTTGCATTTGAATTAAACAGATTTATTCCACATTGACTGCACCAAATCATTTCAGCACATTTTATTATCAGTGTGGTTTCTTCTGGAGCCATAGATATTTCAAAAATTAACAATTTGTTTAGTTTTATTTATCTTAAAATTTTGAATTTTATGTATTTTTATGAGTTTTGTAAACAACGCACTGATGTTTTGTTTTAAATTTTTTATAAACAAATGTTGAGTCTTTCAAACAGTTTTCAAAAAAAAGTAAATTGCGACTGAATTTTGAATTTTGTTCACATTGTAATAACATATTACTATGTAAACAATAGCAGTGTTTTTTTTTGGCATCGCTATTAACGCTAAAAAATATTTTCCCAAAAAAACGCTATCGCCGTTTAATAGATTTGTACCAGAAATTGGCATCATTTATTATAATTGTCATAATTGTCAATTTTTGTAAATTATCAATTCGCAAAATAATTACGTTTTGCAACTTTTAACGATTGTAGACCATTAGGTAAATCGCGTTCGGGGTTATTTCTTTATGTATGATAATGTGTTGTGTCTTCCAATGGCCCACAGTGCGCAGGTTTTCCAACGCGCTTTAAAATATGTCCAAATAAACGTTTTCCACTGCTTTCTGATAGTACAAATCCTGCCAGGAAGCAGCGGCTGTATCGTTTTAGAACTGCATTTCATCCTGCAGAAAGATATGCGCATCTAAACAAATTTTTCATAAAATTTTATAAATTTCATTTGTTTACTTTTTAATTTTTTGACAAAATTTTAAAATTAATTTGTCAACTTTTGACAAACATTTCCCAAGTGCGATCAAATATTTTTATAATTCAGCTTTTTTTTTGATATGGTAGTAGTAATAGTTAATAGTAATAGTTTCTATCGACGCTTATGAGTTAAGCGTCGATAGCTATGCCCGCTTAGCTAAGCGTATATCGGCCATTCCACGTCAAACCGGGCACTTTTAAGATTTACTATTTTTGATTTCGTTGAAATTTTGCAATCATGTTCTATGTCGAAAAATATTTAACACGTTCCAGCCAACGTAAGAACTCCGAAATGATTGTTTTCACAATCTTTTGCCCGAGCCTGAGCGCTCATGTTTCATTCAGAAAAGAGTCTTACAATATACAATTTCTGATAAAAATGCGTCATTCAGACCTGAGCATATATATAATCGAGTTTTAGCTAATACAGCTAGCTTGCACTTTCACAGCATAAAGCTGGAAAATATTTACCCACTAAATTAGTTGGGCTCGTGAACAACACATGCATTTGTTACATTATAGTTTTAGTCTACATTTGAGTTGATTTTTTGACAGATTTATATTATACTGTGGACAATTATTAACTAAATTACACATTCGATTGAATGGTGAAGCAGCAACATAATTAGTTCTACTATAAGGTACATAAAAAAGAACATCACGATGTCTGCTACTTCTACGATTTTGGTTAAAACTAATATAGTTAAGAAGCTCGGGTGAATCAAGTCTACCGGTTATTAATTGATGTATGTAAATGATATCGGCAATTTGTCTGCGCTCTTCAAGAGTCTTTAAATTTAGTAGTTTCAGACGATCTACGTATGGAGGAAGATGTAAGTTATCCATCCAAGTTAAACCCTTGAGAGCGAAACGTACGAAGTTTTTCTGAATTCTTTCGATTCGGTCATTATGTACCTTGTAGAAAGGAGACCATACTTGACTTGCATATTCTAATTGTGAACGAACCAGAGTGCAAGTTGTAAGGGGACTATTAAATTCTTTAGCCCATCGTTTGATAAAACCAAGTAATGATGAGGCTTTTTTACATATATATATATATACATATATGTAAATTAAACGATAAATTTGTATCGACAAACACACCAAGATCTTTCACCACGTGCACCCGATTTATATTTTCTCTTTTAGTGACTAGTTGTATTCTAGTTTATTTCTTTTGCGAGAAAATGTCATGGCTTGACACTTTTCTGGATTAAGAATCAAGTTATTCTTACAACACAACGTTTCAAATGATTTTAAGTCGGACTGAAGTATATTTTCATATCATCGGCAAAAATTAATAAATGCGAGTACTTAATGTTGTATATCACATCATTAATAAATAACAGTGGACCAAGATGACTACCCTGGGGTACCCCAAATGTTGCAATAAATGGCGAAGATAAATTATTTCTGAATCGTATTTGATATGACCGATTAGATAAATAGGATCCTATCCACTTAACAAAGAATTCGGGAAATCCCAGTACCTTTAGTTTGAATGAAATTAAGTTATGAGGAAGTTTATCGAAAGCTTTACTGAAATCTGTGTAAATGCAGTCGACTTGTTTTCCTGATTCTATTGAACTTATTGCAAATGAAGTGAAGTCTAATAGATTAGATACTGTGGATCTTCCGGTTACAAATCCGTGCTGACGTGAGGTAATTACATCTCTACAGTGGATTTTAACTTGATCATATACAATACGTTCAAACAATTTCGGTATTGATGACAATTTAGCGATTGGCCTATAGTTATTTACATCATTTTTACACCCCTTTTTAAAAATTGGGCTTATAAATGAGTTTTTCCAAAATATTGGGAAATTACTTTCATTTATTGATTTATTAAATATGGAACATAGTGGTTTACATAACGAAGTACCACATTTCTTTATAATTGTTGCCGGGATACCGTCTGGTCCAGAACTAAAATCATCAGCAATCGTCGAAATATATTGCAAAATCTGCTCCGGAGAAAATGATATAGAGACTAATGAAGTTTTAGGAGCAGAACGCATGTAATCAAAATAATTAACATCGGTTATAAAAGAATCATTAGAGAATGATTGTTTAAACAGGCTTGCAAATAGGCCACATATGAAATTATGGTCGCTAGTGAATCCATCATTATTTTTAAAAGAAGCAGGAAAACCATCGCTCTTTTTTTTAGTATTGATGAAACCCCAGAACTTTTTTGGATCTGATAAAATTAGTATCTTCATTTTATCAATATACTCAGTGTAAAGAATTTTAGACCTAGACTGGAATTCCAGAAACAATTTGGTGTATGTTTCAAGGTCACTTGGGTCTTGACTGCTGACATATCTATTCCATGCTCTATTCCTAGAGTTACGTAGCATCTTCAAATCCTTAGTGTACCAGGGATACGATGAGACCTTAGTGAACTTAAGGCTATATGGTACAGATAGTGCTATGCAGGAAAAGAGTTCATGGTAAAAATAGTTTATGGCAACATCAAGTTCATTATCATTAATATAGTCTGATATTATATCAATTTGTAAGTCAATTGTTGTAAGTCAGATGATATAGTGTCAACAAAAATCTGTTCTTGTCGAGATTTAGAGTTAGACGCACAGAAATATGTAGAAGGCTCTTTTGTGAGTCTTGTTTCGCAGCCTAAAAACAATCTAGAAAATGAGCCTAAACATAAACTAAAAATGCTCTTGTAACTGAATTTTATAAGATTCATTTTTTGTTGAAAAAAGCTTCAGAAATCTAATAAGCCGGAAATTGATCTGTACCGGAAATTGATTTTTTTAAATTACTAAATTCTTGCAATATTATTAACAATACAGGTTAAATTGTTTAATATATTAAATTGTGCATTTTAACAAAAAGAATTAAAGAACAAAAAAAAGGACAAAAATAACAAAGAAAGATGTCAAACTTTGGAATCGACTAAGTGGACCAACGGGCGCTGATCGTTCGTAGTTTCATGCATCATGCAACCCTAGCAGACGCCGTCGCCATGCGCTATTACATAATTGGTATTGGGTGCATGTGCAGCGTTGTAGACCTCCTTGAAATTACAGATGTTTCCATTTCATTATTTTTTTTTCCTTCAAAATTACGTATCATCGTTACTCTAAACTTCGCACCATCACCGATTCATGTGACGTCAATTGGTCGTTCCATTTCATGCGGTATCGATGAAATTCCGAGCCGCCACGTCCTAGCTTGCCAAAGTCGCCATCGCGCCATTGGAACCACCCGCATTGTTTATAGACATATAAGAGACGCAGCCGACTAAAATTAATATGAATTAATATTAATACTAATATAGTATTAATAATATTATATTATTACCTTTTAACAGCAATTGAAAATCGTAATTATTTGTTGAATGTTACAATTGTTTTTGAAAATAATTTGTTTGTTGCTTGATAAAAAAATTAAATTGTACTAAAACACTTCAAAACATTCAAGTTAGATTCAAGATACTGGAGCCTGATTATAACTTGAACTCTAGCGTTAGCTGGGGTGTTTCATGTTTTATAAAAAAAAATGTTCCCTTAATAAATTGAAAAAAAATCGTCGATATTTAACATTTTGCATTTAGTTAAACTACTGTAGAACGTGAACTATATGTTCAATATTAAACAATTTGGTCTCATTTGAAAGGTTTCGGTTGGTTTCGTTTCTTTGTCGGTGACGGTTGTTTTTGTTTTAGCGCATGTATTTGAGATTAGAACAGTGTTATTTAAAAATTAAAACAAAGTAATATAAATTTTATAAAGTGTAGTGTACATTGTTCTACATTATTGTCTAACAATTGATTTAACCAATATTTAATGTGCAATTATACAATTAATTGCTCACATTTTTCTGTTGCTTGTAAATTGTTATTGTTATTTTATTTTATTTGTGTTTTCCAATTCTTCTTTGTGCTATATTTGTTTGCGATAACTCTTGTTGTGTAGTTAGTGTGTTCAAAATCAATAGCATTAACCCCAGCGTATCTTAAATTTTTTTTTTTAGCACTAAATTCTTAACTTTGTGTTTTTCGATAGTTTTACTATGGATCTCTTATCAGTTGAAAACTTCGCTGCCTGCTCACTGAGAGACAAATGTAAAAGTCAGAACATTTTAAACTCAATGTTTTCCTGTTCTGGTCCCTGTGGTCAATTTACCACGCTACATGTGCTAATATTTCTATTGAATGCACTGAATTTTTATGTTCAGTGCATTCAGGTCTACAGTGGTACTGTCCTACTTGTAGACCTCTTTCTCCATCTGTTTTTTTTGTTAAAATTAAAAACTTTGGTGAAAAACTCAGTATTTTAAATTCAAATTACAGTGAAATATTAAATTCGTTAAGCGAATTTAGCTCAATAGCAGAAATCAGTGATACCGCAAATAAGCCAGACTGTGTTGAAGATAATACAGCTATTATTAATGAATCAGTCACTGATAATGAACCTTCAACTAAAAAAGTTGAAAAAAAACGCAAACGAAAATATAATAATAACGTGTCGATCATGTATTTCCCGGTGACAACGATATCGGCTACAATTCGTTTGAATGTCGGTTGAATATCGTGTGACTACAATTTTTGATTCATGTATCAAACGAAACGTTGAGTACGCTCGTTTTGAGAGTATTTTTGTTGCCAGCATATAAATCATACGACAAAGTAAAAAAAAATAAACTTTTTCTTTATGAAAAATAGTTGGCAAAACAACAATTTTGAACAAACGTTCGATTCAAAGAGCGAAACGAACGAAACGTTTGAAATACGTTATACCAATTTTAGACGAAGGGGACTGGAAACGAATCGTAGTGACACGATAATAAAAAGATACATGATTTGGGGGTAAATCTTTAAGTCCTCCTAAGGCTAAACGTAGTTCCCAAACAACTTCTGCTACCCCTTCTGTTCCTTCTATTAGTCCATCACTAATAGCAGTTACACTGCCCAAAACAATCACAGGTAGTATGACACCAGTTAGTTCAACGTTAAAGGCAATCCCAAAATTAAAAAGAATTTTTTTATCTCGGTTGATGCCTGACACAACAACAGAAAATATTTCCAATTTTATAAAAATGAATAAACTCGTGCCAACTGATACTTACATTTCTTGTAAAAAAATCGGAAATAGGCCAACACATGCATCTTTTACTTTGTCAATTGCGGAAGAACATGCTGCGGCCGTTATCAGTTCAAATCTGTGGACTGATAATATCCTTGTTTCTGAATTTAAAACCAAAAGAAACAATAGACCAACTAAAACAGTCCACCAAAATCCAAAAAACTTAAGCGTATCTCCCTTTACTACCAAAACGTAAGGGGATTGCGTTCAAAGACTCGGGATCTCTTTTTATTGACTCAGAATTTCTCGAACGATATCATAGCGTTAACTGAAACATGGCTAAATAAGAGCTTTTCAAACGTTGAATTATTTGATAATTCATTCAATGTTTTTAGAAAAGATAGATTTGACATCGAAAAATCTCCAGTCGGTGGTGGAATATTAATAGCAATAAAGAACAATTTAATAAGTTCCTTATTAGAAATTCCAATTGCTGCTTCATTAGAGCTTATTTGTGTTAGGATTGTACTTCACAATTCCTGTGTATATGTCTTAAACGCTTACATTCCTCCGAAAAGTAGCGTAGAAGTCTATGAGACCTTATCTAAGTCCATAGATTTTGTATTGGAAATGCTTAATAGTTCTGATGATATTATACTTTTAGGTGATTTTAATTTACCAGATTTAATATGGAATAACTCTGACGATGACATATATTTCTGTGCGTCTAACTCTAAATCTCGACAAGAACAGATTTTTGTTGACACTATATCATCTGACTTACAACAAGTAAGTTGTATTACTAATTGTCTGGAACGACAACTTGACTTAGTATTTATTACAGAGAGTAACAATGTTGTAGTTACAAATTCGACGAATGTTCTAATGGACATTGATGCATATCATCCGCCTCTAACAATATTTTATCAATCTGATAGAGCGAATATCATTAATAGTAAATCTGCAGACAAAGCTTATGAATTTAATTTTAAAAAAGCCAACTTTTCATTGTTAAATGAATTGTTGTCTGCTAAAATTGATGTAATATCAGACTATATTAATGATAATGAACTTGATGTTGCCATAAACTATTTTTACCATGAACTCTTTTCCTGCATAGCACTATCTGTACCATATAGCCTTAAGTTCACTAGGATCTCATCGTATCCCTGGTACACTAAGGATTTGAAGATGCTACGTAACTCTAGGAATAGAGCATGGAATAGATATGTCAGCAGTCAAGACCCAAGTGACCTAGAAACATACACCAAATTGTTTCTGGAATTCCAGTCTAGGTCTAAAATTCTTTACACTGAGTATATTGATAAAATGAAGATACAAATTTTATCAGATCCAAAAAAGTTCTGGGGTCTCATCAATACTAAAAAAAAGAGCGATGGTTTTCCTGCTTCTTTTAAAAATAATGATGGATTCACTAGCGACCCTAATTTCATATGTGGCCTATTTGCAAGCCTGTTTAAACAATCATTCTCGAATGATTCTTTTATAACCGATGTTAATTATTTTAATTACATGCGTTCATTAGTCTCTATATCATTTTCTCCGGAGCAGATTTTGCAATATATTTCGACGATTGCTGATGATTTTAGTGCTGGACCAGACGGTATCCCGGCAACAGTTATAAAGAAATGTGGTACTTCGTTATATAAACCACTTTGTTCCCTATTTAATAAATCAATAAATCAAAATAATTTACCAATATTTTGGAAAAACTCATTTATAAGCCCAATTTTTAAAAAGGGGTGTAAAAATGATGTAAATAACTATAGGCCAATCGCTAAATTGTCATCAATACCGAAATTGTTTGAACATATTGTATATGATCAAGTTAAAATCCACTGTAGAGATGTAATTACCTCACGTCAGCACGGATTTGTAACCGGAAGATCCACAGTATCTAATCTATTAGACTTCACTTCATTTGCAATAAGTTCAATAGAATCAGGAAAACAAGTCGACTGCATTTACACAGATTTCAGTAAAGCATTCGATAAACTTCCTCATAACTTAATTTTATTCAAACTAAAGGTACTGGGATTTCCCGAATTCTTTGTTAAGTGGATAGGATCCTATTTATCTGATCGGTCATATCAAATACGATTTAGAAATAATTTATCTTCGCCATTTATTGCAACATCTGGGGTACCCCAGGGTAGTCATCTTGACCACTGTTATTTATACTGGCTATTAATGATGTGATATACAACATTAAGTACTCGCATTTATTAATTTTTGCCGATGATATGAAAATATATAAATCAATAAATGACGATAAGAACGTTCATATACTTCAGTCCGACTTAAAATCATTTGAAACGTGGTGTTGTAAGAATAACTTGATTCTTAATCCAGAAAAGTGTCAAGCCATGACATTTTCTCGCAAAAGAAATAAACTAGAATACAACTATTAACTAAAAGAAAAAATTTTAAATCGGGTGCACGTGGTGAAAGATCTTGGTGTGTTTGTCGATACAAATTTATCGTTTAATTTACATATATGTATATATATATATATGTAAAAAAGCCTCATCATTACTTGGTTTTATCAAACGATGGGCTAAAGAATTTAATAGTCCCCTTACAACTTTGACTCTATATTGCACTCTGGTTCGTTCACAATTAGAATATGCAAGTCAAGTATGGTCTCCTTTCTACAAGGTACATAATGACCGAATCGAAAGAATTCAGAAAAACTTCGTACGTTTCGCTCTTAAGGGTTTAAATAGGATGGATAACTTACATCTTCCTCCATACGTAGATCGTCTGAAACTACTAAATTTAAAGACTCTTGAAGAGCGCAGACAAATTGCCGATATCATTTACATAAATCAATTAATAACCGGTAGACTTGATTCACCCGAGCTTCTTAACTATATTAGTTTTAACCATAATCGTAGAAGTAGCAGACATCGTGATGTTCTTTTTTATGTACCTTACAGTAGAACTAATTATGTTGTTGCTTCACCATTCGATCGAATGTGTAATTTAGTTAATAATTGTCCACAGTATAATATAAATCTGTCAAAAAATAAACTCAAATGTAGACTAAAACTATAATGTAACAAATGCACGTGTTGTTCACGAGCCCAACTAATTTAGTGGGTAAATATTTTCCAGCTTTATGCTGTGAAAGTGCAAGCTAGCTGTATTAGCTAAAACTCGATTATTATATAAATGAATAGTTCTGGTTGGTTTAGTCATCTAATACAAAAATAATACGAAATGATGGTTCAAAAGTTTTTAAACCGATTCTGGTTGTCAGCACATAATTTTATTATACAAGTCACTTTTATATAACTCTTTAGGAACTAATAACTCGAAAAGTATTCAAGATATAGATATAAAATTTAAAACATATCCTTATAATTCACCTAAAAATATGTGGTCGTTCAAAATTTTTTTTTTCATTATTTCCCAGGTTTTCATAGTGGAAATTTGATCTGTAAATTACTTAAATCAAATCTATAAAATATTACAAAATTTTAAATATAATAATAAATTATATTTTTCAAATTTTTTTTAATAGTTTTTTTTTATACTTTTATATCAATTTTTTAATTTATCGGGATATAAGACGTAAATTTCTGATATGTGAATAATATTCTGATAATTAAGGTATGCAATTAAATATCCCGCATTAATATCCCCACCAAAGGTGTAGGGTATTCCATAGTCGGGCCCGACCGACTATAAAATCTGCCCCATGTGACCGAACTTACCCATGTGACCTAACTTTCCTAACTCGTTTAACGTAATAATATTTTCAACAAAATAGAAAATATATTTTGGTTGAAATCTATTAAAAATATTTTAATACTAATTTCGTCTATATTTGACATGTACATTATCTTGTTGTGTATTGGCATGCTGTTTATACGAAATTTTAATATACTAATACCGTTCAAATGTCAGAAAAAAATATTTTTTTGGTTTTAAAATAGTAAAGTTTTAAATAGTAAGCGTTGAGGTCCCACTCTAAATTTTTCAGTGTTGGTGCATTATTTATGAAGTTTTCTGATGGTGTAAAAAAATAATATAAAATTTTGTGCTGACCACCAAAATCGGATTTAAAACTTTCGGACCATCATTTCTTATTATGTTTGTATTGGTGATTTTAAAAAAGAGTAAACTATTCTATTCCTTTACCTTTCAAATCAGACCAAATTGTTTAATATTGAACAAATAGTTCACTTTTACAGTAGTTTAACTAAATGCAAAATGTTAAATATCGACGATATTTTTCAATTCATTAAAAAAAAATTCATTAAAAAAAAATACGTTTAAAAATTTTATGGCACAGAACATGTCTGTAAAATTTCAAAAAGATCGGATCACATAAAGTCATTTTTTGTTGAAAAGCGCCCGGAATGGCCTATATAAGTTATCTTTTGTATGAATAATATGTTTAAGCGTTGATAGCGATACCAAAAAAGCACGGCTATTATTATATTGTCCAGCTTAATCTGTCAAATTTACCATAAATATGTAACAAACAAATATAAAATTTTAATTGTATTTGAATGAACTATTTCTTCGCAGTTTACTTGGTTAAAACTATATTTCAAAATACACAAAAAAATCCTATTCAAATTTAAGTAAACGTATGTTCTCAACGCCCGTCTTCATTCGGTAAGTTATCTACAGACGAAGATGGCAACGTTGAGCAAAATCAAATTAAATGTAAATAAAAGTATTCTTGAAACACTCTTCTTGTATACAAAATTGATAATCGGTGATCGGCATTTTCTGCCTACTTGTCTTTTGTTGTTTATTCGTGTTTTTAACGGTAATTTTGTCATTTGTAAATTAAATAAATATTTTAGGGGCTCGTACAATTTAAATACTTTTATTATGCTTATTAATTTATTGTACGATTGCTTCCAAGCCAGACAGCAAATACGTCCAGGCTGGTTAAGCAATTGTCGTCTCGATCCAGAATGCATATAATGTTCAAGTGATCTTAGCTTAAAAGAATATAATTAGAGATACTTTAAATTGAGTAACAAAGAGAGTATTATTTGTATGATTGATAATTTAGTTGGTGAAAATGAGTAAAATATATAATTATTGAGTGAGAAACATAATTAGTTTGACATTTATAATGACAGCCATAGCTAAATTAATAATACTTCATTAATAATACATAAAACATAGAATAAAATATCTGCTATAGACTCGCCCTCTGCCTCAGAATGATGGGGCAGCATTTGTTGATTATAACATGTTAATGTGTTGAATTTGCCAATATTATTGCATCTGATAGTTGCAGCAAATGAGGAGTAATTTGAGGAATAAAATTTTCCGACTTCACAATCGTTTTTAAGTTGTGGTGTACTTTCGTTGGAGTTCTCAACTCTCTGCCAAAAGTAAGGTATGCGGAAGAGAACCCTGTACTTCCGCATTTCAATGTTTTCATAGCGAACCTTATAACGGACAATTTATCATTCCATTTTGAGTGGTCTTGGCCAACGCATATATGTGCATTATATGCATTCTGGATCGAGACGACAATTGCTTCACCAGCCTGAATGTATTTGCTGTCTGGCTTGGAAGCAATCGTACAATAAATTAATAAACATAATAAAAGTATTTAAATTGTACGAGCCCCTAAAATATTTATTTTATTTACAAATGACAAAATTACCGTTAAAAACACGAATGAACAACAAAAGACACGTAGGCAGAAAATGCCGATCACCGATTATCAATTTTGTATACAAGAAGAGTGTTTCAAGAATACATTTATTTACATTTAATTAGATTTTGTTTGTTTTTAAACATCAATATGTTCAAACGATGGCAAAAGAGATATAGGTAGAAAATGCTTCTCAACGTTGCCATCTTCGTCTGTAGATAACTTACCGAATGAAGACGGGCGTTGAGAACATACGTTTACTTAAATTTGAATAGGTTTTTTTTGTGTATTTTGAAAGACAGTTTTAATCAAGTAAACTGTTTGGGTCGCCTACTTATTTTTTTTGTACGTGTTTGCGCCTATTAGTTTGAGCTGAAATAATGTGCGTGTTGGCGCCTAGCGATATTGTGCATTTCTTGCGCTTACCACTTTTTCTGTGCATGTTTGACCCTATATAAATATAACTATTTTATCCTCATCCTTTACGATGTTCGATTGAGAAATCGTAGCTCTGTAATCGTTCGATCCAACGCGCAATTTGGCCTTCCGGATCTTTGAACTGAAGTAACCATCTAAGTGCTGCGTGATCGGTTCTCAAGTGAAACTTTTGTCCGTACAGATATTAGTGGACATTTTTCACACTTTCAATTACAGCAAGAAGCTCCCTCCTAGTGACACAGTAATTTCACTCGGGCTTGGACAATGTTTTACTGTAGTATTCGATCACTTTTTCTAGCCCATTGATCACTTGAGAGAGAACTCCGCCTATTCCGTATCCACTTGCATCCGTATCAAGTATAAATTTCTGACCTGGAATTGGATACGCAAGAATTTGTGCCGAGCACAGTTTAATTTCAAAAATGCCTTTTCTTGATCATCGCCCCATTGAAATGCGCATTTCTTTCTTGTCAACTCGTGAAACCTGCTAGCAACTTTGGCAAAACCTGGAACAAATCGCATGTAGTATGTACATAGCCTTAAGAAATTTCGTAGGTCATGTAGATTTTGCGGTCTGGGCCACTCCTTGAATGCAACTATTTTATCCTCATCGGTATGCACTCCTTCCGTGGTAACTCGATGACCCAGATACTTGACTTCTTTCTTGAAAAGTTAGTATTTCTTTGGGCTAAGTTGTACCCCCGCATTTTTCAATCGATGGAAATACTTCTTCTAAATTTTTTAGATGTTCGTTGAAATCCTTGCCCATAACAATGATGTCATCAAGGTATACTAGGCATGTTTTCCAGAGTAAACTATTTAATACGTGCTCCATTAACCGCTCGAATGTTACTGGGGCATTGCATAGTCCAAACGGCATTACCAAAAATTGCCATAGTCCATCTCCAGTACTGAATGCGGGCATTGCATAGTCCAAACGGCATTACCAAAAATTGCCATAGTCCATCTCCAGTACTGAATGCGGTCTTCTCTCGATTTTTTTTATCGATTTCTACTTGCCAGTAACCGCTTTGCAAGTCCAACGTTGAAAACCACTTAGCATTAGATAGTGTATCCAAGGTGTCATCGATTCTGGGCAGTGGATAACTATCTTTCTTGGTGACATCAGTAAGTTTTCGGTAATCAACGCAGAACCGAGTACTACTGTCTTTCTTTTTCACCAATACTACTGGTGAACTCCATGGACTCTCAGATGGTTCTACCACGCCATTTGTGTGCATTTCTTCAACCAAATGTGATACTTCGTCTCTTTTTGCAAATGGTACCCTTCTTGGTGCTTGACGAATTGGGTTAGAATCACCAGTGTCTATTCGATGTTTTACAATGGCAGTTCTGCCGTCCTTTTGGCCCTTTTCAGCAAATATACACCGATATTTGTCAATTAGCTGTTGCACTTGACTCTTCTTTTTGCCACCCAAATCCTTCGTCCACTCATTTATAAACCTGTGAGTAGATTGTTTGTTTATTTGCGATGTGCCGTAGTCCCTTAATGTATTTGACTCACAATTTATAATCGCTGATGCCTCTTGACACTGGCCTATCACTGTTCCCTTTTTAATTAATTTCGACGAGTTTTCCAAATTGAGAACTCTTATAGGTACAATTATGTCTTTCTCCGCCTCAACAAGTGTTTTTCCTACCACTATGTTACTTTTATACAGCTCTTCGTTTGCTTCAATAACCCACAACTTGCTTATCCCACAATCTCCATTTAATTTAGCCCAAACAAATGCTTCTGAATTAGGTGGTATTTTTCTATTATTATGAGCAATAACTTATTTAATTTTCGGGCTCTGGTCACAATTATTATTTAGTTGGATCTCCTTGTTGGCATAATTCAAAATTTTTCTTGTTAAATCAAGTGTGAAACCGTTCTTTATCATGAAGTCCATGCCAAGTATAATTTCGTCTACTATTTCTACCACAATAAAATCATGCTTAACTGTCGTAGTACCAATCGTTATTTTCTTGGTAATCTTTCCTCTGATAGAGGCCTCTTCACCTGTAGCTGTTTGTAATCTTATTCCTACAAGTGGCTCTACTTTCACCTTAACAAGGTTACTTCTTATTATTGGGTGTGAAGCTCCCGTATCCAATGTTACCATATATGCTGTACAATCAATGAGTCCTTCGACAGTTAAGATATTTGGCTTTCGATCAATTTGTGCAATGGAGATTCAGATCGTGCCCCGCAGAACTGACACGTTTTAGTTTAAAGATTGATTAAAATTTACGTTATTTTAGACATGATCCTGGGTTTCTTCATGTCGGGGTTTATTTGCAAATGGATTCATTGAGCGCTTGCGTTTTTTACGACAATCACGTGCCATATGCCCATATGTATCACAGTTGTAGCATTTACTTTTAAATTGGGTGTCTCGGTTGGCAGCTGTGTAATCTGGTTTAGCTCCACGCTTGGCAAATTACCTGAAGTAGGTCTTCATTCTCCACATCAAGTTTACGGAACTTTGCCGCTGGGAGGCACAACGTAGTTGCTGTCTCCCGTGTTAGCGCTGTGGTTACAGTTTCCGTAAATGTCACTTTCAGCATTGTAACTGCTGAAAGTGACATTTACGTATGCCGTCAACGAACGCTTCGATCTTGTACTTTTCTATGAAATCACTCGTTGAATCTGCATACGACAAATGCGAAAGCCTCTCGACGTCCGCTGCATACGCCTGTAATGTTTCGCCATTTCTTTGCATTCGGCACTTTAGTTCCATTCTGTAGATTTGCTTCATGTGATCACTGCCGTATTTTTGTTGGAGTGCAGACATAACCGCTAAATGACTGTTTCGATCACTTTCTGGAACAGTCTGCAATACTTCGGCTGCGCCTCCTTTAAGCGCCACGATAAGTGCGGCTACGCTGTCCTCATTATTAGATCGATAACTTACAGCCGTGGTCTCAAATTGCAGCTTGAAAATGTTGAACGCTGTGGTTCCATCGTATATCGGCGACTTTAACCTTGTACCACTGACAACATGTTGTGAGGGTCCATTTATTTGCAACACTTCGAAATCTTTTTGCGTTTTCTGGAGCTTCTGGTCGATACCATTAATTTTATCATCAACGCTAACTTCCATATACCTTACATGCTCCTCAAGATCTTTTACTTTGCATTTGAGTGTATTAGAAACTTCTAGAAGCTGCTTAGATTGTTCATGCATCTGTAACTCCATTTTTTCTTGATGTTGTCAATTTTCTAGCAATTTCTCCCTAAGTCGATTTGCATTTTCTTGAAGTTTCTGTTCCATTCTGGTCGAATTTTCTTGGAGCTGTGTTGAATTTTCTAGAAGTTTCTGTTCCATTTTGCTGGAATTTTCTTGAAGCTGTTGTTGTTTTGCTCCGAGTAACTGGCTCATATCAAAACTTTGGGACTGTACTTTTTGCTCCGTGTCCTCATTTTTCGATGACGCTGTTGCAGCTTCTACTTCAAACTCGTGCTCTGCGACGTCAATGCCTTGGTTCCCTAATTCTTCCATTAGACGCTTTTGTAGTTCTACTTCCGTACCAGCCGTTGCAAGATTACGAATCGACAGCTCCTTCTTTAGCTGGTCGACTTTAAGTTGATCGAATTTAACCATTGTGTATCACAATCCCACTTCTGACACCAATGTTACGAAAATTCAGTCTACGGAAAACTGTTCTACGTGTTCGTATCGCTGGATTGTGTACAAAATAAAAACGCACTTATAATTGGTTTTAACTAGTATTATTTCAACTAGTATTAATTAAATTTATTTATTTAAATAACAACGTAAAGAATAATCACTTATATCAACTGCTGAATTACTACAATTTATCTTTACAATGTTCACTCACGAGACGCACTAGTTCACTATTAAATCACAACTGAAGTACTGTACCTCTGATGCGCCTCGCTTATATACTGCAGGCATCAGTTCGACACGTTTCGACAAGCGCCGACTTCTACTCGTATCGTGAATGACGCATGCTATTGGCATCTCATTCGCAATCATGTGTTTTAATGCGCTGATCTTCCGTCTCTTTCTCGCACATTGCCCAGTACGCTGAATGATCTTCCGTCTCTTTCTAACACATGCTTAGTGCGCTTTCATTAATTATTGTTAATTATTATTGTATATATATATATATATATATATATATATATATATATATATATATATATATATATATATATATATATATATACAATAGTAGTAATAGTAGCTCTCTAGTAGCTCTACTTCCGTACCAGCCGTTGCAAGATTACGAATCGACAGCTTCTTCTTTAGCTGGTCGACTTTAAGTTGATCGAATTTAACCATTGTGTATCACAATCCCACTTCTGACACCAATGTTACGAAAATTCAGTCTACGGAAAACTGTTCTACGTGTTCGTATCGCTGGATTGTGTACAAAATAAAAACGCACTTATAATTGGTTTTAACTAGTATTATTTCAACTAGTATTAATTAAATTTATTTATTTAAATAACAACGTAAAGAATAATCACTTATATCAACTGCTGAATTACTACAATTTATCTTTACAATGTTCACTCACGAGACGCACTAGTTCACTATTAAATCACAACTGAAGTACTGTACTTCTGATGCGCCTCGCTTATATACTGCAGGCATCAGTTCGACACGTTTCGACATGCGCCGACTTCTACTCGTTTCGTGAATGACGCATGCTATTGGCATCTGATTCGCAATCATGTGTTTTAATGCGCTGATCTTCCGTCTCTTTCTCGCACATTGCCCAGTACGCTGAATGATCTTCCGTCTCTTTCTAACACATGCTTAGTGTGCTTTCATTAATTATTGTTAATGATTATTGTATATATATATATATATATATATATATATATATATATATATATATCTATATATATATATATATATATATATATATATACAATAGTCTAATATATATATATGTATATATATATATATATATATATATATATATATATATATATATATATATATATTTGGTTGGCTAATGCCTCATCTGCCACCGTCCCATTAAAACGTAGCGAGTCTCAGAGTACGTTCGACGTCCCTTCTTACGATCAACACTGTGCATTGCATGAATAGGGGGCATCCCCTGAGCGTTGGTTAATTTGTAAAAAAAAAAAAAAAAATTGGCGGTGCAGGTTCGAATGTTCTCTCGCCCGATTTGCACGCATCTGGCTATGGCAGAGGGATGTATAAGGTCCTTTCGTCAACCCTCGCATGGACCTCACTGCTTGCATAGGGACCCAAGGGATCTTGACGTGACTGCACAACGAACGGAGATAGCGGTCTTGGGTTGGGACCAAATAGAATAATGGAAAAATACAAAAACCCCAAAAAACATAACAAAGAAAGCGAAAGTGAAAAAGAGAAAGAAGGAAATGGTCTAGAAAACCCATTTATGAGGAAATCAGTGATCGCGCAACGGTGCCAACCAGAGCAACGGCGACTAATGGAGCAGTGGGCAATAGTGAGGTTGTAGAAACCCCACTTGGCAGATGCCCGGTGATTATAAACGCACCGATAACTGGGACGAACCATGGTAAGTCTGAAAAGAATATCGTGAAATTAGGTGGCAAGATCGACCAGCTGGTCGATTTTCTTTATGTACGCACCAATGTCTATAAGGGAATCGTTGCGTGTGAGCGGGAATTTTTTTTATTTTTTTTCGATATTCATGCAAGTTGCGGATGACTTAAATAGTGGGTCTTGGAATACCCACAAGGAAGTTCTGGTTGATAAGGAAACCTAAACAACAAACGAGATTATACAAACCGTTACACTCATGGGAACTCCAAAGCGGGGAAGCGACCCCCTTAGTACAAAAGGCTATAAGCCAAAGAAGAAGAAGGAAACAAGTCCACAGAATATGGTAAAAGTTGACATACCCAGTACAACTAGCAGAACTTCGAGTGACAAGCCAGAAGAAGCTAAGGATGAGGCAAAGTCTAATTGTGTAGAAGTGGACCCCAAAGCAAAGAAGAGAAAGCGACCTACCCGAAAGCGGTCCGTCTAAAAAGAGCCTGCCCATCCGGATGCCCTTGTCATCCAGACTTGTGGAAAAACGTCGTATGCTGACATACTCCGAAGGTTAAAAGTGATCCCAAATTAGAAATAGCGAATTTAATTTGTTAGTGTCAGTTTGTATTATTCTGTTCTAATAAATATTCAGTTGACAGAAAGCACACTTAAGTGGAGGATATCGGGCACCTAAATTTTGTACTGTGAAACGATTTTTCACACTTAAGTATAGTTTGATAAAAAATCGACACTTAAGTGTGCACTGTGAAACCGGGCCTTAGTAAGACTTACAGCAACGTTGATACAAGTTGAGATACATCTGCAATTTGGTCCTTCAACAATAGAGTACTGCAAGACACAATGACAACTCAACAAGGTGGTTTTGTCCGTGCTGCTGTGTCTGGAATATACATGTATATTTGTTACATCCCTCTGAGATATACATTACGCGATTTTCAGAGCATCATCTATATCATGACGTCCGATGCGATTAAAAAGAGACCTTAATTGATCGACGGGAATTTAATGCATGGGCGACTGAGTGGGGCTGCCCAAGTACAAATGAAAGAGGCCGGATATTGTTAGAGTCGATCGCAATGCTGAACGTGATGATTACCATATAGAGCTTTAAGCTAAACTGGCTATACGTCAAAGCAAACGATCGTGTTTCTTGAACATTTGCGATGAAATGATAATGCATTTGGAATGCAACTGGTGACGAAGAAGTTGAACTGTCTGAATATATTATCCCCGAGTGAACCAGTAATACTCGATAGAATAGTGAAGCTTCGAACACGGTACGACCTATTGGGAGAATTCAAGTGGCAATGAAGTTTTTAGTTTCTCGCACTAACTACTGCTGAGATACTACAAGCTGTAGCAAGGTTTCAGGATGGAAAAGCCCCGGGGCTTGATTGAAACATGGTATTGAAGGAAGTTGTTCGGTGTTGCCCGAATCAAGTAGTGCAGTTGATAAACGCCTGATTCGGCATGGATCTTTTCCACCAATATGGAAAAGACAGAGACAAGTGCTGGTGCACAAAAACAATAAGCCACTGGAGGACCCTTCTTCATACAGACCACCATGTATGATAGACCCGTGCGGAAAGTTGCTGGAGAGCATAATCTGCAAAAGATTAGACTCGTACATTGAGACAACAGGAGGACTGTCTAATAGCCAGTACGGCTTCAGAAAGTGTAGATCGACAATAGATGCTAAAGGGGTTGTTGTTAATACAGCTAAAGAGGCAATTGCAAGCGAAAGCTGGAGGACTGGTTCCAAGGAATATTTTGTGGTTGTAACGCTGGATGTTAAGAATGCGTTCAATACTGCGAACTGGGAGAAGATCGTGAATGCCTTTAACAGCTTGAATGTACCTCAATATTTAGTGGCAGTAACTAGGGATTATTTCCGAGATAGAGTCCTGGTGTATAATGCAGATGATGGTATGCAAGAGTATGGTATAACGGGCGTGGTGCCACAAGAGTCTGTCTTTGGGCCGTTGCTCTGGAATGTGATGTACGATGTTGTACTGAGGTTGCTTCTCTCGGAGAGGGCTAAATTAGTGGGGTTTGCGGATAACATAGCGATGGTGGTGGTGGCTAAATATACGCAGGAAGCTGTTTGTGTCACCAATAGCAGCATTTAGCTGGTTCGATCATGGCTGAATGCAATGGGTTTAGCATTGGCTGAACATAAAACGGAAGCTGTATTGATTACTAGTTCAATTACAGTGGAGAATATTACCCTAAGTGTTGGAGGATACTCGATCAGATCGAAGGATTACCTAAAGTATTTGGGGGTGCTGATAGATAATCGTCTGTCATTTAAACCACAGCTGGAGTATATAAAACCCAAAGCCGATGGAACGTGTTCAGCGTTGCGTCGTATAATGCCCAACACTAGAGGTCCCAAATATCTGCAGAGGAAGGTTCTCGTGGAGGTTGTGAAGAATGTCATCCTGTATGCAGCACCAATATGGTCAGAGTCCACTAGGTTTATGACATACAGAGAAGAGATAAATTCCGTTTACAGGCTGGCGGCTCTTCGTGCTGTGCCTTTAGAACGGTGTCAGATGATGCAGCGTTTGTCATTGCGGGTATGGTGCCCATCGACCTGCAGGCTAAAGAGGTGAAGTATACATAACTTCGAGATGTTCAACGAATAATTCAGATATTCGAGATACGGCGAGACTTTCGAGCGTTTCCTAATGGCAGATACGGTGGACTGTATCTGTCAAGGGCCGATGGACGCATAGATTAATACAAAACATAAATGCATAGGTGAATAGAAAACATGGTGATTTGAATTACCATCTCACGCAGTTCTTGAGTGGACATGGCTTTTCTAAGTCGTACCTGTATCGCTTTGAGCACAACAGTGACCCGTATTACCCAGCTTGTAGTGGTAATGTACATGAAGACCCTGAACACGTGTCCAAGATTCGGCAATGAAAGGGTGAATCTGGAGCATTCGATAGAGAGCATATAAAACTGGTTATAATTGAACTACGTGGGCTGGAGGAGATACGAAGAAGAAGTTATGAATCTTCTATCATAATAAATGAAGGGGACGTAGGAATGAAAGAAGGCGACTGGATGCTGATGCATATATACTACCCGTCCTGATGAAATATTGA